>OX442425.1:2291472-2615323 GCA_949361645.1 Spongilla lacustris
TTACTGCATGATTATGCATGGGCCACCGCATGGTTATTGGTGCTATGCCTACGAGCATGCGTATATGAATGGCTATTTTAATTAGTGATATTCACAATAACAGAAAAAATATTGAATCACAATTAATGGCCACAATGTTGAAGCAGCTTTGTTCATTTGACTGTGAATTACCAGATACAATGGCTGAGACACCTGATGTACTGAAAGTAGTGGTGTCAGCAGATGTGGAAATTGATACTTGATCAGCATATTCCTACAGCTCTTTATACATAGATTATTTTGAATTGCAATGCAAAATTGACAGAGGTGAAGCTGAAAATTGGCCAATAGAATTCCATCATCCAAGTAAATGCCATGTGAAGGTGGATGACCAGGTTCACCGGCAGCTTGTGGAGCATTGCAACAAATTAAAGTGTATTATGAGGACGCCAATGTTTATATAAACCCTATAGAATTGACAAATTTGGGCGTTGTACATGCAGTAAATGGACAAACGTACTCATCTGACTTCAATTCTACAGACAGGGGCTTTGTAGTCAAAATCATATTTTGTGTTAAAAGATACCAATGAGCTTCAGTCATATTTTGGAATTATCAAATTCTTTTTCAGACTGTTACTTTTACACTTCACACAACTGATGGTACAAAAAATGAAGTGCACCAAAATTTACTTGCATATGTTACAAGGATGTGTTTCAAGACACCTGCAATAGAGAAAAAAAACTGGATGGTGAACAATACATTTTATGAGCAAGACAGGGTTATAAGCCCAAGAAGATTTTTATAATTTGCACCAGCTGGAAGGAACAGTTCATCGTATATGTTATTGAGCTTCCACGATAGCTATTGACAATGAATTAGTTTGAACGTGTGATCTTATATGTTGCGTATTGAATATGTAACAGTGAGTTTTACTTGTGCACTTTTTTGGTATGATCATGATAGTACTTAAAATCAAACGTGTGATTTACCAGTAGTGTGTTTGATTTGTAATCGAACGGAAAATCATGTCGCAAATCGAGAGTGTGATTTACCAGTTGTGCTGAATCACGAGCTTGATTTACAATCAAATGGTAAATCATTGTTTGATTTTACAACGAACAAATCATTTATTGATTCCAAGAATCACTAGTGAAATCATATCTAGAATCATAAATTGATTTGATTCATTTTTTCCCTGTGAATTCTCCTTTGGTATGTAACTGACTATCCTTGACTACGAAATCTCCCGCTTTCCTCCGTATCGTCCTATTCCAGTCTTTTTAAGCCTCCACTCTGTACGTCCTTTCCACAATATGATAAAGGAACTTCTCTTGGGCCTTCTTTTCGCTCATTTCAAAAACCTAATTAGCACGTGCATGTAACACTTGCGTCATTCTTTTATTAAGAGCCCCTCGGCTTATATACTAGTACCCTATCGATGTAGTACTGATTTGCAAAGCTCCAGTCCGCTAGTACCTATGGCCAAAGGTTTATCGACCTCTAAAGGATACTCTTTTTAAGCAAATAATATCTTTATTTGGCTTAACTACCTCAATTAATTATAAGTCAACGAGGGGCAATGGGGGAACTACCTATCCTAACGGAGGACATCGTATCCTAGGACCATGAGTCCGGCCGGACGCGTAATCCGGGGGGACGCGTACTCCTGTGACACCGGTGCCAAAACTGTGAAAAGTTGAGTGGTATATATTGTGGTGACTGCTGCATTGTGTTGATGACTTAAATTTGCTTGCTTTTTGACATTGATGACAAAAATTACTGTCACTCATTTAATCGTTGACTTCTGTCATCGTTTAAGTATGTACATTTACATATTTTCATTCATGTATCAGTCGATCGGCGTGATTAACCATCTTAACGTTCAATTGAAGCGATATTAATAAATCACGCGAAACTGAAGGGCGCAATCTCTCGGGGGAATGTTTGGGTTAACATTTGTGCCGAGGAGAAATGGGGGGACATTTCTACCAGGGGGGGGGGGGGGGGGGGGGGGGGGGAGCATTTTCTCCTAGGCACAAATGTCCTCCCGGACATTTTTTCCTAGGAACCATGCATTGTCAGGGGGGACAGTGGAACCTAGGAAAAATTGTCCGGGGGACAGCCATGCCTAGGAAAAAAATGTCCGGGGGGACAGTGAAAGGGGGGGGGACAGAAGTTCCTACGACAACGGGATTACAGCAATAATATGAGACGGGCATGCATATTGCGAGATTGCTCGCTCGCGAGCAAAACTGCTGAGCTCGCGAGGCACAACTCTCGAGTTGTATTGTCTCGCGAGTAACGATGTTAGACTCTCGAGTGCTCGAGACCCCTCTCGAGCGATCGCATTAAGGCTAGACGCTCGCGTGTGTCGCGCGAGCGTCTCGCGAGTTTGTTACCTTTCTCGTGCATGAGCGGTTACGGGTACTGTAATGAATCATGCAACTGTCGAACAAGATGTGAAACATGCAGCTGTCCATGTCAGAAGAAGAATCCATGTACAAATGGGTGCCATGTAGGAATAACCAGCTGTGATACTATGCATGCAGAATGTTCAGCGTTATCAAATTGGTGCATGGCAAGCAGCTGGAACACTAAAATTATAACTGTAAAATGGCTGGTTCAACGATGAACACATCGCAACAGCCCAGAATCTTTTAAAAGAACAGTCTCAGGTCTCAAATCACAAATGCTGCAATGAACAAAAACATTAAGACATACATGCAACCCTTTTGTTCAATATATCTCTGTCGTGTTTCTCAGTACGTAGGATTTTAATAAGTATTATCTCTGGCAAAACAGGCACAAAACTACACATAGAAACTCCTTCTAGCTATCTCGCAGAGAGAAAAATGTAACACATGAACACATGGTTGAGGGTGTTAAATAACAGACAGGAAAGTTCTGGATATCTGGAATCCTGATAAGTGCCATGACCATGACACCTCCCTACCAGCCTTGAAATCCTCAACCGATCATTGAGAGGCGAAATTCCCAGTCCGGTGGTGCTGTCTGGCTGATCTTCTCGGGTTGTCTCGACTGTAGTCACTTCCAGTAGGAAGACGAGGGTTGCGGTACATCCGCATCGGTTTAGCATTATCCCTTGTCGCTTCTACTGCAGGTACAGAAAATGCTGAAACATCAGCAATATCTTCTGCCAGTGGTGGGACTGGGACTGGTTCCGTCGACGATACCTGGACCTCCCCTGGATCTGCATCCTCTTGAGCACCATAACGAGGGCACAGCTGCTCTATGTGACGCCTCCAAGTGGCACCACGTGGGAACACCCGCACACTGACACTGCAGGAGCCAAACACCTTGGTGACCACAGCCGGTACCCACCTGGGGTCCTTCTCCTGCCTGGGACTGCAGTAGAGCGCATAGCATGGTGTCCCCACAGAGTATATGGGAGCCACCCTGTTTGGAGCCACTTGAGCTTGAGATTTCGTGGCTTCCCTGGCCTGCTTTCCTTGAGCCGCATGTGCCGGGGAAGGAAGGAGAACATCAATTTTGGTCCGTATTTGACGACCGTTCAGTAGCTCACTTGAAGAGTAGCCCTCACTCCTCGGTGTCCGGCAATACTGTATTAGAAATTCCTGGAGGGCTGCTCGAGGAGGAAGCAAGGACTTTGTGAGTGCCTGCTTAAAAGTCTGAACCAGACGTTCGGCAGCACCATTGGTGGCGGGATGGTATGGTGCCCCTGTGAGGTGGGTAATGCCTCTCTCACGGCACCAACTTTGGAATTCTTCAGAGGAGAATGACGTAGCATTGTCAGACACAATGGTGTGCGGGTAGCCAAAGTGGGCGAAGTCTTGTTCCAATAGCTCCGTGGTGGCCTTGGTGGATGTGGAGGTCGTTGGATGGATACAAGGGTACTTTGAATAAGCGTCAATGAGAACCAGCCAGTTACTTCCTAGAAAATTGATGGCATGATCCACATGGACCCGACTCCATGGCTTTTCTGGAAGCATCCATGGGTGATTGGCCGGGTTGGGCGGCTTATGCTGATGCTCTGCACATGCAGTGCACCAATGGCAGAGATCCATGATGTCAGCATCTATCCCCAGCCAGTAGACTGCTGTTCGCGCCAACTGTTTCATACGTTGCATTCCAAAGTGTCCGAGGTGTAGAAGCTGCAACACCTGAGGCCGTAGACTGGGGGGAATGACTACTCTGGAGCCATAGAGGAGGCAACCATAAGCTGTGGAAAGTGATATGGTCAGCTTCCGAAAAGCCTCTATTGACTCATCTGCTTTTATGCCTTTATTAGTTGCACCTTTTTGTGGCCATCCTTCTCATGTGTAGCGCATTACATTAGAGATGATCGGGTCCTTAGCTGACTCCTTAGCCACTGTTCCAGGATCAGTCGGGTTCAGCTGAAGGCTGACAGTCTTGATGGTGCAGACTGTGTCCACATCTGCATCACCTTCCTCCCCATCAAAATTGGCATCCGGTCCTACAGGGAGACGGCTGAGAGCATCTGCATTGCCGTGGTCTGATGTCTTACGATACTCGATAGAATACTGGTATTGACTCAGCATCAATGCCCATCGAGCAAGCCTATTAGCTGCCAGTGCAGGAGTTGCTTTGGTTGGTCCAAACAAAGCTATCAGTGGCTTGTGGTCAGTGACCAGAATGAATGTCCGACCATATAGAAACTGGTGGAACTTGTTCAGGGCAAAGATTATGGCTAGTGCCTCCTTTTGTATTTGACTATATCCCCTCTGCGTGTTCGTGAGGGTCTTCGACGCATTCGCGATTGGGCGCTCACTGCCATCACTGTACCAGTGGAAGAGGACAGCTCCTAATCCTACTTCTGACGCATCACACGAAATCCCAATTTGGAGTGTGGGATTGAAGTGAACCAGAATAGTGTCTGTGCAGAGCAAGTCTTTCAATTTCTGGAAGGCTTCTTGTTCTACTGCACCCCAGCTCCATGGAATTCCTTTCTTGGTCAGGCGATGCAGTGGTTCAGTGATTGTAGCAAGGTTGGGCAGGAACTTGCCATAAAACTGAACTGAACCCAAAAAGGAACGGAGACTGGAAACATTTCTTGGAGGTGGCATCATTTTGAAAGCATCAACTTTAGGACCCTTGGCAATTCCCTGTCGAGATAGGATATGTCCGAGGTACTCGACAGAAGGTTGTGCAAATAAACACTTCTCCAAGCGACAGCGAAGCCCCTTGTCCTCCAAGCGTTTGAGGAGAGCACGAAGGTTCTGGATGTGCTCAGAAGCGGTAGTCCCACTGACCAGAATGTCATCCATGTAAACCGCTACACCTTGGAGGTCGCTGGTCAGTTGGTCCATAATTTCCTGAAAGTATCCTGGAGCCGAACTGATGCCAAAAGGAAGTCTTGTTTGCAGTAGTACCCCTCGGTGAGTGCTGAGGGCCAGTCGCCTTTGGCTCTCAGGAGCAAGCATAATTTGATTGTAGGCATCTGCCAGGTCAATCTTCGTGAAGCCATGACCCCCACCGAATTTCCTCATCAGATCCTCTGGAAGAGGCATGGGATGGCGATGGGGTTCCAGCTGCTGATTCACTGTAACTGAATAGTCGCCACATATACGCAGTTTAGCCGACTGACCAGGTAGAGCTGCCTTCCGAATGGGAACCACAGGGGTCCCATAGTCATTAAACCGAGTGGGTAGCCACACACCTCAGGCAATTCCAGCATCATAGGCTTGGCAGAGGTCCTCCTGGATGGCAAATGGAACCACTCGCGGTTTGCAAAAGATAGGCTTAGCATCTGGTTTGAACTTGACTTCCAGTTGAAAATCCTTGAGGCAACCGAGTTCTTGTTTAAACAGATCTGGGAACTCCTGGCAGAGCTGCTCACATGCCTTCTGAAGGGCTAGATCTGGCTTCAGATCATTGAAAATTGGTCGAATAGCAGAGGCATCTACTGGCCTGTTCACTGATGGTAGACCCATAAGTGCAGAAATGTTGACTTGTAGCCTCACTATGGCATCGCGTCCCAGAAGGTTGAGTCGTGGTACCTTGGTGACAGTGAATTCCACTGCTTTACCATCTGAACTGTCCTCACCCTGCAGTGTGACTACCGTTGAGAAAATGCCTAAGGTGGGCAGTGGCTGTCTGTTTGCTACCTCATATCGTCCTGTGGCAGGTGACAGGGGGGGTTTCGCCAAATCACACCATACATCTTCAGAGCAGATTCTGAAGTTATCACCAGCCCCTGTGTCAACCTCAAACATAAACTGCTTCCCCTGGATGAGGACTGATTGTTGAAGTTGAGGAACCGATTCCGTGGCCTTGACTGTCCGGATCTGGTACTTAGAGATGGCCCTTACTGGCTGGGTACTTCCCCTCTTCTTCAAACAGACTACCTCCAAGTGTCCACGCTTTCTGCAGTATACCTACAAGTGGCCTCCCTGAAAGGACAATCCGGTGACTTGTGGTCTGACTTTCCACATCTTGGACAGGTCCCTATTGGGAAATCTCTCTCTTTGCCACAGGCATAGTGTGTAGGGTTTTCCCCTGAGTCAGGAGATAGAGATCGTCTCCTATAGTCAACCTTGTAGACAGGGCTTGCCTTCGTCCCATACACGGTCTCCTTTGCTACCTTGGCTGCCTCCTCTGTCTCCATCGCAACTGCTATTGCCTTGGCAAAGGTCAGCTCCTCCTCTTTGTACTTAAAGAGAGCCTTCAGGACGGCTTCATTGCTGACAGAGCACATGAAGCGTGTACGCATTGCCTCGTCCAACGGGTCACGAATGGCAGGAAAATTACAAGTGACAGCGTCGTGACGAATTCGAGCGGCCAACTCCTGAATCGACTCTCCCGGTTTGCGGTTCATGGAGGACCAATACTTGAACCGCTCGCGGACAACATAGCGTGTTGGGTCAAATTGGCCTTTCATGTACTCCACAATCTCGTCCAACGTAAGGGCGTTGACATCCTTGGCTGGAGACTGCTGCATGGCAAGATTACTCAGAAGCTTGTAGTTCACGCGCGACTGATTGGTAAGAAAAACCAGCGCTTGTTTGTCCGTAGGAACAGAGTTGGCTCCGACAAATGTTTGGAACCATGCCCAGTAGTCGTCCCACAATTCTGTCGTAGGGTCGAACGGATCAAAACTGGGAATGACCACTAGCGGCGCCTTTTGAGAAGGTTGCTCGAGTTCCCGCTGGCCGTTCTGTCCCATGAACGCGGCGATGAGGGCCTCAGTTTGCTTTCGTCCTTCCTCCATCTGTTTCCGTTGTTCTTCCATCTGTATCTGGAGTAGCTCAATAAGCTTTGCTGTTTCTGCCATCCTGCCGACTACGCCACAAAATCCTGTCGTGTTTCTCAGTACGTAGGATTTTAATAAGTATTATCTCTGGCAAAACAGGCACAAAACTACACACAGAAACTCCTTCTAGCTATCTCGCAGAGAGAATAATGTAACACATGAACACGTAGTTGAGGGTGTTAAATAACAGACAGGAAAGTTCTGGATATCTGGAATCCTGATAAGTGCCATGACCATGACAATCTCCCTGATATACATGTATATGCTGCAGTGACTGAGTCAAGTATAAGGATTCCATTGTACTGCAATACATACACATCCAAGAGCAATCTGGAGCAAGTGATTGTGGCCTTTTTGATTTTGCAGCTGCCACAGCAATCTATTGGATTTTGACCAGCTTCTGATGAGGAAACATTGCTTCCAAAATGGTCACGTGACATGTTGCCTTTCACTATAACGCCCAGGAAGCCTAAGTCTTGAAGGAAGCCGGAAGAAATTGAACTTAGTCTATATAATTGTCAGTGCAAGCAATCGAATCTAGGCAGAAAGATTGTGCGCAACGCCGGCAATGGGTGCTAAAAGTGGTTTCATTGCAGCGCAATTGCTTGTGTGGTAAATTCTGATATCGGTTATATATTCCGAGACCGAATAGTACAAAAAGCATGCAAATTAAAGTCGTCCGAATATACCGGTATAGCCTGTCGCACACCCTATCAGCTCTTTTTGGGCATTCCTCTCTTTCATACTGAGGGATGTACTTAATGTGTCTGAAGAGGACAGTGTGACGATGCTGCTCATATGGCGATCGGAGGTACTAAATGCGTTTTTGGACACAAAAGCAAACAATGCAAGGCGCCACGGAACTGACGGAAGGAGATACAATTGGGCCCACGCGCTCGATCCAGATGCTTCACCGTCGCCGAATGAACTCGTTCTCTGTTGAAATTTTTTTTTGTTCCCTGTACTTATACTTCAAGTTCTATGTACTCGCTTATATCATAGATTATATCTTTGTAGAAGAGGCTTGGAAACGAGGGTATGCAGGAAATGAAGCATAATTAAAAATTATGTTATACGCTGTTTCCTATTGAGTTATACACAGTGTTAATTGTTATACGCAACTGTGTATAGAGTATCCATACGCAAAAAAGTTATACACATGCGGATAACACGTGTATAACGTGTGAATAACACATGAATACACGCGTTATACAGTACATGTACTTTACAACAACCCTTTTTACACAGTGATGTAAATTCAAGCAACCAAGACTTTGATTAAATGATGTATGCAACACAACACACAACTGTACTCATCACGTGATAAGTTTTATTTATTTATATATTTATTTTATTTTACAGAAAAGGGAACAATGCCATTGCTTGCTTGTTTTGAACTGCATAGACTACTGTACTTTTCCCTGTAAATCGAGACCACTGGAGGTAAGAAGATGAGGATGTTGCACAAGTAGACAGAGCTAACTAACACCACACACATGAAGCTGTGCGTCACGTTGACATTGAAGGTATTGTGCAGAAATAGGGCATAGATTGGAACACCTGTGCACAGGAGGATCCCTAGTAGGTAGGCAAGAGCAGTGGTGCTCTTGGTATATTTGAAGTTGTGATTGGTGATATGTCTGGTGAGGACTGCAAGTGTGACCATCATTCCAAGGAGGATGCCCAGGAAGAGGACGAGGCCCAGAATCCAGAAGACAAAGTGCCTGCAGTTGCAGTCCCAGTACACAATTACATTGAAGTCAATAATTGAAGTATTGATAATGTCATATTTAAGCCGATCGATCACCATCCACAATACCAGACATCCACTGCTAATGGAAATCAGAAGCCCCACAAAACCAAGAAGATGGTAGTTTGAAAGTAGGCTGCCAGGATCATCAAAGTGCGTGAAGATGCGATAAATTCTCCACAAGCGGCCAATCATAATTCCAAAAATGATTGTGAAACCCAGAACTAGTAGCCACCAGAACGCATTACACAAGAAGCCTTGGACTGCAAAGTTTGGTGTAGTAGGTTTGAAAGATCCCAAGACAATGAATATCATTGTAGCTGCTATAATTATGTAGCACCCCAAGAAGATAATGTGGTTCAGTTTTGGGCTTGTTGCCTTGAGGGCAGCATTGTGACGATAGATGACGTTGATTATGTGAAGGCTCACTGTCGAAACAAAGGCCACTATTTGGAGTACAATGAACAGGACTGCTGCACGAATGTCTAATGTGACCAGCTCAGTGTGGAACGTATCAGTGATGAAGTTCCCCTTAACAGTTAGGGATAGATTGGTTCCATCAAAGACTCCTAGTAGTGTCACTGATGCTATAGGTTCGTCAGAATTGTTACCCAGCTGATATATATTAACCACTGTGCCTGTGTCGCCCGTTACATTGCTAAAAGAGATTCTCCCAGATGCTCCTTCAAACGAAAAGTCTGTGTCAAAGAAACGCTTTAGGATGGTTTTGGTGGTCTGCAATTGGCTAACACCCCTAGCAGGCCAGTAGTCCTTAAGGGACACGTTGTCCATTCTGTCTGCTCTGTCCAGCGCTCTGGCCAGTGACCAGACTGTGTCGTAGTAGGTGGGTCCGTAGAGCAGGTCTATAGGGTAGGGTATGTCCTTTTCTGCGATGTATTCATGAACAGCTGGTTTGTAAGTATCATTGAAGAATGTGGTGAAGTTCTCGCCAGAGATCAGAGAGGTGTTATCAGAGTAATCCCTCTGTAACTTGTAGTGACAGAATATGGCATTATTGAGGACTGCCTGCAATTCCCAGCCTGAGCAAACACACATTCCTTCTGGACAGGACGGATCTACTAGTGGAAATGACGCTCCATTCTCAAATTCATTGGGGCTCCTATCATGAAACACCCACTGGTACGTCGGATACATTATCTTCTTGTGGTACGCGAGACAGAGCAGCTGAGGCGCCACTTGACCTCCGAGGAATCCTAATATAACCCTCGCGCGGGATTGCACGAGAGCATCCAGCGGGAAGTAAGTCTCGGTGACCCCGCCCACAAACGTAATATTTCCGTTCTGAGTCACATTCATAAACTCGTCTTTAAACTTGTCGAAGGTGTAACTGAAGTACGTTCGGTAGTAGTCGAACAGGACCGCAACGCTTTTCCAATTGTTTTGTCTCATCAGATCGAAATACGTCTTCACATAAACGTACGATGAACTAACGGTCCGCAGTGTGTACGGGTAGGCCGTTCTGTTGTCCAGCTCCACAGTTGTAGCGACAGACACCATCAGTGTTGCGATGGAGTCATGCTTGCTCAGTTCGCCTATCGCGAGGGCACCTTCGGAACATCCAGGTCCAACCATTCCTATCACCTGCTTACCACTGTAGAACGAAGTTTCGATAAAGCTGGTGACAGCTTTGAAAGTACTAGTGATATCGCAGGCATCGTCTCTCTCGAGGAGTTCCAGCCGGTAATCTGGCAATATGCTGGAATCATTGTTGATTTCGTCCACCGCAACGCGAGCAGCTGGCGTGAGCGAAGCTCCTCCGTTCCATGAAGGTATGATAACGGTGTCCGGATACGCAGCGAGAGCGACGATATACAGCGTGTGGTTCTTGGATAACGATAACTCTACCGCCGGTAATAGCACGCTTAACACAATCAAGCCGAGCATCCCGTACGAATGATACAAATCGGAATCGGCTAGCTGGAATACAAATCCTATTTATACAAAACCCGTTATTGGTGTTAATTTTGTTGGTGATAAATCCCCGCCCCGGAAGGGAGAAAGGGAGCCAATCAACAACAAGCAACGGCTGCACTCCATAAATCACTAGCACTTTAATATGCGAAACTTAATTTTACAGCTCACAATAATTACACTATACTGTTAAACAAGCGCAATCGATGGTAATTAGCCTGCATGTATACCACATGTTATCGAAAGCGATTTCAGCACGCATGTCTATCTCTGTTATTTGTTGACACAGACAATACCACAATCCGAGGCCAACAGGATCCGCGTTTGATATGTTATCATTGTTATGGTATCGGTGCAGTATAGAATTTAATTGTGATAGTCCTAGAATGTAACCCTCTCCCAAGTAACAATATTAATACTGAACTGGTGATGTTAAACTCACACCGCGGCAGGGAAAAATAATCACACCGCCGCCAAGTCGATCATTTTTTGATTCCACAAGTGATTGAGCACTGCAAGCCCCCATTTACGTGAATGATAATTAATGCTAGTATATATAATTATGATAATAATAATAATAATAATAATAATAGGAGAGAGAGAGAGAGAGAGAGAGAGAGAGAAAGAGAGAGAGAGAGACAGAGAGAAAGAGAGAGAGAGAAAGAGAGAGAGAGAAAGAGAGAGAGAGAGAGAGAAAGAGAAGAGAGAGAGAGAGACAGAGAGAAAGAGAGAGAGAGAAAGAGAGAGAGAGAGAAAGAGAGAGAGAGAGAGAGAAAGAGAGAGAGAGAGAGAGAGAGAGAGAGAGAGAGAGAGAGAGAGAGAGAGAGAGAGAGAGAGAGAGAGAGAGAGAGAGAGAGAGAGAGAGAGAGAGAGAGAGAGAGAGAGAGAGAGAGAGAGAGAGAGAGAGAGAGAGAGAGAGAGAGAGAGAGAGAGAGAAAGAGAGAGAGACCATTAAATAGTATAGCTATCGTTCAAGTTTCAGAGGCCAGCTGCTCATGACATCGCCCGTCAGTCCGTGCAGTCTGCTTGATGCAAAAACAAAAAAGGTCACTTTAAACCGCTTGAAACAAGCAAATTCGATAGAATCCAAACAACTGAATTAAGGCCGAGGGATAACGAGAAGATCTATCTACGGGTGTACAATGGTAAATGAAGTGCAAAAGAGAGAAGCCATAGTGCCGACACGCGTTATAAAATTCTAAAGATAATATTGTACACTGTAATTCACTAATTAGGGCTAATGCTCGTGCCATTCTGAGTCGTTCCTACTCCCACCTTGTGCAGCAGGTGGGTGAACTGTGTGTGTAATTGTTCAGTTGTATTGTGTGCAGTTGTATGTGCATATACATATACATTACTTACTCCGACATTGTAACTTCCGCGGTTTAATGATATTACATGTATGGTAAAAGTATATTTACAATGGAAACTATGAATAAATTTATTACATTTACATTTACATGTAGCTCCGGCCCGGAGTGACCCTACCGTGTTTAACCCTTCACACCCTCCATGATTTTAACACCACCATTTAGTCACCAGAAACACGAGTGTGTGAATGCAGGGATTTATAAAAATATGAATTTGTACATGTACTGATCCGCATGCACTGACCAATCAGTATCGATGTGTAAGTACGCGACTGACAAGTGGATTGAGTTTCATTTTTTAGTATTGTAGCATAAATTAATTTTAATCAGCAAGCTTAGACATGGCCAGTAACTAAATTTGAGATATTATTCAATACACTCTTGTCCTTAAAGTTAGCCATACAAAAAATGAATTAGTTGTATCAAAATCTGGATGATCCATCTCTAAATGATTGAGCAGAGGTCAGATGTGTGATTGCTGATATCAGTCACTAAAAACAGTTTTGGTGGGCACATGCATTGTAGCTGGTTGTGAAAGTGGAATGGAGTGAGGTGAAGTTGAGTTGACATAGATCTCTTTAATTTGCAGAGTACTATAATGAAGGAACAGATGATGGATACACCTGTTACTGTCATATGAAGAAGAAAACAGACTTGTATGAGAAGATAAAGTTTCGCTGGTATCACTACTTTTACATTAACACTGAGTAACATTGTTGATAGACTGAATTAACAATATTTATTATCCATGGCTTAGTTAGTACTATATTACCAAGTTTAGATAGTAGCATATGTGATCAGTGTGAATATGTCTGTTGCAGCATGATTCAGTTATTTAAATTGTATCAGTCATGACTTTTTGCATCCAGTTATGAATAAAAAGCAATGAAACAATATAGGATTTGAAGGCAATAGTGGTGTAAAAAGGAAGGGAACAAGGGTCTAATAATAATAGAAAATGTAATAGAGCACACACATGTAGTATCCTAAAAATGTGTTAAATATAGGACTATTACATTTTCCCTTATTATTAGACCCTTGTTCCTTTCAAATCCTATATAACAACCAACTTTCAAGACCTCACAGAGAATGTTTTTATATACTTGTTAAAAAGGATATTTTACAATTCCAATCATCACGTACTAAAGTTGACACATCAGTTACTATATACCTGTTGTCACTCCAGTTGCCAAAGTCGGCACTTCAGTTGCCACTCTGCCACTCCAGTTGCCAAATAATAGAAGCTAGAAATTTGATGAATTTAAAATAACGGCTAGAGCATCTACAATAAGAGCATAAACAAGCCAAACCAAAACCACGCAAATCAAGTTTTAATAGATGCATATTGTTTAGCAAATATATTAAACTGAGATGTATTTATTAGCAAAATGAATAACTACCAGAATCTATTTTTATAGTCTGCCTGCCTGTGTTCGTTTTTTGAGAGTTTGGCTGGGCCGTTTAGGACAAAAGTGGACTCTTTAGTAGACTCCTTTCAACGATGCGCAGATAGTGACGGACTTACTTTTTTTATTTCACAACTTTTACTCTCAGTGCTTCTTTCCTGCTGTTGTATCGTTAAAAATAGCGCTCATTTAAGTACCGAATATTGAATTACCGCTTGTCCCGTTGCTAAATATTTGTCTGTCTGTGTTTGTTTTGTTTTTTGAGCGTTTGGCTGGGCCGTTTTCGACAAATGTGAACTCCTTTCTAAGATGCGCAGAGTATTCTTGCTGTTGATATCGTTAAAAGGGGCTCATTTTGAATATTTAATTACCGGTTCTCCCGTTGCTACGTGACATGTTGTTTTCAAAGAAGTATTGTGACTGCATTTTATACCCTCCTCCCCCTCCCCCCTACCCTCTCTTACCAGGGGTAGGAGTCATTTACAGATGAGGACAGAGGGTTACGAAAGATGAATGGAGTGGTATCAGAAATTGAACAGTTACACACTGGTTAGTGGTTTTTGGCACTAAGGAATGGTGGTGCATGTACTTCTGAGCATAGTCACTCCCATACAGCTAGCCTTACTCTTCAGACCTGGACCCCTGAAAGGGGCCTTAAACCACAAATCAAAACCTTAAGTCACAACAATCACCAAAACCGGTTGGGTGATCTTGTCCCAGGCATCATATAATAATAAATATACATGCACATGTATAATCCCCTTATACATGTATGTATTTATTATTATACGATACCTGGGACAAGATCACCCAACCGGTTTTGGTGATTGTTGTGACTTAAGACTCTGTAGTGGTGCAGTGGTTTTGATTTGTGGCTTAAGGCCCCTTTCAGGGGTCCAGGTCTGAAGAGTAAGGCTACATTCCAGAGTAAGCATCAAACAGACAGTTTATATTTCTACAGACAAGGGAAATGGAGCATGATGCATGGGCTACTATTACATATGGTACCAAGATCAGTATTGATCTGACCAATGATGTTTCTCCAGGTAATTTAGCACTGCAAATAATCTGTATTCTATACTGAAAAGTCCAAATGTTCATCTGCTAAGCAACGCAGTATACCATGCAGACATACCAGTACATGAATATTGTGTTGCCAAATCATTTTAGCCACTCCCAAATGCAGATTATAATTAGATATCAATGGAGGCAATCATTTTCAGTACTGTTTTCTATTTTATTAGATACATTGCTAGTATCTGTAGATGAATTAGAAATTGAAACTAAGAATGTCTGGCAGAACAGATATTGCCATACAAGTAAATACCTTAGCTGGTAGTGAAATTAGAAGTATGCACCAAAAGAAGTGGCAATACTAAAAGTAAGTCATATTCATTTAATTCTTATAGCATGAAATGACTCACTAATGATCTGGCAAAAGCTTTTTGAATTGTGTACAGGTGAACAAATTATTTGTTGTGAAGGATTAAATTAATGGCAGCAATCTGCACAACATCAATATTGACACATCTTCAGTGGTAGGCAAACTGCAAAGAATTCACATTCAATTTATCTTTGCATAACTCCCGTCATTTGACAAAAAAGCATATGCATTTAGATATGTAAAGCACTTACAAACATGCACAGCAGAGATCCTAAAGTGGGCCACTGGTCCATCAAGACATCAAATCAGCTAATATGATATTAGGTAATACAATGGGAAAATACTGATGGTTTCCTCATTATAATAGCATAATTTCTTGTTCACAGCTAACTTTTTACACAATTGATATTTAGGAAACCTTTATCTCCCAATTTCAATTCAGTTATATCAATTTTTTATATCTTGCATAATTATATATAATAATAATGATTGTGCTTTTATGTAACAGGAAAGTAAGCTGTAAGCAGACAGATAAGTCTGCCAATGTACATGTGAATAGGAATTCGATAACAAATAGGGAGGTTGAGCCAAGACACATAGGTCAAGCAATCCTCATGTGGAAATTATACTAGTGTCCATCAAATACGGTTTATAGATCCTTAAAAACAATACCTTTAATTCCCCAAGGTGAGTATGACATTCACTAGTTGATTGATTTGGCACATGCCTGGGTGCAGAGGGCACCAGCACATGCCTGTGGCACCAAACTGGATGACCTTGTACAAAGCCAGGATGGATTGGCTAGCCAGGAACCACCACCACCAGAATGTTTGGTAAGCCCTTCAGTTAGACAGGTACTGAATGATGCATAATGCTGCATGGCCACTAACTGGGTGAACAGGGTCAACTGGAAGCCGACAGAGAAGACAGGCAATAATACACTAAATTAGCTATAAGCATTTCATATTGTCATTGGAGCTCCTAGTGAATACGTATTTTTAAATCGGTTTTTGAAAAGCTATTCTGACTGGGTTGTAGTCCCAAACATCTCTTGAAGTACTGTACTAGACGCGCTAACGGCACATCTGGCTCCCAAACCGGACCGCTGGTGATAGCAGAGCGCTTCCGCTTCCATAAACGGGTCCAGAAGGAGGGGGAATCAATCAAGGTGTATGCGGCCAGCCTCCAGAAGTTGGCCGAACATTGCGCTTTTGGACAGAGTGTGGCAGATACATTGCGGGACCGACTGGTATGTGGTATGAGGAATGAAAAGGTACAGCAAAGACTACTGACCATGGGCGACCTGACGTTCAGAAATGCAGTTGAAGAGGCTGAAATGGTAGAGAGAGCATCTTAGGATGTGGTGGAGTTCCATGAGTCTGTACCCGAGGTCCACAGGCTACCAGCACATACAGGAGGCCGTTTTTATCGCTGTGATGGCCAGCACGACCCTCAGACCTGCAGGTTCTTGAATGAACAGTGCAATTTTTGCAAAAAAAGAGGACACATTGAAAGGGCATGCATGTCAAAAAAAAGACTTAGCAGAGGTAGCAGCACACCACGGAGAGAACAGAAGGCTCCACCCAGAATGGTAAAGACAGTAGAGGGACCTGTTGGCAGCATGGAAGAATGGGAGTCAGGGGAGGAAACATCATTGAATTGGGGAGGTGTGTACACAATGGCACAGTGGAAGGACGAGCTGCGGTCTCACTCTTACCATATCGAGTATACCAGGAAAACTTTGCACACTTGCCCCTGGATAAAACACAGGTACGGCTTAAAACCTACACCGGGGACAGGGGCGGCGGAACAGGTACCGCAGGTCCCGTGGCCGCGGGACCAATGTTAAATGCCCAAAAAATAAAAAATAAAAAATAAAATAACCGCACGATTAATAAATAAATTCACTCCTTTAAACTCCTTTAAAAATGGCGACAACATTTCCGGACAAGTTCCAACCAAGTATGGAACGCCGTTGCCGTCAATGTTCAATTTTTTATGGAAAAATTTTCCCCACCGCGGGCCCCGTATTTATTTTTGTTTTTATATATTTCCCCCAATCTTGGTGTGCATCTATTAGAATAGCGTACAAATCGTTGAGATTTGTCCCCTTCCTAGTATACCAAGCTGCCATGCCCTACAGCCTACAAAGCTGCCGTGTCCTAGGTCTACAACCCGTGCTCTACAGCCTACAAAGCTGCCGTGCCCTAGGTCTACAACCCGTGCCCCGTCACAATTACGAACTATCGATCGAGTCAACTACTTATATCTTGAGGTGCGTTTAACGCTGCTACTTTAGTACTTGCTACTCGTTCATACATGAGAGTTTCTAATTTCAATAGGTTACAGCACTAGGCCCTATAAAGTATGACATGATCAGGGTCCGGCGCGTGCAGTTCTCGACTCGTGGAAACACTTCTGCAAGTCAGACCCGACAGAGGAAGCTAAGCATATGGCAGGCACTAGGAGAACTTCGCGAAAGGTTGGAGGCGGGGGATCGATAAATATCAGCAAACTGGCATGCATTATTTCACCAATAGATCCCTCCCTACAAATACCCCCCCCCCACTCACACACACACACACACAACACACACACACACACACACACACACACACACACACACACACACACACACACACACACACACACACACACACACACACACACACACACACACACACACACACACACACACACACACACACACACACACACACACACACACACACACACACACCTGAAACATACTTTTAAATACCCCTGGACGAGCTTCTATTTGGTTACACCTCCCTGGCCAAGCTTTTGTTATACGCCTTAGCCCAGGCATTAATACCACCAACCACCCGCTGGACATATTTCCAAACACACACATGCACACACGCACACACACACACACACACACACACACACACACACACACACACACACACACACACACACACACACACACACACACACACACACACACACACACACACACACACACACACACACACACACACACACACACACACACACGCGCACACACACACAAAACACACACACAAACAAACACACTGTCACACACACACACATATATTCCCTATACCATTTATTGTCATCTGTAGGGGTGTATGGTTGAATAATGGAATAGCCCAATGATTCTCGCTGATACTACTGGTATAATGCCATAATTTGTCATGGATTATCTATTACCTTTGTGTGGTGTCCAGACTCAAGTATGTCACAGCTGTGACATAATTACAAAAGTGTATACAATACAAAAGTGTCTGCTCATCAGTGCTACTCACTTATATTTGACTATATGGAATGCTGTTGCGGTGAAGTTAAAAAAAAAAACAACATTGGGAGCATGGAAGGGAACAAGGGGTGGAGTAATAACTAGGTGACCTGCACCTGGTACGTCTGCCATAATCTCGGGAATATCTTGGACCTGGTCTGCGTGTACATGTAGGCCTACATACATGTGTGTGCAGTGTGCATGTGTGTGTGTGTGTATGTATGTGTGTGAGTGTTTGTGTATGTACATGTATGTATGTGTGTGTGCTTATGGTCCTCCATGTTCTTTCCAGACCTGCTGAGTGATGAGCACCGGACTATTGAGCTTCTGCTTCAACTCTCGTGTATGTTTTGATTCGTTAACTCTCTAAAATTACATCCATGATTGAAAAGGTTATACAGGGTATCTTACAGTCCTCTATGTTATAATTAAATGGTATGTTAATAGTGGTCCAATTCAAATTCTGCTAAGTATAATGTTGAACCTGAAAGCCTTCTAATCAGTATTGTGTGTGTGTGTGTGTGTGTGTGTGTGTGTGTGTGTGTGTGTGTGTGTGTGTGTGTGTGTGTGTGTGTGTGTGTGTGTGTGTGTGTGTGTGTGTGTGCATGTGTGTGTGAGTGTGTGTGTGTATGTGTGAGGGGGAGGGGCTGCACAGCCTAAGTTATCTGTGGCCTTAATAACTTGATAGTGATCCATTGCTTGTATCTTCGTATTAAACATAGTGGGACAACCAGGATAGATAGGACACTGAATTAATTTATGAACTTGGTTTTCTTTGCCTTACACTGGTTTTTGCATTTTGCACCTTGCATAGCATACACATGTGCATGTACAGTGGAGATTTCTGAAAGCTGGTTATAGGAGCTGTACTTTCATTCTGACACGTTAGAAATTCACTGCTGCTTTTTAATTTTAGCATGCCTTAATGTTTATAAAATTAGTTTGTATGAAATTGATGTCTACATATTAAATATGGTGGTAGTTGTAAGTCATGGAGCTCTCTGCCTTATTTTTAAAAAAATCCTTATTTTTAACCTGTTAGTCTCCCATCTCCATGTCCTAGATCAAGGATGATATGGCAGGCTTGACCACTAGAGCTGCAATATCAGGCTCATCATGCATTGAGCAGTGTTGTTGTTGGTGAATAATGTTTTGCCTATGGTAGAGCACGCATAGATACATGTACCTTGGTGAATAATGTTATAATTAGCATGTGCCTTTGTAAAAAAAAGTTTGGATTTTGAGGACTTTCCAATTATATATTTAGCCTGCATGTTTCGCCACATCATTCAATTGTAGAGCTTGCCAACATGACCTGAATATCTTCCCTATACTGCTGGATTGTTCTGTTTAGTTACTAATTTGGTTCTTTAATTAATATTTTATCTTGCATCCATGCATTTATAAAAAAAATTTAGATACAAATAACCCAGTCACATCTCAACAATTTGGCTGACAATAAAGTAACCCACAGACTGCACCATGACGGTGCTAAAACTTTTCTGAAGATTAAAGATACTCCTCTCCCAGTCAGAGCAGTGTAAGATGTCTCTTTGGTGTCCCAGAGGTGTGCAGAGAATGCTCTTTTTGTGGACTGGCTGTGTGGTTTGCATGAGTGTATGTGGTGTGTGGAGCAATCCCAAGGTACACCAGCACTCAATTTGTTCTCTCTTTCCCTCGCAACAGTATTGACTGGTCACACCCAGTATATTTGCCAACACAACTGTTACACCAACCTCAATGGGACACTTCTTGCTGAGCCTTCGATATTCTGTGCAAGAGCGTGATCGTTGGAACTAACTTTACTGAGGTTGAACACTTCCCTCAGTAGATTCATTGCAAACTGACTATTTTTATTCCAATATCTGTCATTCTTAATAGTCGAATGTTCTTGTCGTAAAACATTGCCAAGTGCATGAACCCGCAGAATTACAATTTAGTGGAGAGATGCAGTGTCATTGATATTTTTGTTGTGTGCTCGGTATACAAGACCAAACAGAGCATGTCGGGTGGACGGATATTTAATATACGATAGTGAAGTAAAACTATTTAACAGCTTACTATAATATGCCCAAAACATCAATCCTAATCTTCATGTGTTGCTAATTGGATATTATATATAATTATGCCATTTTAATTCATTAATTTTGATGCTAAAATGATTTTTCAAGGTGGATTTTAGCGCTAATATGCAATGTTCAGACTGACTTAATTTGTGTCTTTGTATGTATCAGTCAATTCTGGTTCTGTATCAGGCTAATTATATAATGTGACTGTGTTGTGTACATGTAATCCAGGTATTAATAGCATTGTACCAGTTCAATTTATTTGGGGTTGCCGAGTTACTAGCCTAACTGCAGGTGAGTTAATGAGATAAGCTATTAAACAACACAACAAATAAACCACTGTTAGTAAATGCCAGTAAATGTAGTGTCCTATCTCAGACATCATTTGAAGGTATTATTATACCAAATTATGCCATTCATACTTTTAAAAATTAAATGTTAGTGAATTGATACAAAAGAATACTGCAACTTTCCAGAATTTGTAGATCATATTGCTATGCATATTTAATACACAAGATTTATTTCATGAGCACAAATGGAAAAAATTGGTACTAAATTTTCAACAATCCACGTAACCAATAAGCGATAAATAAATACTAGGATGTTTTGGGCATATTATGGTTACATCTTTGACCACAAATGACATTTTAAGGAGTAATCCTACTTCGTCATGTGCTCACAGTACATGTATTGTAGTAGTATATATCATAAAATTACCTAGAGTGAGTTCATTTGGCAGGATCAAAATACACACTCACTCATGTGAGTAAAACAGACTTATCCTAGATTTTTTTCACAATGTTTTATTAAATAGTATTATAATCATCATTAAGTAGCCATGCTCTTTATACCTGCATGAGGGTCATAGCTTGAAACTTATGAGCTATACTCTTGCTTCTAGAATCATTTAGGATTTAAACAGAGGTTATACTGATACATCAAGAGGTGCTGGTTTTACAACCTGTATTTCTGCAGGGAACAAAGCAAGGTCTAAAAAACTAGGGATGATACGTGAGAAGAGGAAACTGACATCAGACAAGCTGTCTGCTCTTGAGAACACATGTGTAACAAAACTGTTCATAATTGAGTGATGGTTCAGGTGCATGCAGTAGCAAGCATAACCATTTAATTAAATTATGCATAAATATATTATACAGTGAAATAATAAATAAGTAATAATATACATATTTTATTCTATATGTATTTTAATGATGGAGACAATTTTTTGCAACTGTGTCATTACTATTGCAATTATTATGAACATACATAACATTAATATATGAATACACAAGAATTCTAACTATACACATGCACTAATTATTGTCACTATTGTGGAAGCTAACTGACGTGATCGCTTTGGCAATTCCTCTAGCTAGAGCAAGGTTCAGTCGACTGTAAAGATCTAAAGTGGCCTTGTTAGACGTGAGGCAAGACAGGAAAAACACTCCTGGGCTTCTTTGCCACAGGATTCAACAGCAAGTGATACACAAGCCCACCCCAGATCTGAACACTTCTGGTCGTTGGCTGCATGATTCCATGCCTCAGCGGCCTGAGCTGCTGCACCACCAATCACACGGTCACCCGCCTCCAGTAAAATGTTTGCGTTAAGCGGTGAAGCAACAGCCACAGCAGGCTTCTCATAAACTAAAATGTCAGCTGGTCGATGATCATGGCTGAGTCCAAAACCAGCCACAACTTGGATGGGTGAGCCCATCCACCAAGTAGTCTGGGGACTCGACTGATGGTTAGTACAACCATCATTTGGGTCCCCAGACTATCCACCAATATGTTCCTCTATTTATTATACCTCAGAACAACATCACCTCCACATTTGCATGTAGCGGCATGAATGGCCAAGTGGGTCTAGGCCACTGTTTGGGCAGAGGGAACATGTGGAACCACAAGAGGTCTCCATACCCAGCCACCACTTCACTGCAGTCTGAAATTCATCAGAGTCCATGTGCAGACCCAAGCCAATTGAAAGGATAGCAGAAAGCCATTTAGCAGCGTAGAGTACTGACACAGAAAGAAGTTGGGCTTTATCCGATGGCAAGGGCAGGTCCAAGAGATTATTTTAAAATATCATTCGGCATGGCCTGCTCACAAAATGTGTTGCTATGGCAACACATTTTGTTGACATGTTTTTAATGAGCACCATTTGATACTTAATAGTTTGCCACCCATCTGATGCAGTAGAATACTCTTTCACTGAAATAGGACATTTGAACTTACAAAGAAAGTTTCTTGTTGTGTCTTCTATCATTGACCAAAGAATTTGCTGAACTTAGTGATGTTATTTTTAATTAACAGTGGACTATTTGTTGTTTTGTTTAAAAGTTTATCTCATTTCACTGTAACTCACTTGCAGATAGGCTAGTAACTCGACAACCCCAAGTAAATTGAACTGGTACTATGCTATTAAATTTTATACCTGGATTACATGATGTACACAACACATGTTACAGTCACATTATATAATTAGCCTGATACAGAACCAGAATTGACTGATACATACAAAGACACAAATTAAGTCAGTCTGAACATTGCATATTAATCATGCTAGGGCTAAAATCCACCTAGAAAAATCATTTTAGCATCAAAATTGTTTAATTATATATAATATTTTTTGTACTGACACCTGCATATACAACACAAACACACTTTCAGCAATCCATGCATATAGCCAATTAGCTATTAGGATTGATGTTTTGGGCATATTATAGCAAGCTGTCAAATAGTTTTACTTCACCATCTTATACCTGTCCACCCGGTTTGGTCTTGTATACCAAGTACACAACGAAAATATCAATGACACTGCATCTCTCCACTAAATTGTAATTTGCTGAATTCATGCACTTGGTAATGTTTTACGACAAGAACATTCGACAATTAAGAATGACAGATATTGGAATAAAAATAGTCGGTTTGCAATGAATCTACTGAGGGAATCAGTAAAGTTAGTTCCAATGAGCTCTTGCACAGAATATCGAAGGATCAGCAAGAAGTGTTCCATTGAGGTTGGTGTAACAGTTGTGTTGGCTTTCCAGTCATCAAATATACTGGGTGTGACCAGTCAATACTGTTGCGAGGGAAAGAGAGAACAAATTGAGTGCTGGTGTACCAAGGATTGTTCCACACACCACATACACTCATGCAAACCACAAAGCCAGTTCACAAAAAGAGCATTCTCTGCACACCTCTGGGACACCAAAGAGACATCTTACAGTGCTCTGACTGGGAGAGGAGTATCTTTAATCTTCAGAAAAGTTTTAGCACCGTCATAATACAGTCATACTTTATTGTCAGCCAAATTGCTAAGATGTGACTGGGTTATTTGTATCCAAAAAAATTATAAATGCATGGATGCAAGATAACATATTAATTTTAAAAAGAACCAAATTGGCAACAAACAGAACAATCCTGCAGTATAGGGAAGATATTCAGGTCATGTTGGCAAGCTCTACAATTGAATGATGTGGTGAAACATGCAGGCTGAACATATAATTGGAAAGAGCTCAAAATCCAAACTTTTTTTTTTACAAAGGCATATGCTAATGCTAATTATAACATTATTCACCAAGGTACATGTATCTATGCGTGCTCTACCATAGGCAAAACATTATTCACCAACAACAACACTGCTCAATGCATGATGAGCCTGATATTGCAGCTGAAGTGGTCAAACCTGCCATATCATCCTTGAACTAGGACATGGAGATGGGAGACTAACAGGTTAAAAATAAGGAACAATTTTTTTAAATAAGGCAGAGAGCTCCATGACTTACAACTGCCACCATATCTAATATGTGGACATCAATTTCATACAAACTAATTTATAAGCATCAAGGAATTTTAGCATGTTAAAATTAAAAAGCAGCAGTGAATTTCTAACGTGTCAGAATGAAAGCTTTCAGAAATCTCCACTGTACATGCACATGTGTATGCTATGCAAGGTGCAATAAATAAGTAAGAAGAATGCAAAACCAGTGCAAGGCAAAGAAAACCAAGTTCATAAATTAATTCAGTGTCCTATCTATCCTGGTTGTCCCACTATGTTTAATACGAAGATACAAGCAATGGATCACTATCAAGTTATTAAGGCCACAGATAACTGTGGCTGTGCAGCCCCTCCCCCTCACACACACACATACACACACAATACTGATTAGAAGGCTTTCAGATTCAACATTATACTTAGCAGAATTTTTGATTATTGAATTGGACCACTATTAACATACCATACCATTTAATTATAACTGTAATATGATTTATGCTGATGTGCAGGCTAGAAACGTTGCTCTGTTTAATGGCAGCTGATGTTGATACCCTGTATAACCTTTTGAATCATGGATGCAATTTTAGAGTGTATGTAGCCTTTGGATACCTTCATCTAACTAAAGCAGGCTAGTAGAGTTAATGAATCAAAACATACACAAGAGTTGAAGCAGAAGCTCAACAGTCCGGTGCTCATCACTCAGCAGGTCTGGAAAGAACATGGAGGACCATAAGCACACACACATACATACATGTACATACACAAACATGTACATAGGCCTACATGTACACGCAGACCAGGTACTGAGATAGGACACTACAACTTGCAAAGGATGTGACATTTACTGTTTTTTATTAACTGTGGACTATTTGTGTTGTTTAAAAGTTTATCTCATTTCACTGTAACTCACCTGCAGATAGGCTAGTAACTTGGCAACCTCAAGTAAATTGAACTGGTACAATTTTATACCTGGATTACATGTTCACAACACAGTCACATTATATAATTAGCCTGATACAGAACCAGGATTGACTGATACATACAAAGACACAAATTAAGAACATTGTGTATTAATCATGCTAGGGCTAAAATCCACCTAGAAAAATCATTTTAGCATCAAAATTAATGAATTAAAATGGCATAATTATATATAATATTTTACATACTGACACCTGCATATACAACACAAACACACCTTCAACAATCCATGCATATAGCCAATTCTATATAATTAGCAATACATGAAGATTAGGATCAATGTTTTGGGCATAGTATAGTAAGCTGTTAAACAGTTTTACTTCATTATCTTAAATATTCGTCCACCCGGCATGCTCTGTTTGGTCTTGTATACTTGAGTACACAACAAAAATATCAATGACACTGCATCTCTCCACTTAAGATTCATGCATTTGGCAGTATTTTATGACAAGAACATTACACAATTTGCAATAATAAAAAAGAATAACAGATATTGGAATAAAAATAGTCAAGTTTGCAATGAATCTACTGAGGGAAGTGTTCAACCTCAGTAAAGTTAGTTCCAACGAGCTCTTGCACAGAATATCGAAGGCTCAGCAGGAAGTGTTCCATTGAGGTTGGTGTGTTTTCTTTCTAGTCATCAAATATACTGGGTGTGACCAGTCAATACTGTTGTGAGGGAAAGAGAGAGCAAATTGAGTGCAGGTGTACCAAGGATTGTTCCACATACCACATACACTCATGCAAACCACACAGCCAGTCCACAAAATGAATTAATAAAGAGTGGGAGTATCTCAGAAAAGTTTTAACACCATTATGTTACTTTATTGTCAGCCAAATTGCTGAGATGTGACTGGGAACATTATTTGTATCTAAAATAAATAAATAAATAAATGCATGGATGCACGATAGCATATTAAAATTAAAGAACCAAATTAGCAACTAAACAGAACAATCTAGCAGTATAGGGAAGATATTTACAAAATCCAGGTCATGTTGGCAAGTTAATTAAATGATGTGGCAAAACATGCAGGCTGAATACATATATGTAATTGCAAAGAGCTCAAAATCCAAACGTTTTTTATTCACAAAGGCACATGCTAATTATAACATTTTAACCAAGGTACATGTATCTATGCGTGCTCTACCATAGGCAAAACATTATTCACCAACAACAACACTGCTCAATGCATGATGAGCCTGATATTGCAGCTCTAGTGGTCAAGCCTGCCATATCATCCTTGATCTAGGACAGTTACATGTACATGTATCTGTAATCTAGGACATGGAGATGGGAGACTAACAGGTTAAAAGTGAGGAACAATTTCAAGTTTTTTTTTTTAATAAGGCGAGCTCCTTGACTTATAACTACCACCATATCTAATATGTGGATATCAATTTCATACAAATGAATTTAAAAAACTTCAAGCAACTTATGCATGTTAAAATTAAAAAGCAGCAGCGAATTTCTAACGTGTCAGAATGAAAGTACAGCTCCAATAACCAGCTTTCAGAAATCTACATGCACATGTGTATGCTATTCAAGGTGCAATAAATAAGTAAGAAGAATGCAAAAACCAGTGCAAGGCAAAGAAAATCAAGTTCATAAATTAATTCAGTGTCCTATCTATCCTGGTTGTCCCACTATGTTTAATACAAAGATACAAGCAATCGATCACTATCAAGTTATTAAGGCCATAGATAACTGTGGCTGTGCAGCCCCTCCCCCCTCACACACACACACACACACACACACACACACACACACACACACACACACACACACACACACACACACACACACACACACACACACACACAATACTGATTAGACGGCTTTCAGGATCAAAATTATACTTAGGAGAATTTTTGATTCTTAAATTGGACCACTATTAACATACATGTACCATTTAATTATAACACAGAGGACTGTAACATTATATATGCTAATGTGCAGGCTAGAACCGTTGCTCTGTTTAATGGCAGATGTTGATACCCTGTATAACCTTTTGAATCATGGATGCAATTTTAGAGTGTATGTAGTCTTTGGATACCTTCATCTAACTAAAGCAGGCTAGTAGAGTTAACAAATTGAAACATACGCAAGAGTTGAAGCCGAAGCTCAACAGTCCGGTGCTCATCACTCAGGTCTAGAAAGACATAAGCACACACACATACATACATACATACACAAATACTCACACACACACACACATACTCACACACTTGCACACACATGTACGTAGGCCTACATGTACATCTCACCAGACCAGGTACAAGATATTCCCGAGAATGTCAGCTGACTATGGCAGATGTATCAGGCGCAGATCACCTAATCATTACTCCACCCCTTGTTCCCTTCCATGCTCCCAATGTTGTTTCTTCACCGCAACGTCTATATATTAAAAAAAAATTGGTGGCGGCAACAGTATTCCATATAGTCAAATATGAGTGAATGGCACTGATGAGCAGATACTTTGTATTGTATACACTTTTGTAATTATGTCACAGCTGTGACATACTTGAGTCTGGACACCACACAAAGGTAATAGATAATCCATGACAAATTATGGCATTACCAGTAGTCATTGGGCTATTCTATTATTCAACCATACACCCCTACAGACAATAAATGGTGTCCAGGGGGTTATAGGGTGTGTGTGTTTGTGTGCGTGTGTGTATGTGTGTGCGTGTGTGTATGTGTGTGCGTGTGTGTGCATGCATGTGTGCTTGTGTGTGTTTGTTTGTGTGTGTGTGTGTGTGTGTGTGTGTGTGTGTGTGTGTGTGTGTGTGTGTGTGTGTGTGTGTGTGTGTGTGTGTGTGGAAATAACAAAAGCTTGACCTGCAGGGAGGTGTAACCAAATAGCTCGTCCAGGAGTATTTAAAAGTATGCTCACCCAGGTGTGTGTGTGTGTGTGTGGGGGGGGGGGGGGGGTTACGTTTGCCATTTGTAGGGATCTATTGGTAAAATAGCCCATACCAGTTTGCTGATATTCATCGACCCCCCCCCCCCCCCCCCCCCCCCCCCCCCCCCACTTCCTACCTTTCGCGAAGTTCTCCTAGTGCCTGCCATATGCTTCCTCTGTCGGGTCTGACTTGCAGAAGTGTTTCAACGAGTCGAGAACTGCACGCGCCGGACCCTGATTATGTAGTGATATAGGCCTATCATATACTTTATAGGGCCTAGTACTGTAACCTATTGAAATTAGAAACACTCATGGATGAACGAGTAGCAAGTGTAGCAGCGTTAAACGCACCTCAAGATATAAGTAGATGACTCGATCGATAGTTCGACATTGTGATGGGGCACGGGTTGTAGATCTAGGGCACGTCAGCTCTGTAGGCTGTAGGGCACGGGCAACTTCGTACGTTGTAGGGCACGGCAGCTTTGTAGGCTGTAGGGCACGGGCAACTTCGTACGTTGTAGGGCACGGCAGCTTGGTAGGGAGGGGACGAATCGTACACTATTCTAATAGATGCACACCAAGATTGGGGTAAATATATAAAAATAATAATAAATACGGGACCCGCGGTGGGGAAAATTTTTCATAAAAAATTGAATATTGACGGCAACGGCGTTCCATAACCAAGCGCTAGTTACTGTTTTCCAAAACGAAAGTTTGGAAAACATAGCGAAGAACGCTCATTTCGAGCTGAGTGGTGTCAACAGTTTGATTGGCTGAAGCAATTGGCACAGTAGCACGTACCTCAGTTTCACTTCGTGACTGTATTCAGTTCCTACGTGATCTTTCACCAGCAAAAAAGTTATTTTTCAGTGAAATTTGCCTTCTGGCTAAATTGGTGCTAGTTATGCCAGCTACTAATGTGGTCAGCGAAAGGTGCTTTTCAGCAATGCGTCGCTTGAAAACATATTTACGGAGCAGTATGGGTCAACCACATAATGATCCTGAGCATTTACAAAGAGGAGGTTGACGATATCAACATAGACCTACTTGGTGATGAGTTTATTCGAGGCAATGAACATCGTTCCCAATATTTTGGAAAGTTCACTAGTTAGAACTGCATTGTGCATGTAACTACTTGTTCGTATTGTTCATCTTTAATCTCTTACATAGTTAAATTCACAAGCGATCATGACACTTACACAGTTAGTGACGACTTACACTGCAGTCCTGTGTGTTAATTATAAGCAAACTAATATATATATGCTGTGGAAAAATACCTTTTCCGAGAAGATTTAAAAATTCAAAATAGCCTTTCGTTCACTCGCTAGTATATTAAATAATTCCTAGCCTCCACCTCCACCAACTACTGCCGGTTTAACTTGTAACTTTTTTTCGATATATAGATACTATTTTAAAGGCCTCCTGGCCGTCGCTTTTTTACATAGTTTTCTGAGTGTTTTCAACGCAAAAAGCGTTGGCTTCTGGGGCTCCGCCCCATACCCCGATGGGGGAGCTTACAGCGCTCCCCCATACCCCCTAGCTGGGCGGGAGGGGTACCCCCCTCCCGCACACTAATCCACCCCCGTATCATGCGGGACCAATGCTAAACAGCTTCCGCTGCCCCTGGGGGAACATGTTCTACCTAGGGGACTGATCAAGGTGGAAGTGCGGAAGGGAACAGATAGTGCAAGATTACCTCTATTGGTTGTGGACGGAACGGGACCACCACTGTTTGGGCGAAATTGGCTGGCAAAGATCCCTATTGACTGGAGTTACATCAAATTCCTGACATGCAGCACAACAGTTACATTGTGGCAGCAACGACTTGAAGAACTGATGACCAAGTACCCAGGCCTGGTACAAGAGTCCATTGGAAAGATGGCGGATGTAAAGGCTCATCAAGTTTTGGAGAGGGAGAAAAGGTGATGGTTTGTGACACTGGACTGGACACACACGTTTGCAGCCGGCTACAATCACTCAGAAGTTAGGTGTCAAGTCCTACCTGGTTGACTTAGGAAATGGTGGTGTGTGGAAACGACATGCAGACCAGATCAGGCCAGCTGACGAGAGGTTAACAATGGAAGAACCAGATGAAGGGGACCGCCCAGTCCCACTGTCAAGATGCATAGAACCAGTTCTGCAACCTCCTAATGAGATGGTCATACCACTGCCTAGGGAATCTGAGGGCCAGGGAACGAGAGGATTGGAGGGGGTAGCACCCCAAGAAGCACCTCTATCTCAGGAGACACAGGAAGAAACATCCCTATCTCAGGAGAGACTTCAACCACGTGAGGCTACTCCGCAGCAGATACCCAGACGAAGTGGAAGGGGGATTAAGAAACCTGCTCGGTATACGGATGGGGGGGAATTGAATGGAGGGGAGGAATGTGGAGTATAAGCCAGATTAATTTTATGATGTGCATTTATCCGTGTGCCGTATATCTGTAATTATTCTTAATAATCACTGCTCGCTGAGTGCATGCTAGCTAGCCCCAGTGTATCCATCGCCATCCTGTTCGTGGACTTCACAATCAGTCCACAGCTGGAACGGACGGCCCAGCAAGTAATGTCTGAATTGCTTCATTCCGTACACCAATGCCAGACACTCTCGTTGGATGACACTATAGTTGGCTTCAGATTTGGATAGCACCCGACTAACATATCCAATCACATAGCCATCTTGCTGCAGTATAGCACCTAACCCAACTGCATTTGTTTGTAGCATAAATTGACTAGCTCCTTTGTCAAACCTTGGGTACATCAAAACAGGAGCACTTGTCAATTTTGTCTTCATGGTTTGAAAAGCTGTCTCACACTCAGTAGTCCAGCAAAATGGGTTGTCCTACTGTGTCAGTTTGTGCAGAGGAGCTGCAATGTCCGAAAAGTGACAGATGAACTTCCAATAATAGGAAGCCAAACCTAAGAATTGCCGTACCTCTGTAGCACTGCTTGGTGTTGGCCATTCTACCACTGCTTTCACTTTTGGAGTTACACCGGCTGCACAGAAGACATGTCCCAGATATGTCACCTGTGGCATTCCTATTTGACATTTTCTCCATCTCAGTGTCAGTCCTGCTGTCTTCAACCGTGAGAAGATTGAGGGTAGGTGCTTCTTGTGCTCTTCTTCACTGGCTGAGTGAATCAGTACGTCCTCAAGACAGGTGGTCACAAAAGGCAGCCCTCTGGTAATTTTGTCCATTAGCCTCTGAAAAGAGCTAGGTGCCCCACACAGTCCAAAAGGCATCCTCGTAAACTTAAATGATCCCATTCCTGGCCCAGGAGAGAAAGCTGTCCTCTCTGTCATTGACATCTACTGGAAGCTGCCAATATCCACTCTGTAGATCCAGCTTGCTGAATATTGCAGCTCCTGCCAGCCTGTCTTAGACTTCTTCCATCAGTGGAAGTGCATGGGTATGCATCCTTGATGGTGAGCTTGTTTATCTCACAATAGTCCACACATATCCTTATCTCTCCAGAGTTCTTCCTCACATATACAGCAGGGGCTAACCAGGGGCTGCTACTCTCCACAATAATCCCTTTTTGCAATATTTTTTGGATCTGTTCTTCCACTTCATCACGGAAATGGGCTGGGATTCTTCGAGCTGGAATTCGTACAGGTGATCCAGTGGTGTTGATCTGGTGTGAAGCAACCAATGTTGTACCAGGTAGTGTGATGAACAGGTTCTGGTACTCATTTACTACTGTTGCCAAGCCTACATATGGTACCGAAGGCAGCTGGAGGTTGGCGTCCTTGTGGTGACTACAGGCGTCTTAATGATGTCACAGTACCTGACCGGTACCCAGTGCCCCATATTCAGGACTTTTCAAACCACCTCGCTGGCAAAACCATCTTCTCCAAGATCGACCTGGTGTGCAGCTATCACCAGATTCCTGTTGCTGATGAAGATATTCCAAAGACTGCCATTATAACACCCTTCGGGCTGTATGAGTTCCTGAGGATGCCTTTTGGCCTCAAGAATTCTGCCCAAGCTTTCCAGCGTCTTATGGATACAGTTTGCCGGGGTTTAGATTTCACCTTCGTTTATATCGATGATATCTTGGTGGCTAGCAACAACATTGAGACACACAAAGAACACCTCCGCCTGCTTTTTCAGCGCTTACAAGAATTTGGCATGGTGATTAATGTCTCGAAATGTCAGTTTGGCCGTGATACCATCGATTTCTTGGGCCATTGCATCAATAGCACTGGATCTTTTCCATTACCTGACAAGGTACAGGCTATCTCAGAGTTCAACCAACCAGTGACCATAAAAGGGCTACAAGAATTTGTGGGCATGGTAAATTTCTATCGTCGATTCATTCCAGCCGCTGCACAATTGATGTCTCCATTATTTGATGCACTGGAAGGCAAGCCAAAAACACTGGTTTGGAATGATGTTATGGTGAAAGCTTTCCAAGACACCAAGAAAGCATTAGTTGAGGCCACTTTACTCACGCACCCCCGTCCTGACGCGTCTATTTCACTCACAGTGGATGCCTCTGACCACGCAGTAGGTGCAGTCCTTCAACAGCTTCTGAATGACACGTAGCATCCTCTTGCATTCTTCAGCAAAAAATTGAGACCCCCTGAAAAAAAGTACAGTGCCTTTGATAGGGAATTACTCGCCTTATACCTTGGCATACGGCATTTCCGATATTTTCTAGAGGGCCGTTCATTTGTTGCCTATACCGACCACAAACCACTCACATTCTGTATGTCCAAAATGTCTGAACCATGGTCGAGTAGACAGCAACGTCACCTTTCCTACATTTCTGAGTTCACTACAGACATTTGGCACATCCAGGGGAAAGGCAATATAGTAGCTGACACACTGTCAAGAGCGAACATCGACTCCATTCAGTTGGGAATAGACTACTGTGGAATGGCTGCAGATCAAAGAGATGACCCTGAGGTACAAGCTCTCCGCACTGCTACCTCCAGCCTACAAGTAGAAGACATCCCTTTTGGAGTACAAGGTGTTACACTCCTCTGCGACACATCCACTGGCCACGCAAGACCAATTGTACCTGCTGGGTGGAGACGTCAGGTTTTTGACCTGGTCCATGGTTTATCACACCCCTCCGTGCGGGCCACGAGGAAGCTGATTGCCTCAAAGTTTATCTGGAATGGCCTACAGAAACAAGTGGGAAATTGGGCTAAAGCATGCATCCCTTGTCAAACTTCCAAGATTCAAAGGCATATCAAAGCCCCGCTAGACAAGTTCACGGTTCCTCATCGCCGTTTTGACCATATTCATGTTGACCTTGTGGGACCTTTACCACCCTCCAACGGCTTTACCCACCTCCTCACAGTTGTGGATCGTTTCTCCCGCTGGCCAGAAGCCATTCCCCTTAATGACACAGCTGCCGCTGTTTGTGCCCAGGCTCTTGTCTCGAACTGGATTGCCCGTTTCGGCATTCCTGTCGACATGTCATCCGACAGAGGACCCCAATTTACCTCGCAGTTGTGGTCATCTGTTGCACAATTGTTAGGCACTCAACTCCATCACACGACAGCCTACCACCCACAATCCAATGGTCTGGTAGAACGGTTCCATCGCCACCCCAAAGCTGCCTTGAAAGCTCGCCTCACAGGACCTAACTGGTTGAACGAGTTACCATGGGTACTGTTAGGGATTCGAACAGCACCTAAAGAAGACTTGGGTTGTTCAATCATAACACACACTCCGACTACAATTCTCAACTCCAACAACTCCGAAATCAAGTCCGTACACTGGTGCCTATCCCTACCTCCCAACATGGAATGGCACCTGCCTCCATTCCACACACCCTACAGCAAGCCAAGTTTGTGTTCATTCGTCGTGACGCTCATCGCACTCCTCTGCAACGCCCTTACGAAGGCCCCTTCAAGGTCCTTCAACCAGGTCACAAAACGTTTAAGATTGACATTGGGGGGCAGACTGAAACAATTTCAATTGACAGACTCAAGCCTGCACACATTGATTTGGAAAATCCAGTTCAAGTTGCACAACCCAGACCCCGAGGACGACCGAAGAAGTCCCAAGCAGAACATACATCCCTTCCGATCACAGGCACGCCCAACATTTCTGCACCACGGTGTACCAGATCGGGCCGTCAAGTCCAACCGCCACATCGTTACATCTCTGTGTCTGAGGGGGGAGTGGTGTAGCGGAAGGGATTTACGGGATATATAAGTTTATGTGTTGTTATCACGTGATCAGTTAAATTGATTTAAAAAAGTGTGCAACACGCTACAGTACATTTGAATGTCATGCATGCGTACAGTATGGCTAAACGTGTGTATACATGTACTGTACTGCTTTAGATTAGTTGATGTACACGTAGAGCTATGCACAAGTGTGTATGGTTCCTACACATACAAAGAAGCAGCATTACATGTAGCTTAGATCCCCATGGCAGCCAGCCTAACCTGATCATACTCCATAGACATTTGTTCGCAACGTCCATCTGCCTCAATGAGCCAGAGACCTGAACGCAATTGATCTGTGTTCTGTATGAATGGTTGGCAAAGCTGTCCTAAATAGAAAGCATTTTCAGGTGTCCCATTTTTGACATGTAATGCTGCAGCTACAATTTGTATGGTACCGTACACATTTGTCGTACTAAATCACCATATCCGTCGACATGTTGCAGATGCATGAGCATCCACACACTGTACCTTTTTCTTGTGTCGTGCTTTTCATCCTCGCACAGCTGAAAATGGTGTGCTGAATGTATATGTGTACTGTGTGTGCTGTTTTAGATTAGTTGATGTACATGTAGAACTATGCACAAGTGTTTATGGTTCCTACACATACAAAGAAGCAGCATTACATGTAGCTTAGATCCCCGTGGCAGCCAGCCTAACCTGATCGTACTCCATAGACATTTGTCCGCAACGTCCATCTGCCTCAATGAGCCAGAGACCTGAACGCAATTGATCTGTGTTCTGTATGAATGGTTGGCAAAGCTGTCCTAAATAGAAAGCATTTTCAGGTGTCCCATTTTTGACATGTAATGCTGCGGCTACAATTTTGTATGGTACCATACACATTTGTCATACCAAATCTCGACGTATTGCAAATGCATGATGGTGTGAGCATAAAAAAGACCATCACTCCACACACTGTACCTTTTTTCTTGTGTCGTGCTTTTCATCCTCGCACAGCTGAAAATGGTGTGCTCATTGTGAAAACAAAGATGAGTTATTGTGCTACTCAACCTGAGGGGTCAGCTGGTTGTTTTGTTTGTCCAGGTGCACTTGCATCATCAGGTGGGGGATAGGCATCTGAGAAGCTTGTAGAACATGATGCTTGGTGAGGTGCTGTTGGCAAAGTTTGTATTGCGCTGTAATTCCTTCATTCATATTGTACGCAGGCCACATCGCATTCACAAGATGTGCATGCATATGTAGGTGGGTTTATGTGCTGGTTGATGTATCTGAATCATGCCACTTGTGTTGTCTCACACTAACAGCCAAGGTGTTGCAACCTGCCAATCTGTCGTCAGCTGCTCATCTAGAGCCAGTCTTTATGTATAAGGGCGCGCAGGTAATTTTGTTTTCTTTCGAGCCAAAGGGTACGTACGTGTACGTGAAGGTAAGGCGCATTTTCATGCAGTATCGGGTTAATAACTGCTGGGAGGGGTACAGTTGACATAAACCACCTTCTAATGAGTTCCATCACCACGTGAACTCATTAGCGGTGGGTCGTAGGGATCGCTAGGAACACAAACACCTAGCCTAACATCACTATGAATGGGGCATATTTTCCCAATGTGGGATATGCAAATTGTCGCAATGTGCGAGCCGCTATTGTACCTGGACTTATATGTCCCTACCTAAGACTACCATATCTACAAGACCTACATGTACATGTGTACATCTATTTAACTACTGGCATGTACTTATGTACATGTAGGACTACCTGGACCTACATGAATTTGGTTTTACCAGAGGGCGCACGAAAACTGGGGGGGAGGAGGGGATGCAGTCGAAGGGGTACATTTGTACATGCCCTGTTGTGCTCCACCGCTTTGTTGACATTTGTCAGCAAGTATTCGGACTTTTTTTTTTACGTATGACACAACATGTAATCTACTCGCGGGTATATGTAATCATCAACAGAAGCGTGTGTGGCTGGGGGGGGGGGGGGGGGGGGGGGGGGGCAATTGCTGCCAGATGGGTGGCATTTCATATGTGTGTGGGGGGGGGGGGGGGGGGTAATGAATGACAGGGGCCTGTTGGGCAAGCACTAGTCCTGATGTCTTGGTTGAGCTTTGCATTCGACCTAATGGGAGGGGATGGAGTGTGCTTTGTGCATGATGCTGAGGGGCTTTGGTTTTATGGTAGGGGCATTTGTTCTGATGCATAACCATCACTTTTTCCCTCTAGGTTTCAATATCAGGAGCTGCGAATTTGTTTAAATGTCTGTTTGCAACTGTTTTCACGGAGATGTGCTACCATCAAGTATCTATGATGCTACTTAGGCACTTATCTTTTTTTGTTTTGTTTGGTGCTCATCATATGACACTAGACTTGCTTGTAACTGTGATAGCCATCCGATGAGGAAGAAGAGCATCAGGGTCTTTGTGGTTATTGTCAATTAATTTGTAAACGTAACTCAGTGATGGGGAAGGGCAGCATGACCCGTCGACCTGATCACTACGGTAAATGTATTAACCTATAAGAAGTCCGATATCTTGACATGAAATAAACGTTTAAGATACGGGTTCTAGCTTGCCAATGTGTTCGGCTCTAGAGAAACGCCCACGCTGCCGGTCCGCCCATCGTTTACATCTCCCATATCACATTGAGTCGATGATTGACTACGGAAGGGGCTAAGAGAAACTATAAATGTAATAGCATATATCATAGGAAGTATCGCTTTATATTATCTCTGCTTTTACGATATATATGTTGCCCGCGCGATGATCGCGATCGAGGCTTCATGGCAATAATGTATTGCTGCATAGAAAGGTGGCATAAAAAGTGCTGGTGGCGTGACGTGCACAACGGACGCTTCACCAATATTGAAAGAATGGGTAAATATGCATGGCGGATCAGCATATATGATGACATGTTGGGAGTTGGGACTCGGTCTCCCGTCATGAACTACTAGTAATTACGGACCGGCCACTTTGGACGAAGCCGACATCATCACTAAGGCTTTCGGTCATCTGCAGTGCGTGTTCAATCTGTGTTTACGGGAGCTACAATTACTTTTACTTACTTAGTATTAGTAATACGTCATCGGCTTTGTATGCGTCTCGTGAGCTAGGCCATTAATTAAAAAACATTATTGATAAATGACATAATTGTTAATAAATGTTACGTAACATGTCTACTTAACGAATAAATTAGTGCGGTAGAAATTAATTTTTTGTCTTGATTTTTGTACAAGAATGGCTCATGATATAAATCTATAAATTACAGATTCACAATCAGACCGATTTATCGTACTTAGTACATGTGTTTAAAAATCAATTTGAAAAGAAGTGCTAAATGTCCGCCTATGTATGGGCCATATGATGTGCCTCACGGCTGTTTGCGGCTGGGCTAAAGCTGTGATGTTCGTACGTCATTATACAAGTTGCATGTTTTTAGCGAGCCATATACCACACATGCTACTCCCGCACACACCCTACGGTCCATGGTTACAGGATAAATGAACATACACAACATTAATAATAATCTATCAATTGTATTTAGTTAATGGTCTTGTTATTAATTCCTTCCAGCAATATAGCAATATAGGACCGTGCGTAAGTTTTTGGTATCACCTTACATGCGGCTTGCTGTTGTATCATTCATCTTGTACACTTCTCGCGATCGTCACTAGCCTCGTCCCCAGGCCCTGTTTTATTAAAGTTACGGGGGGGAAAAACAGGGCCTGGTAGACACTGCCAGGGTCGAAGCGCGCATGCGCTAGTTTGTCCCAGAATACCTGGGGAAACCGTAATTTCCTTTTGGAAACCATTCCGTATAGTCGTCTGATTTCGCGATGGCGTATTCTCTTGAGTTCCGAGAAGCGGTGCCTTATTCTTTATCGTGTCTTAACGAACGAAATCAGGCGAGCAGCATACGCCATCGCAAAATCAGACCAGTATACGGAATGGTTTCCAAAAGGAAATTACGGTTACCCCAGGTATTTTGGGACAAACTAGGGCATTTTCCTAGTTGAGGTTCCGTCATTAGTATTCATTGCTACTACTCGAGGTTTTCCTATCGCTCTGTGACTCATGAATATAATTAGCACTCCGATGGATATAATTCAAGAGGTCAAAAATAATAGAGGCCAAATCTGGTTGGAGCGTTGAAAACTCATCGCTAACAGGGTAAAGCTTCTTGCCTCAGCTCAACCTCACCCGCCTCCGAAATCCCCCCCCCCCCCCCCCCCTTTACCGGTACCGCCGCCGCCTCACCTAGTCTGACGTAGCCATACCCTCCGCAAAGCGCGAGGGTATGGCTACGTCAGACTGCGCCTCACCCGCGCCTCTCCCCGCCTATTTTAACTACGTGCACCAATAAGGGCAACTAACGCAGTCCTTGGTAATGCTATGTTGTACACCCTCACCTTAATCAGCAGCCGTGCCGCATACGAAAATATCGCGTAGGTCAGGGGCTCAGGGCGCCGAGCTCAGCCGCTATATCCACTAATGGCTAACAAAAACTATAGTAGGCACTAGCCTAACCATGCGCTCAACAGCATCTGTATAGTAGCTACTGTAATATGTACATGGATCGCAGCGGATCGTTCACTGTAGACTATTTAGTTGAAACGAACACGAGTTAACTCACGTGACGTATTACATACACCATTACGATCGTAGCTATTTAAAAAATAAATAAATAATTCCCTACATGTATAGATAATTCTCTTTCAATTCCCAGGGTCGGACGCAGGGAGGGGGGGCAAAGGGTAGAGGGTAAGGGAAAGGGGGTGGGGGCGTCGCCCCCTCCCGCTCCAGCTAAGGGATATATATGGGGGAGCGCTGTAGCTCCCCCACTGGGGTCGTTCCAGCCGTTCACTTTCTCTCCAGCACGCTTCAGCTCAGGTTAACGGTTACAGGTTAACATAATAGTCTTATTATTTTTCATTGATCGCGATGCACAAGTGATATGGATTAACAAGTACATGTAATCCATATCACTAGTACTGACTACTGTGCATCGCGATCAATGAAAGGAATTAAAAGACTCGACGTAGAATTATTGAAAACGGCCCAGCCAAAATACATGTAGCCGGCCTAGCCGTAGGGGAATTATTTTATTAATAGCTAAAGTATGTAATACGTCACGTGAGTTAACTCGTGTTCGTTTCAACTAAATAGTCTATACTGAACGATCCGCTTGCGATCCATGTGAATATAAGGCTTACAGTAGCTAGAGATGCTGTTGAGCACACGGTTAGGCTAGTACCTACTATAGTTTTTGTTAGCCATTAGTGGAGCAAAATATAGCGGCTGAGCTCGGCGCCCTGACCTACGCGATATGTTCGTATGCGGCACGGCTGCTGATTAAGGTGAGGGTGTACAACATAGCATTACCAAGGACTGCGTTAGTTGCCCTTATTGGTGCACGTAGTTAAAATAGGCGGGGAGAGGCGTGGGTGAGGCGGCGGCGGTACCGGTGAAGGGGGGGGGGGGGGGGAATTTCGGTGGCGGGTGAGGTTGAGCTGAGGCAAGAAGCTTTGGCCTGTTAGCGATGAGTTTTCAACGCTCAAACCAGATTTGGCCTCTATTATTTTTGACCTCTGGAATTATATCCATCGGAGTGCTAATTATATTCATGAGTCACAGAGCGATAGGAAAACCTTGAATCCGTAGTAGTAGCAATGAATACTAATGACGGAACCTCAACTAGGAAAATGCCCAAACTAGCGCATGCGCGCTTCGACCCTGGCAGTGTCTACTAGGCCCTGCTTTAATAAAACAGGGCCTGGGGACGAGGCTAGATCGTCACCATAACAGAATGTAAGTTATGCGCCTGTTTGATGGATATATTCACTTAAGTTCTATTGCCTTTTACTTTCAGTGCGTAAGTTTTGTATAAGTACATGTAGTGGATTTTGTGCGTCATTTCTCTTGTGACAATATTTTGTGGCTCCTAATTTAACGCTAATTGCACCTGATCCTCGAATTGCAGTACACTGTAAGTATTTATCATTATGAAACAAAGCAATGTAGTAATAATTTTTAATTCCTCGCTATATTCCATTCATTAAGAACGTAAGTAATCCGTTTGTAAATGTATAGTGGTGCACTTATTTCAGTGTTCAATCAACGTAAACTTGCAAATTGCTCAGTGTGTAAGTTATTTTGATACAATAAATTAATAAATTTTTGACACCTCATCTCTTCCTTCTAGGACGTAAGTCCAATATATCTCAATGTACTGATTATTATATTAAGCTCATAACGTCATTATCGTCTCAACAAACATTTAGCGGGTATGGATTACAGTATTTTTAATACTGTACATGTAATGGATAAATATGTATTTTTTTTTCCCATTGACCACAATGTTGAACTCAGAATGTAAGTTAGACAATCAAATTCATTGCATATTAAATTTTACTGATTTATTCCATGTCGCATATATTGATGCGTTTAGTGGGTAAGTAACAGACAAATGTATGATATATGTTAAATGCTTCACTTCTAAAAATGTTTATTTCCACACAACGTATTCCAGCAAGTAAGCCAGTTGACATGCTGTCATTTGATCTATTTGATTTTGATTTCTTAAATTCTATTAATGCAGTATGTAAGTACACAAATACAATAATATTTACATTATTAATGACGGACATACAACACTGCTGCTATACATTCTATTCAAGCAAGTAAGTCACTTCTTTCTTACTGATTACTTGTTTGAATATATATCATTCATATTTCACCATTATTTGGCGGGATTTACTACTTATGTATTCCACTACACAACAATGCAATATTGTCTTATCGCACATGAAATAGAATGTAAGTAAAGATGATTGTTTGCATACATCTACATGTATTTAATTCAATCTGCATGTATATATGGCATTATTGATATGATTATGTAAAATGCCTACCAATTCGATTGGTTAAACATTGAGATCATTAATAGTACAACCTTGTCTTTTCTCATAAATAATCATATTCATTTGAGTAATTATTTTTGAGCAATTCATTTGATCTTTTTTCACTAGCATGTAAGTTCAGCTCCTCAATAGCAATGTAATAAATCTCGGTGCTTCCATTTCGGTATTACATACAGGTGGTAAGTATTACAGTGTAACAACCACAAGTTTAATGGTATATTCTATATTTCAATATGTTTTACTTTGGTGTTCATTGAACTGAATGCAAATGCAACAGTCGGTAAGTACAGGACAATCAGATACCTTGCATAATTCGTGCCAATACATCATTTGACCTTTTTCTCTACAGAAGGTAATTACAATGACTAAGCCGGAATTACTTGAAGTATAGCTCAACAATGTTTGATCTTTCCAAAACCATTTCAATAATCAATGGACCTCATAGTTTGTGAGTTATGTTAATAATTATCTCCACATTTAACATTGTGATTATATTTCATTCAGGATGTGAGTGATTTAAATGCATGTACAGAGAAATGACTACTAATTATTGCCATACATTCTCGACTGATTGAAATGTCATACAACCAGATTGTAAGTGATGATACCAAATTAACCCCTTTGTTATTTCATACACAACTGTCATCAAACAATGTACTATTGCAGAAGGCAAGTTACGTGTCAATTATGGGTGCCTTTGACGACCATCATTTCATCCAACAATCAATATCATTCATATGTGTAGTGTGTAAGTTACAGGATTAATTTTATGAATTTTCAGAAATTAACTGATTCTTCTTTTCATATGTAGTGCATAAGTTTTTAATTTCAACATTGTACACAAGGTATCTTATTACATGTCTCTGATACATAGTCAGTAAGTTACCAAGTGTATATACTGGTTGGCGCTACTGAGCTTACTTCATCTCCTGTCACAACTTTTTAGTGCCCAAGAGTTAGTAAATCTTTGTAAAAGTAATTATTGCTTGAACTATCCTGTATGCATACATGGTGAATACAGAGGGCCAAAATGAATGCAGTTCATTATGAAGATGAAGAACAAGCAGGTAGGCCTTTATTCACGTGCTTTAAAGTCTGCCACATACTTCAGTAAAAATTCACTGTACCCCAGTACTGTATAATTTTCATGAACCATAATGTGTATCCGTTCTGATATGGAAGAAACATACTTCCCTGCATAACATTTATTACGCTAGCTAGTATTGCAGACCCTTAAAAAATTCACTAACCTTATAATATTGAAGTTTACCTTTATGCAGCAGCTTTTCAATTCCTGGTTGTCTTTTCGTTCAGGTGTTGATTTAGAACAGCTCGCAAATGTTGAAGAACAGCTTAACCAATCTGACTGAGGTAACTTGCAGAATAAAAAATACATTGCATCACACACTAAACCGATACTCAGAATCACTGTTTATAAATAGTCTTCCATAGCTGTGTTGATCCTACCAATGGTATAAGGAAATGGGCCAATCATATACTTTTACAATAACTTTGACAGCAAAGAACTTACATAAATCAATTGATGACAATCTAGAAATGAGTGTGACATTGCACTGTCATTTTTTCAGCAGACACTTACACATTATAATGAATAGTACATGTACCTAATGCAGCTACCTATTGACTGCGAATTGAAGTGTTGCTATACATATAACTTCACATGTCATACTGTTTATATATTATCTCTCACTTCAGCTTGAATTGAAAACAAATGGAGTAATGGTAAAATCACAAGCTACAAGGGCAATAAGACAGATTAGGTTTTATACAGAACTGAATAGATTTTTTATTATGCTTTCATTTCTCTGCTGTTCATATAAATCATGCAACGAAGTGTGCAGTTTGGGATACAATCTGCATGATAGTTGATACAAATGTGGGCAATTTTTATACCAAATTCATAGTTTGTTGGATACATATTTACATCCAATTTCCCATGAGAAGTAACTGGGCAATTAATGTTACTACCGACAAGACTGAATTTGAAAAGGTCTCATTGTGAGTGTCACTGAGAAAGAAAGTGAAAGAGGACTCCCTATCGGGTGCATCCACTTGATAGCCATTACAAGACATGCTTAGATCTGTGGCCTTTTAATGTAGTGATGTTCCATATATACATGTACTTCTTGTACGATATGATCAAAGGCTGAATTTAAGATGATTTGGCAACAGACTAACCTCTCTCCTCCTACCTCCCATACCTCCCTCACTACCTCCCCACCCTCCACCTACCTCCCTTCCTCTCCCTCCCTTCCCCTCCCTCCCTCCCTCCCTCCCTCCCTCCCTCCCTCCCTCCCTCCCTCCCTCCCTCCCTCCGCCATGAATATATGTCTATATGTGTGTGTATGTGTGTGCATGTGCATGGGCTGGCATGGGGATGCAGTGCCATGCTGTGAAGATCAGCAGCCAAGTTTTGTGGAGTTCTTATTCTGTTTATGAATGTGCCACAGATAAGAGAAGTCAAATGCAGACCTACATTTACCATCACGTTGATGGGACGCGTAAAATTGTATATATATAGCTCTATGCCATTTTACTTTTAAACACAGCTTTGTTTCCTTCATAATTACATCACAATTCCTTAGTCACTCTGGCCAAATTATAATATTATTATTACATAATTGATTATCTCTGGATGCATACATTGAGATCAACTACTGATCCACATTTCTCCAAATATCTAATCAGGTTACTGGGCTCCAGACCTTTCTGTTTCTGGGTACAACCTTTCTTTTTGTTAAACAGCATAATAATTGGCATTATTATTAATAAAAAAATGACTAAGTAGAATGGAAAAGATTACTGACAAGTGCAATGGGGACATCTGTCATGTATCTGGCTTCAATCACTTGAATCGCTTTTTGAAATGGTCGAGTGGACAGCCTGTCACTTCTAGGAGCAAACAAGAATACAATGGGTGGCAGATTATTATTTTCTTCTTAAATATACTTCATACCCATAATAGAGGAGTAGGAGTCATTTCAGTACAGATGAGGAAAGAGGGTTACCAAAGATGAATGGAGTGGTATCACTGGTTAGTGGTTTTTGGCACTAAGGAATGGTGGTGCCTGGTACTTCTGAGCATTGTCACTCCCATACAGCTAGCCTTACTCTTCAGACCTGGACACCTGAAAGGGGCTTTAAACCACATATAGCAAAACCCCCACTATGGGGTCTTAAGTCACAAAAATCACCAAAACCGGCAAGGTGATCTTGTCCCAGGCATCATACATGTATATACATGTATACAGGAGACTGGTATGGAACTGCATTACAGAGAAAGCATCAAACAGACAGTTTATATTTCTACAGACAAGGCAAGTAGAGCATGATGGGCTACTATTACACATGGTACCAAGATCAGTATTGATCTGACCAATGATGCTTCTCCAGGTAATTTAGCACTGCAAATAATAGTCCAAATGTTCATCCGCTAAGCAACGCAGTACCATGCAGACATACCAGTAAATGAATATTGTGTTGCCAAATCATTTTAGCGACTCCCAAATGCAGATTATAATTAGATGTCAATGGAGGCAATCATTTTCAGTACTGTTTTCTATTTTATTAGATAGATTGCTAGTATCTATAGATGAATTAGAAATTGGAACTAAGAATGTCTGGCACAACAGATATTGCCATACAAGTAATTACCTTAGCTGGTGAAGTTAGAAGTATTCACCAAAAGAAGTGGCAATACTTAATTCTTATTGCATGAAATGCATTTCTCACTAATGATCTGGCAAAAATCTCAGGCATGCATCATGGCTTTTTGTGTACATGTAGGTGAACAATTATTTGTTGTGAGGAATTAAATTAATGGCAGCAATCTGCACAACATCAACTTTGACACATCTTCAGTGGTAGGCAAACTGCAAAGAATTCTACAAGCACATTCAAATTATTTTTGCATAACTCCCGTCATTTGACAAAAAAGCATATGTATTTACTGAGATATGTAAAGCATTTACAAACATGCACAGCAGAGATCCTAAAGTGGTCCATCAAGACACCAAATCAGCTAATATGATTTTGGGTAATACAATAGGAAAATACATATGGTTTCATCATAATAAAATTTTAATGACATAATTTCTTGTTCGCAGCTAACTTTTTACACAATTGATACTTAGAAAACCTTTATCTCCCAATTTCAATTCAGTTATATTAAATTTTTATATCTTGCATAATTATATAATATAATTACAATTATTATTATAATTATGGTTATGCTTCTATGTAATAGGAGAGTAATCTCTGCCAATGTACATGTGAATAGGAATTCGATAACAAAAATGGAGGTTGAACCAAGACACTTATAATTAGGTCAAGCAATCCTCATCTGGAAATTATACAAGTGTCCATCAAATCCAGTTTATACATGTAGATCTTAAAAACAATACCTTTAAAGATGCTGAAATAACCCATCTGTGCATAGAGAACAGTTGCTGACATATTCATATTACGATGCGAACAAGTTTGGATGAATCAATGATGATGTGAGAAAAACCTAATTGTCCTGGATGGATGCTTCTATGTAATAGGAGAGTAATCTCTGCCAATGTACATGTGAATAGGAATTCGATAACAAAAATGGAGGTTGAACCAAGACACTTATAATTAGGTCAAGCAATCCTCATCTGGAAATTATACAAGTGTCCATCAAATCCAGTTTATACATGTAGATCTTAAAAACAATACCTTTAAAGATGCTGAAATAACCCATCTGTGCATAGAGAATAGTTGCTGACATATTCATATTACGATGCGAACAAGTTTGGATGAATCAATGATAATGTGAGAAAAACCTAATTGTCCTGGATGGGTAATTGTGGGTCGCAAGTTTACTGATAAATGCAATTACTCAACATTTACCTTCTAACTTCTTGAGTACTCAATTTGCATTTGTACTTGAAGTGCTGATGCAAACCCAAATTCATTAATTACCTTGAGTATACGTTAGTAAACTACAGACCCCTACAAAGTTATACAATCTTATTAACCAAATGCATTTGATAAGGGTTTTATACAATTTTTCAAGCATTGTTTTTAGTTTACCTGGTCAAAAAGGAAAGGACTGTATATTCAGAAATGCGCGAGATAAAAAACAGCAATAAGAAATTTACACATAAACTTATTGTACATACACTGTGTGCTATATAATTATTAGGCTTTAAAGTTATATTGTAATACTTTTAGGCAATCCGTGCTGCCCATCCTTACCCTAAATTCATCACACATCATCATCATATGTCATGTTCCACCACTTTATTAAAATAAACAAGAATGCACTCTTATAGCTAGGTTGTAACAGTTAGTGAATGATACATAGTCATATTAAAGATGACCACTTGAATTTAATGAGGTACTGAGGGTATGCTTGCGAGCTGTTGAAGACGACAAAAATGGACGGATCGACAGTGTAGTTTACCACAGAGTCATAATGTACACATGGATTTGATGACTTGGATGGTGGAGCAACCATACCATCTCTTCCAACTGTATAGTCTCCTACTAGAACACAAGCAAGGTAAACATATTTGTAGCCATTAGGATCAGGTGGTGAGAAGGTTGGAGAAAGCACATGAGCTGCATCTCTATAAAAGTGGACTCCATTTCCATATGTAACAGTAGCTGTATGAACATTATAATGGTCAGTAACATGTGCTTGCACTACAGTGAATATTACTTACCAGGTGATCCTGTATTAAAACCAATCTCTGTAATTTTTGAGTAGTTATGCACATTTGTGCCAAAAAAAAGGTTCATTTCCTTTGCATTACCACTTCTATTCAATTCTGCTTTCTTGGTGGCGTACTTTCCCAACAGTGCTTGGTTTACAATACGACAAACTTCCACAATTTGAAAGATGGGACTTTGAGGTTGTGTTTCATAAAATCGAGTGAACACAGATTTGTACTCTGCTGAGTCTGGCTGCAAGGTCATTGTTTGGCACTTATCTGCCATGGTGCAAAGTGACAAGAAAGAACACATTTATAAAGTTTTCAAGAAGGTATACAGTATGATTCTTCTAATCTTTACATTACACAGTAGTAGTTGTGAATCCCTATCGGAAAGTTAGTGTGAAGTATTTTTTGTTGTTGCTAAATTAGAATCTAATAAGCAGAATTTTAGAATGCACCATTTTACCACTGCATGCATGATGTTATTTGACTATGTTTGAAATCCATATTGATGAAAGTCCACATCCCATAGAGAGACACAGCAAACACTTAATGAATGCCTACCTCTAAATCCAAAAGGGAAGAGTTACAGCAATGATTTACACTGGCTGCTCACAAGTTGACAACCCCTTCCCCCACACCAAAAAGTTAGGAAATAAAGTGTATACATGTAAGATCTTTATAGCACTATTTAATATTGAGTTGCAGGCAGCGTGTTGCTTAGTGTATGGTGCCCCTGGTGGTCCATTACAGTAAAGGGGCATGCATGAAAACTAAATAATAGGATGCAAGTGGTATTATGCAATGAAGTGATTAAATTAATGTATATCTGAACTACCTTGCTGGTTTTCAGAGTCCTGCAAATGCATTGGAAAAATTTCATCAACTCCACTTGATGCAGTTGTACTCCCCACTTTCTTCAGCTTCTGAGCTGCAGATTCAACTATTTGGAGTGATTCTCCAAATATATTAAAACAAGCTGTTTCTAGATTGCCTGTTATTTCCTCTGGGCCATTACCTGCTGGCTGCAATGTTTTGGTGTCAAGAATAGTAGTAGTAGTAGAAATAGCACTGAAGTCAGAATGCTGAAATATGTCCAAAAACGATTTATACATTTCAGCTTGAAAAATGACAACACGTATCACTTTTAGGAGAACTGATGTGTTGCAAAACGTCCTTATAGCCTCAATCATTGCAAGTGCTGTCTTTACAGGTGATGAAGCATGTTGACCTGTGCCAAGGGCTGGGAATGAAATTGAAACATACCCCCTATCTACTGCTTGTCTAAGGCAGTTTAAAATAGTTACTTCCAATTGTTCCAGTTGAAAGATTGTTTGAAATACAGCTTTACATTTCAGATCACCACAAGTTGTCATCACTACAATACCCCCAGTGACAGGAAATACTCCATGTCTAATATATTCATCACACTGATGCTGAAATATTGGCCCTGCCTTTTTTAACAGGGCTGCAGAAACAGCACCAGCATTTAATTTCATTTCTCTATTAGTACTGTTTACAATAACATCTGTCTGTTCATCTGTAATGTCACCATGGACAATCTCAACAACTTGTCCTTTAATACAAAATGTGCTATCCTTCTGTCTTCTTTCATCAGATAAGGTGCGATCCAATACACTGAAGGCCTCTGCAGCTGTACTTTGGTAATGTTCAAGTTCATTTCGAAAGGTACCAAACTCGATATCGGTATAATTCACAAAGTAGATATTAGTGAGAGAACATTGTTTGTGTGTTGCAAAAAATTGAACAGCCTCGTTAATCATTAGCTTTGCTGCGACAGAAATTGGAAAACCAAATGCTCCTGTACCCAGTGCTGGAAAGGCAATTGAAGAATAGTTGCGTTCCACACACAATTCAAGACAGTTGTGTATTGCTTTCTTGAAAATCTGAGAGACAAGAAAGAAATATAGAGGAAGTGCAACTTAATAAAATACTTGTTCGGACAGACATGCATTATGAATTACGGCGCTAGTTATGAATGCTGCACATGAGCAAATGAACTAGTCATGTACCTGTACCACACAATCTTCCTGTAAAAAAAAAATCAATTTAGGGGTGACACATATCTTTGCTACAATTTGCTTTTGTGCCAAATGATTTTTTTTTTGTAATCAAATTACAATGTGTGCTGTGTGCAAAAATATCATGCAGTTTCAGTGTTACTTGAATGCTGTTTTACACAGTGGTGTGAGCCAATGGTATGCTGTAACAACCTGATGTCCAAATAGAACCAGTGGGTGGCACTTTTGAAATGAATGTACATGTACATGTATGCAGTAATGTAAGTATAGTTCAGTGGTGTTATAGGGATATAGGGGCTGTGAGCAATCCACAGTGGTTTAAAAATAGGTGTCATGTAGACATTAGTAAAAAATGATGCATTGTAATTATTCCTATTATGTGTTACGTTATTATTAATGAAGTTTATAAGAGTTAAATATTTCAAACCAAGTTCTATTTCATTTGAATATCATTAAGTATATATATTTTTAAATATCCAAAATATTTGTGCAGACATCCTTATTAGTTTAGACAAGTGAAAGTGAAGTTAAAAAAGTAACACTATACACATGAACCTTACTACATAAAAATCAAATTGTTAAATCACAAATATGGTGTGAATGCTTCATGCTGACAAACAAAGTCAAAGTTCAGATTAGGTTCCTCTCTCCTGATCATCTGTAAACATGTAGGCAAGTAGATGTTCTTCCAAAGAGAAACATGCACTCTATTGTGTACAAGACCGGACATTGTGCTCCTCACCACAAAATGAGCATCTGACAGCATGTTGAAATGTTCTAACTGTATGATCTGTGTAATTACATCAGACAAGTTGGTATGCTGGGTAGTTTTCCTAGCTAAATGCTCTCCGTATATGCAAAGTTTTTTTAAATTGTTGTGCACTAGGGGTTCGTCTGATAATATTCCCAATCAACACTGCAGAGTGACAACTAACTGGCAACTAATTTTTCATCAGTGATTAATTGTTCTGCTGCCTCGGTACTGCTTCCAAACCATTTTATATATCTCTCCTATTGTCTATTTTATGTTTACCGGTATTTTCAACCTCTTCAGCCATAAATGAGCAGCTGCCAATGAACAAAACAAAATGAACTAACGAATAAAACTCTAACTTAGCCGAAGGATCAATGTCTGAGCGGGAAGGAATGACGCCGAGCATCGTCATTTTATTACGCAAAGGCCCGCGAACGTGACATGATGTCTCTAGGCAACCGCTGTGGTTTTTACTCCAGATGTGATGTTTATCGTACTTCCGATCTTTCATGCAAAGGGTCCATTACACTTCTCCTTATTTATGCTTTGGCAAACTGTCACTTATTAATATTAGCCATAAACAATATGGAAATTTCTCCGGCAGATTATAGTAAGGACTGTTATAAAATAAAACATATACATAATACCCTACTCAAATGTCAGGGTCCTAACCCACTGTGCAATCAATATGTATATAGTTGAAGATTGTTAGCTATAGTGTTATGTGGAAATTTAAAAGGGGCATTCTTTTACAGCTGCAGCAATGTGATAGTTAAGAGACTCAGACACTATAACGTGTAAACTAGTGTTCCTATATCTCCAAAGATGCACCGCCAAACGTATTTTTGTGTGCGTGTTTTTGCATTGTACACATATAAAACAATATAGCTAATATTAATAAAAAGCCCCCCGGCCACTGCCTCAATAGGATGAGAAATGGGAAAATATCTGTGAAAAAGGACCTAAACATGTTTTTCAAGTTTTCAAATTACCTTATCATTGAATAGATAGTGTAATAGGTGAGATTGCCTTAAGTATTGGGTCTAATTTAGCGAGAATATCTCTATAAGAGATATCAAGGACAGACCAGTTTGTTTTACATACATGTACATTCTGAATTTGAAGAGCTTTTAACGCTTGTAGGTGTAGGAAATTTGGAAAGAGGTTGTATGGTTGTGACACATAGTAGGCCCTATTGCAATTTCAATTTATAACCCACAAGGTTGCTTATGCCCCATTGAACTAGCAGAGTTGTGGTTCAATACTTATTCATTTATAGAGGCAATTTTATTGATTTTAAATATTCACTACCCTGTCAATGCAGGCCATAACATTAAATAATAAAGAGTTTGGTGAGCAAATAAAGATAACTTTATTCAAGTACAAGTGCAAGTGACTCGGACAAAGTAATGGTGGAAAGGCTCTTAGCGTAAACTAGGGATATCTTATTTAATCTTATTATTACACATAACTAAATAGTAATTCATTGACACTGATTTAATTAAAACGTGAAAAAACTTGCATGACTTTGGAATGTAAAGTCTAGCGAAAAGCATCATTGACAATTAAATCCCATTCAGCAGTCTGGTTTCCTCCTTCAAAGGTCCCTCCCTTTTTAACCTTGAAAGTAGTTCAGTATCATTATTGTGCCCAAGTATTTCCAAACAGCTCAGCCAGTACAAATTAAAATCCAAACAGTCGTTAAATAATCACAGACAAGAGAGAAAGAGGCTGGACTTGCTGAACAGCCTGACTTGTGTTTTAAGTGGTCCCTTAATTCACTGATGCTGTTGAGGTGGAGAATTAATTAGCAGAACCCAATCTCAGTGAAAAAATGAAGTACATGTAACAAAGAATGAAGTTGGAGGTTCAGTTTACCCGAGAAAACACTACAAGGTTGGCTTTTTCAATGGTTTCTAATTTAGTTCTTATGTTTACCACAACATGATCCATCCTCCAACATTACCTGAGATGGAACTGAACATATATATATATATATATATATATATATATTTAGTGATGACCAATCGTAGAGGTGGCCGGAGGCTGGGGTAAGAGCAGGGTTCCCACTTCCCCCCCCCTCCTCCACTCCATAAAACTATCTTCCATTACAACGATGCAAAGAAATTACAACACATGGCTGTAGTTGGTAGCATCTAGAGCTCAATTGCATGTATGAACAAGGACTATTAGCAAAAATCCAGGTTTGGCATGCCCTTTTGTGGGCCTCTCATCTGCTTGGCCCCTCCCCTAGATAAATGCTAAGGCTGCCTCTGAAATAAGGACAATGGTCATTAAATAAGGATCATGGTGTTTACAGTAGCGGTCAAAAATAATAATCACACATCGTCTTAGTGCTATGATCGTCCGACAAAATAATGGCTTCGTTTTTAGGATCATTGGGCTCCGTATGGTTTTAAAGGCTGACTATTTAGCACATTGCAAGATCATCATTTTGTGTTACATGTAGTTGTTAGTTTTTGGCCACTAGAAAGATGTTACTATTTGAAACTTTTATGCAAAGACTACGACGACTAGGCGTACATGTAGCTACTAAAACTATCGTACGCATGTACGCGCGTGCAAAAACGTCTATCCGCGCAACCCACAGCATCGCTACATACGCTTATCTTAACGTTCGGCAAGCTACTAAAAGAATATATCTATCCTACGCGAGCGTGATAACATAACATATCCACGCACAATGCACAGCATCCAGAAACTCTTCATAAAGCTCATGTGCACGCGATAACGTATATCCACGCGCAAACCCACAGCATCACTAGAATTAAGAAATATGTATAAGCGCACGTAACTACATGTACATGTCAGTATCTATGCTGATAAACTCATTATTCCTTGTGGCCACACCTTGTTTAGCAGTAATCTTCTTGACCATGCACATGAGAGGTGAAAATGGGAGGGGCAGATTGTTGAAGCTTAGTGCAAGGAGGAAGCACGTGAGGACTGCCAACTGTGGCCAGAGGGCCATCCAAAAGTCACATGTTGCAAAGTCTAAATTCCTCATTGTTAACACTTTTTAGGTGTCAATATTAGTTCCGTTTGTTGAATAGTCTTTTTAGATCGTTCTGCATAGTCGCCAGATTGTAGCACTAAGACGAAGTGTGATGTTTTTTTTGACCGCTACTGTAAGTATAAAAACTATGAGATCAGCTTGGTGATCATTGAATTGGAATTTGATTATCACATCCATCCTGTGAAATTCTAATAAGGAAACCGTAAGCATCAAGTTGGAATTAGTAATATTTGAATGATGTTTAATCTCTTTGCATTGTTGTAATTGACATAGATTTAGGGAGTGAGGTGGGGAGGGGCTAAGGCCTTTTGCCCCCCCGCCCCCCTCTGGAGAAGACTACAGGATCAATAAAATAATTCCAGCCTGAGTTCATGAAAGTGTTTTGAACTTAAATTGCTCAATATTTGTAAACCATCAGTATGTCCAGTTTCCAAAGCTAGATGTGAAAGTAATGAATGCTTAATCATCCAGCTTTCAGAATTGAGCATTCATTAATTGTTGTTCATAATTCATAATTAAAAGTCGGGGAGCAAATTATCATAAAGTACATTTAGCTGTTCTTGGCATAATAGACAAGGTGAACTTGGGTACAACAGGAAAATGAAACGGCTCTTAATTACACTTCTTCATGAGAAAAAGTGCAACCTTAGTTTAGGGCGGTAAGCTTGTTTGAACACGGACTGCAGGCTGGAGATTATCTGAAGTCATAATTCATCAAAACTAGTTGTTTAGATTAGGTGGTGTAAATGCAAATCATGCAAATGACATGTCTATCATGTACAAAATACCCTGCAAAATAAAATATAGAACAATGAAAACCCAGCCAGATAAGTGTTACAAACCTCATCAGCTGTTTTCCCAAAGCCTTCATACGACTTCAGAACGACATGAAACACGTGTTTGCACTTCAACCTTCCTGCTTCAGTGATGATGACCTCTCCAGGCAACTTCCGACCAGTGGTAGCCTTTCTTGAACACTCTTGTGCTAAGCTTTGACCTGCTGCCCTTGATAAAGCAACTGATATCTGTCCTGATGTGAGGTCTAGCTCAGGTGTTGTTGAATTGACATAGACATCTGCCTGCAAATAAGAATAAAATTTGTTGGGGTGGAAACATTTCTTCAAACTACATGTACGTACCTGTACATCCACTAGATCGCCTTTAATCAACTGCAAACAATCTAAAATAGACTTAGGGCAGTGTTTTGCAGATGCTACACATTCAATAATTGAACTGCCAGTAGCATTAGGAAATGAACTGTCAGCAGCATCTGCAGGAACCAATTTATGATTACTCAGATATCTCTGCACAACATCAACAAATTTCTTTGCATCTAGTTGACTACTAAGGATAAAGTTAATTTCATGCAGGCTTGATGAAGGATATCTGTTGCTAAATTCAATGGCTGCTTTCAAAAGTGTTTCAACACATTCTGAAAATGGGTAACCAAAGATACCACCACTAATAGCAGGTAGGACTATAGATGTGTACTGTCCTGCTTTAATGAGGCTATTAATGCAGGCACTAAATAAGTTCTTCTCCTCATTGTTCCACCCACCACACCACCTTGGTCCCACAGCATGGACCACTGCCTTGCAGGGAAGACTTCCAACATCAGTACTGAAAAACACTTCTCCCTCTTTTAATGGCCCTCTGTGTTCCCTGATATAAGCATCACATGTGTCTTGAATAATTCGACCACCTTTATTTGCAATAGCCCAAGCTACACCTCCTATGTGCCTTAAGTCTTCATTAGCTGCATTCACCATCACATCAGATTTGAACTTTGTTATGTCACCAGTCCATACAGCTATTTTCTTTTGTTCCCGTGTGTGTACAATGGACACATTTTTGCAAGAATCATTACTGGACCCAGCTACATGTATTTTATTTGATGACATACTTGCAGCTTGTGCGCTATTATTTGAAACCAATTGAATCTCAATGGAGACATTATATTGAGACTGAATTTGTGAAACCAGGTGATTTGCAGAACTGCTTTCAAAATACTTTAGATGTGCTGGTTTGGAAATATTGACTGACACATTTTTTATACTTGACTTAAACGCTGCGATCTTAGAATTTACCTTTTGCACTATGTCATTTTGTCCACAAATAGTGATAGTTACAGTCTTAGAATCTGATGTAACAACTGAGATCTGAGCATTGTCAACAATTTCAGAGTTCCACCAGTTCCTACTCTGAAGTAGTTTCCAAACTCCTGTTTGAATTGTCACAGTCATCATAGTTAATTCACCATGTTTCTTCATTAGGGAATGCAACATTTCTTCACGGCTGCTCACATCATCTTTGAATCCAATAAGTGTGAGTTCATCAGAACCAAACTGGATATGTATCTTTTGATCAACCATTAGTGACGTTTGACACAATTCTCGGAGTTCTTTGTATTGCGATTTCGAAATAGGTACCCTTTTGCAAAGTAGCTCCTTTTGGACAGCTGCAGCTGTACCCACAGCAGATTCAATACTAGCAGCATCATCTTCACACAAGAGATGAATGCTATCATCAGCAATATACACCACAGCAGAGCAGTTGTGCACACGAATAAAATCTTGCAACAGTTTAGTACCAACTTCAGTTTTCAAAAATAGGAAAAACAGTTGTAATTCTGTAGCCACTAAAGACTTATGTGATGATAAAGTTGGTAATTCATTTTGAAGCTTCTGCACCATGGAGGGGGGCCCATTGACAATGATGTTAGGAGAGGCAAAGCGAACAGACAGCAACGGGAATGCCTTAGATATATTACTGTATTTTGTCTGTGACACAAACACAAAATTTTCTGGTGTCAATGAAATACGGGTTTCCATTTCTGGTGTAGAACATAGGGTCTTGTGAGGTTCAACAGCAGTACACCACAATTTAAATGCCTCAAGAGGATCTACTTCTGTTAATTTCATGCTGTACTTATGTGATGTGTTAAGAACATGGCTCACCACTGAAAAGAAACAGGAATACAATTAAAATGTTATTATGTCTGACAATCTCATTATACATGTAGCAAATCATACTGAAAGTCAATTTGCAAATTATGCTGGAATCAATATGATGTAACAATTCACAGCACATATATATAAGTTTGTAAATATTCTACACTTTTCCAGACCTTAATTTCTATGACCATTATACTAAAATAGGTTCTTTTGGGCCTGTGTTCAAATACATGAAGCAGCTCGCAGAACAATGATAATCACACCTTGATACTATTATTGATAGATATTAAAATGAGCATGGAACCAAATTTTCACGAGCATTGATTGCAGTAATTCCATAATATATGATGGCAGGGGTTAATGCTACTCCGAAAGGCAATCCATTGTAGCGGTAGAGGCCATTGTGAGTGGTTCATGTTACATATTTGAAATTCTTTAAATCCTCTTCCAGAGCCAATTGTAGGTAAGCATTCGCAAGGTCTAACTTCAAAAATATTCTCCCCTTTCCCAGAGATCCTAACAGATCATCTATCCTAGGAAGGGGATAATATTCTAAGTGAGCTACTCGAATTACTGTCAACTTATAGTCACCACACAGCCTTATGCTGCCATCACATTTCATGGCTGGAACAATCGGGGCAGCCCACTCAGACAACTGTAGAGCCTCGATGGTGCCTTCCTTTTCCAGCCTCTCCAGTTCTTTTCTACCTTCTCCCTGAGAGCATACGGAACTGTGCAACTGCGCACCAACTGCACTAGCTGGCTGTTAAAGTCACGTGGCTATAAGATAAGTCTTTGCAATGTTCTTCACTGCAGGAGATCTCATGGATGGACATTTCGAGGTAGCACATACTGCCAGTTCATACGCGATGTTAACAAACAGAAGCGGCTGGATCTTTCACACGTGTGTACTTACAGGTACTACTTTACTAAAAGCGCGCACCGTCCACACAAAGACTAAGTCCCACCCACTAGTTAGCACTTTTTAGGTGCCAATATTACCTTCGTTTATTGAATAGTTTTGGATAGTCTTTTTAGATCGTTCTGCATTGTCGCAAGATTGTAGCACTAAGACAATACGTGATGTTTATTTTTGACCGTTACTGTAATCGAGAGTTACGTTAGTAACTCTCATTTAGGATTTGACCCCGATTATGAATGTCATTAAAAAAGGGACCCGCTTCTGACGGGACTCCTATCAACTCCTATCAATCGGATCGCTTAGCTCTTTGTCATCGTCGTACAAGCAGTCAAAAACGAGCAGTTTCGTGTTTGTTTGATGTCATAAAACCGCGTGGTTGTGGAGAACAAAACACTTGTTTAAACTCGTACCCAGTCCTACCGTATTTCTCGTTGTTGTTCTTCTTGACAACGCATAACTCGAGATAAACCCAATAGGTACGTTCGAATTGGACTGAGTGCATGATACAATAAGTATTTGGGTTAGATGTACATCAGTTGACCCTTGTGTATCCACGCGACTGAGAGGTCACATGCATAATTTGTACACGTATACAATGGTCATGTAGATCTATACATACACGTTCGTGTGACAAAAAACCTTTCTATTCTTTACATTGATGTATGGCTATACAAGACTCTACAACTTATTTTTAAAAAGTAGCAAATGTGTGTGTTACAAGTAGACGCTAGGGCTATCCTATGTAAACTATACACACCCAGGTTTTTCTACATTTGTATCATAAATGGTGATTGTATCATAGCAAAAAACATATTTGAAACAGCAAGCAGATATGTATCAAAAATGTATGATACAAATACACTTATCTAGTACAATTATGTATACGCTTGCGGAGATGAATGTTTCAAAAATGTATTACATATTTGATATAAAATGAACTTTCCTGATGGTGTAGCAATAGAGGTCAGGATTCATTGTGTACTTGGGAAAACTGTGCCCTGTCATCAATAAAAAAAGGTCTGCCCAGGTCAATTAACAGTTTTAACATGGCTTCTGTTTATCAAGTACCCCATACATGATTTGTGAATTTCAGTCTGTACCTTTTAGCTTCTCCCTGTATGAACCAAAAAAAACCATACTGAGGGAATATAAAGGTAGCTTCAAAAAGGCTATTGTAAGGAATAGCATACTGTTATATGGGCTAAATGATGCCTTTTGCAATCCCACCCATGGTTAGCACAAAAGGTCAGCTGTTTGTGAAGTTAGTGCAGGTGCATTGCTTAACAAGGCACTGAGCATGCATAGAAAAAAAAAGGTGAATTTCTACATGATATTCATGCAATCAAAATTACAGAACCTTTCTTTTGTGATGCCTCTTACAACCAAATAGGGAAGCTTGGTACTCTAATGGTACATGTAGGTATGTGTAATGGCGGATGAGATACCTGCATACATGTACCCTTATGTACCCTACTCCTCCCCTTACCTACTACTACCTCTACCCCTCCCAATACCTACCCCTTCCCTTTCCTATTACCATGGGTGCCCCCAGCATTTCTGGAAGGGTGGGGCCAGGATAGGGTAAGGGGGCATCATCTGACAGCCAAATATTACCATGGGGGTGTTGTCCGCTTTTGGCTGATTCAGTCGGGGGGGGGGGGGGGGGGTTCACATGTTGCTAGTAATATTGAATACTTTAATGTTTTATTAGAAGTGGGGGGCCCCCTGGGGATGCCCACGATGTACTACCCCTATTCCTCCCCTTACCTACTACTACCCCTATTCCTCCCCTTACCTACTACTACCCCTATTCCTCCCCTTACCTACTACTACCCCTATTCCTCCCCTTACCTACTACTACCCCTATTCCTCCCCTTACCTACTACTACCCCTATTCCTCCCCTTACCTGCTACGTATATACCCCTACTCCTCCCCTTACCTACTACTCCTCTTCCCCTTACCTACCACTACCCCTACTCCTCCCCTTACCTACTACTACCCCTACTCCTCCCCTTACCTACTATTCCCCTGGTGCATGGAATGAGGTGACCTCAATGGTCACGTATGTGATGATGACAAATTCACTAATACACTACTGCCAGAGTATGAAACATATCTACATGGATATACTGTTTATAAGTTGAGTTGACACAGATCACTTTAATTTACAGAACACTGTAATAAAGGAAGAGATGGTGGACACACCTTTTGCAGTCATATCACCAGAGCCGGAGAGAGTAAAAGTTTCACTGGTATTAGTATACCAATACAACATTGTTTATGTACTGAACAATATGTATCATCCATGGCTGAGTTATTTCTGGTTATGACATGTAGATATACATGATTACTATGTTAATGACACACATGTATATACCAAGTTCAGATTGTAGCTAAGTAATCAGTGTTTCTCTATGGTATCATAACTGTAACGTCGGAGGCTCTTATTTAATGGTCCTTTTTGCCATTTAAAATACAAAGTACATGTACTCTCTTTCCATTATTGGGGTATATACATGTAAGATTATGTGTGATGAAATGTCTGTTGCAAAGTGAATATATTTAGATGTAGCGTGACTGTTGAAAGCATCCAATTATGAATAAAAAGCAATGAAACAAGTAAATAAAAACATTCTCTATGAGAAAGTTGGTGGTATATAGGATTTGAAGGCAATAGTGGTGTAAAAAGCAGGGAAACAAGGGTTGAATGATAAGGAAAAACGAAATAGTCCTATATTTAGCACATGCATGAACAATGTATTGTCCTACAATGTGTGCCGGGCTAAATATAGGACTATTTCGTTTTTCCTTATCATTCAACCCTTGTTTCCCTGCTTTTTACACCACTATTGCCTTCAAATCCTATACACCACCAACTTTCTCATAGAGAATGTTTTTATTTACTTGTATGTATATAGTTTGTATCCAATATGCATTTAGGTATAAGCTTACCATCTTGGTTTTGAAATACAATCATTGCCTTTCCATTTCCACATAGTTTCACTGACTCAACTGCACCACCTCCAGACCGCTTTTGGTTCTCAAAGTAGTTTAACAGAAATTGTTCATCATAGTATTGGTCATCAATGTTAGACACAACGATACAGTTACTTGATTTCAGCTGGGTTGCAGTAATGGATTTACCCTTCTTCCACTGTTTCTGAATATTAGTGATAATGTTTTCCAGCTCTGCATGAAAGTGGAATGTAACTCTAAGCATTTTGCATGTTATACTAATTACAATCCTACACTGCTCATACATATAGCTTGTTGGCCAATAATAGCTTATTAGATAAACTGTTTAGCTAGAAGCATAATATTTCTAACAGGTGGCTAGGAGTACAATGCAAACCTTTGTCAGAAATGCTTTTGTCAAAAATAACAGCAGCTTTTGAACCAATCATCTTCAGAGAAAGGCCTTTGCTAATTGTCATACTGGCTGCTTTTTCAATGATCAATTTACAATCGTCATGACTAATATCTTGAGGCAATTCTAGGACGAGAAGTCTTGATGTAGACTCAGGAAGCTTTACAGTTGATTCATGCAGTCTGGATGAGAACTCCTGAGGTTGCACAGGTGATTCGTTCTCACGTACATGTACATGTACTTCAGCCTTTAAGTTGGTATTTTTAATAATAATTTTATTGGCATTCTCAACAAAGCTGTTGAGTTCTGAAAAACAAAAACAAAAAATAACAAACATAACAAACATGAAAATAAGTTTTACATGCTGCAATGCAATTTAAAAAATAGACGCACATCTCAACAAATGAACACCTTCAGTTTAGTCTTTGATTTGAACTATGTTTCATGGATAAATTTAATCTGCTGGAAATGTACATGTATGAGAATATTATGGTTTTAATAACTTTGGCACTAAAACAAAAATAAATTTGATATCTGTAATGTTTGATTACCCCATTTAAATATAGCAGTGTGATGAGATTATTGTAGTTGGGATTAACCCAGCTCTACAATTCATATCACAAACCGAGGGGGGGGGCAAAAAACAAAGTGGAAGACACCATCCCCCAACTTTGAAGAGCTCATTGAGAGCATCACGAATATGCTATTATTATTTTCAGGGGGGTCTAGGAAAAAAAGTTATGAGGTATGAAAGTTAGAGGGGGGGAGGGGGGGTCTTGGCCAAAAAAAAAATTTCGAAAAAATTCATCACTTTTCTTAATTTTTTTTTTTTTTGCACTTTAGTTCGCACTACAGCAACATAATTATGGAATCATATTGTTTGTAGTGTTCATGGGTGTCCAATTCGTGCAAAGATAGGGCTTAACTGCCTATCTAGCGTGGAAAGCATATTATCACGTGACTGAGACACGAATCGTGGGCGTTGCCTTCATATAAGCGATGACATCAATTCACTACCCAGTACTGTAGTGCAACAATCGAAGCGTCGCAAAGCAATGTAAAGATAAAGACTATACTAACGCTAGTAAGCCACGGATACACCTGGTACTAAGTAACATGCATGAGCTCACTTCACTATTAGATCACGCCTCACGCGAGCAAGCTCCAACTGCTATTGTTTAAACGAGTACTTTACCGAGTCATGAACGATAATGCGTGCCGTTCTTCAAAATCTTGTTGGAGTACCGCAAACCTTAATTGATGGACAGGGATGTAATATTCGGTAGGCCTACAGCCCGTACATTACGTCATGGCACGAGAGACTGAGTATCGCGATATTCTAAGGTACAAGTGAAACAGCGTCTCCAGCTTCAAGCGACGAAGTGACAACATCTACAACAGCATTCAGCAACGAAGCCTGCTTGCAATTTGTAATATTATCTTCATTGTAGGTGTGGTCAATTGTCAATTACGTAATGATTTAAGGGGCGTGCCCGAGAAATGGGCGTGTTCGAAGGCGGAGGGGGGGGGGGGGGGGTTGACCTGGCCCTTGATTTTAAGAATTTTTGGGATGGTGTCTATAACTTTTTTTTTTGCCCCTCGTCACAAACGGTAAAATTTGTCTTTACCCTAGTCATACAATATTTACATGTAATACATACAGTAAGGGTGTAATAGTTAGAAACAGTGTTACACAAAATTTTGTGGCCCAGATTGAGAATTAGTACAAGAACGTGTATGTACATGTATATGTTAAAGATACATAAAACTGGTGAGAATTTGTAGACAGTAATTGAGTGATATTGCTAAAAGCAAGAACATATCTAGATTTTATGCCTATGCTAACTCCAAACTTAATAGTAGTGTGGGTATACCACCTCTATTGAGTGATGATGGTACTTTGGCTATTGAAGATTGTGACAAATGTGAGCTTCTCAATAAATACTTTGTTTCTGTTTTTATTAAAGACAATGGCAAACACCAACATTTTCCTCTTCGTATACAAAGCACAAAATCTCTAAATATCATCAGTTTTACTTATGACAAAGTGTTGAGATCTCTTAGGAACCTACCAAACAAATGCTCTAAAACTCCTGATGGATTTCCTGCATTTTTTCTGAGTCTATTGCTCCTGCAATAGCATTCCTTCTAAGTTGTCTGTTTACTATGTCTATGGAAAGCGGTATCTTACCTGCTGTTTGGAAAGTCCGATTATGTGTGTCCAATTTTAAAAAAGGGTGCTCGTCAACTTCCTAGTAGTAACTATCGCCCTGTTTCTATGACCAGTATATGTTGCAAAGTGATGGAATCTATTATTTCTGAATCAATGGTTCATTTCCTCAGGGTTAATGGTCTGTTATCAAAAGATCAGCATGGTTTTCTACCCAAAAGGTCTACTTGTACCCAACTTTTGGTAACGCTAAATGAAATATCATTGCTATCCGATGCTAAGATGCAGGTTGATGTAGTTTATATAGATTTTGCTAAAGCATTTGATTCCGTCTCGCATCAAAAGCTTCTACTAAAGTTAGAATCTTACGGTTTCCATTCTCATCTGCTTGCTTGGATAAAGTCGTTTCTTAGTAATCGATATCAACGTGTCTACATAGGTTCAAAATTGTCGACTCCACTACCTGTCATTAGTGGCGTTCCTCAGGGTTCTGTCTTAGGTCCGCTTCTTTTTCTCTTATATATAAACGATCTACCGGATTGTTTGTCATCACCTGTTAAAGCTAAAATTTTCGCTGATGATACTAAAATTTATTTTCATCATTCTACTGGGGATACATCTCCCTTTGTAAGCTCATTATCTGCAATTTGTGATTGGGCATCTAATTGGCAGCTCAGCATTGCTTTGCAAAACTGCAATGTCATCTCCTTTGGAAAGCAAATATCTGATACATCATACTCATTATGTGGGGTAACCTTAGAGCAAGTATCTCATCTTCGTGATCTTGGTGTTTATGTTTCATCAGATTTTAAACCTGGAATTCATTGCTCATCCATAGCGGCCAAAGCGTATTCTAGATGTTCTCTACTTCTAAAAGGCTTTCATACTAGTGATGTCAGCACTCTATTACGTGTATTTAAAACCTACGTCTGGCCACTTTTAGAATTCAACACTCAGTCCAGTCTGGAATCCTTGGCTGTTTAAAGATATTGAGCATATAGAAGGAGTTCAGCGTTACTTTACACGAGAAATTTGTAAACGTGCAAGGCTTCCTCACATGGATTATGCATCCAGGTTAGCAAATCTTAATTTGTCATCGTTAGAATATCGTTGTGTTTATTTTGACCTTACAATGTGTTACAAAATTGTGAATAAGCGTTTGGATATTGATGCAGCTGAGATGTTTATGGTCAGTTCAAACGTTCATTCCACTCGAGGAAATTCATACAGGCTCCAGTCGATCACCATACCTTGTCACGATTTTCGGCTATAATTTTTTACATCTAGGGTTGTTCCTATTTGGAATTCTTTGCCACAACATGTTGTATCTGCAAAGAATATCATCACCTTCATGTCTCACCTCCAAACTGTAGATCTATCTCCCTTTTGTAAACTGTATCCATTTAAATAGGAAGTATATAAGTGCATTTACTCATGCCATTACATGCCTCTTACAGTGCATTATCTGTACAATGCATTGAGAAATATTATTATCATTATTATTATCAAAAATAGGAATCATTATTACATAACTACATTGATATATTTAGTAATTTCAGGCAATGACATGTAGATTTGCTAAATAATGTAGGTTTGTAAGATTATAAATGAACGAATGTATAATTCCTTGTTTCCTAACTTTGTATTCTTTACCAATTTTATTGGTATACATCTTGTTTTATCTAATCTGAGTGTGTCCGGGAGCATCATGTCTGCGATGGGGCCTGGGGCTAGCCATAACTGCTTCACAACTGCTTGATATGTCAGCCACAACTGCTTAATATGTCAGCCACAAGGTAATCAGGATCCCCCCCTTTTCAAAGCTAATAAAATCTGTTGTGGGCTATTATATGTACCAACAGAACTGAATTTGAAATTTGTATTCAGTAGAACTCTAAATCTGAAAGTCATAGTATGTTAAAAAATTTGGCAGTAAGTTTCTAACTTGTCTTCACTAGGTTTTTTTTTTACATAACTGCTAACATCATGCATGCTTCAGTCGTGACAAAGTGCAATAAACCTCTTATCTGAGTGAATCTTATATTTTCAGATCTGGAAGAAGCAGAAGATTTTTTTTTAAATGTTTGAGTGTGGGAACAAGTGAGCATTATCTCTGTTGTATCAGCAGTTGTACTACATTGTACATGCATGCATTCAAAGGCTCACGCTTACTAAAGTGCAATTATCTCTACAATAATGTATAGTGGGATTGGGTGTTTTGCAAATCATATTCACAACACTTCACATCCTATATACATGTACTGAGTACTAACGTACTCCCTGATTGGTAATGGGAGTTGCATAAAACTTAAATTTTTAATTATCTCTTATTACCCATCAAGGAGTTATGTATGTACATGTATATGTACCCACTTTATTTAGCTGCACGTACATGTAACTTAAAGACTGTGAAATCATATTATTGTGCAAAATCCATGAGCTATCATTATGGTAGTGGTGATCACCACAACAATTAATGCATGTTCATGTATTATCATAACACAATACTACACATAGATATCCATTTACTGCAATTTGGTACCAGTACAGAGGTGCACATGGCCAGTGACCTGTCATTATGTGAGGTTGTTATAGCTGTTAGTCAGACAAAATCTGATTGGACGTACGTAAAGTGCCGTCCGCCCACAAGTTCACACTCGCATACAAGTGTATTGCGAGTCGAGTACGAGTCACATGTGAGTCGAGTACGAGTGCAATTAGCCCTCGATACGAGCGCTGTTGCGAGCGTCACTTAAATACCGATAGCTACAGATGATTATGTTAGTTTCAAGCTATTAATATTAATTTTTTTGTTCTAGCTGTTTTGGTTTGAGATAAGGTGCGCGAGTCATTATTGCACTCGATCGATTCACGCACGAGTCGATCGCGAGTCAAGTGCGAGTCGAGCGCGTGCGAGTGTGAACTTGTGGATGGACGGCACTGTATATGTATAGTGTACAATTTATTGGCATAGTTACCATCCATTAAAAATTCTTGCTGCTTTGCACTCAAATAAATAAACTGTGCTATGCACCATCAGACATATTGATACCCTTATGCTAATAATAGTGCAGTTAGTGACCTTAATATTTATGAATACATGTATATGAAAATCCTAATGGTACATCTGTTAGTTGCAAGTGAACACAATTTTCATTGTTACCATAACCACATGTACAGTGTACATCACATACCAAAATAACTCATTACATGTAGGTAAATTCATGATCAGTCATTTGGAATGATGATCACAAATAAAATGAAGATTCACGAATTCATCTGATTGATAATCATGTTTTTATAGACAGTGGTGTTATTCACATATATCTACATTACCTTCAATCTCGCGTAGGATTAGCATCCTACGCGTAGGACGCAAGTTAAAATTAATTTTTAGCAAACTCATATGATCAAAGAATAAACCAAAATCTCATTGCACTGTAGAAATGGTTATTAATTCAGGAAATATTTTTACTTTCTTGCAATTCTTCAAAGATTGTCAAATACAATCAATACTGCATTGCTAAAAGATGTATTTGCGGTAAATTGCAAAGCAATTTAAAGTACCAAAAAGTAATGTTGGGAAGACCAGAGCAACATTTTAAAAGAAGGGGGTAGTAGGTGAGGTCTTTTGCACTAAGCATATAAAAAGGTACATTGTAGATTTAGAAATTGCTAGCTACACAAGCTTATGAACGATAGGTATTTGTCAGACGCATGTTGTGGGAATAGCCAAGTGAATGGACAAAATCTTGAAAATGTACAGTGCGTTTTCGGTAAAAATGACAAAATCAATTAGAGTAAAAACACTGCCGTAGATTGTATAAAGTAGCCTACACATCATGCTTCAAAAAACATTTTTAAAAAGTGATACTTGTTGTACTTTTTTCTGTGACAATTAAATTCTCTACATAATGCATTTTCAAGAACCGTATCTGTTTATTTGCATCATGTAACCAAGGGTGTGATTAAAAAAATAGACTGACAATTGGTAAATTTCGTATGATAGACACATCAAACAACAGTAGAGAAATGGATGCCAAAAAACTGCATTTCTTTTTATAATGTATTGGTCCTACGCATAGGACTTGGACCTGGAGAATTAAGGATTACATTGAATAATTCCTTTACATGTAATAAAATGTGACTTCAGCTAACAACTAAATTACAGCACTGAACACTCCACACCTTCCCCCAGCTCCAAATAATACATGTACACACATGTACCTGCAGGAGATAGAAATTTCTTCAATGTTACTACTGCAGAAGTGTCAGTTCTTTGCTCCAGTAGAAAATCATTACCATACTGTAGTTTTGTGCCTTTCTCAAGAACTAGTTGGAGATACTCAGCGTCAATAGAGGGAACGTTTGTTATCAGTACTTGTTGGGTTGATGGAGTTGGGTGTTTAGGCACAGAAGTAGAACCAGTGTCCCCCAATAACACATCTTTGGAGCCAGTATTTGATTTGACAAGTGACAAGTCAAAAGATGACATTCTTCTATAGCCAGACGTTACTGTGGCACTTGCGGTTTTTACTGAATCCATTACAGGATGTGGATCTGTATTTGTGTAATTACAATGCAGTTCATACCACTTCTACATACATGTACAAGTACATGCACATGCAATATTGAATTAACAAGCTAATGGTTAAATCCCTATTAACCTTTGTAATTACATGTACTTAGGTACATGCACATACATGTACATGTACATGTACAACATGAAGTTCTAAATCAATATCTTTATGGCAATGCAGTAACCAATGAGTAGTGCAGCCGCTCTTGGGGGGGGGGGGGGGGGGGGGGTGAATGATATTTCTGCCCCATTCCCACCCCTGTTCTGATGCCCTGTTCTGATGCCTACATTGTTATATGTACAGTACCATTCAGAGCCATTAAGTAAAAGCATCAATTATAATCCCACACATAAATACTCACACATATAAATTGTGAGCATTATTCCTTTCCTTCATAGCAATAGTATGTATTTCTATACTACAAATTGTTCCCAACCCAAAATGATACATAAACCCCAGCTACATGTAATGTGTACCAGATAAAATTAGCTGATGGGAATCCGCAATCTCAGGTACTGGCTACACTGCTCATGCTCCATATCATGACGATGAAACTGATCGTACAAGATAACAATTAATTTTATCATAACACCTTTTTAATTCATATGAATCACTAAAATACGAACCTAAACAATATCATGCAAAGCATCTACAAACCTTGAGAAAAGGACTGAAAATAAGGGTATGCTTTAGTGAAATGTGATATACAGTGTACTTGTGCTATAACAGTTCAGCACGTGATGCAGTTATACTTGTACATTCTAAATGTACATTTACTGTAATACATGTACATGTATAATCTATCTCTACATTTACATGTACATAGCCATAGTGCCTGCCTTAGGGTTTGGTGTATTCCTCCCACACTATTAGCTGCATATGCAGAAGTAGTAGTAGTGATTTAGACATATACATGTACATGTACATCTGTACATGTACATCTTGTACATGTACATCTGTACATGTATATCTGTAGATACATAGTCAAAAACTGAAAAATGGTTGAAAATGGCTCCACGATAAGATACATGTATCTGCTTAAATATGCATTTGCTACGAAATCATTGACCCCCTAATGCTGTGCTAAGTGTTCTGATTATCAAGGTGTCCTTTCAGGAGTTTTAAACTTTCGGAACTAAATTCTTTGGGGCCTACAATGTACAGATACACATGTAGTGCCAGCTTTCGATCAATCCTTTGTGTCCTTAATTTTTTCAGGAAGTTCACATTTACACATGTATGTACATATACTTTTCAAAAGTAGAAAAGGCCTTGCTATTGTAAGCGACTGCAACAGGGTTAGTGATGTGATTTATTTGTTCAGTACTACATGTATAATCACACCGCAGCTTGTAAAAGTCCCAAGTGGTTTCATGAAACACACTATACATGTATGTACATTTACGTGTACATTTCACCTGGATAAAGCACTGCACATGTACACTGTAAAAATGTACATGTACATACCTTCATACAGGACTTTTAGATTGCTCTGAAGAAGTTTCTTTGATTCAATCTTTGTGATGATTGATTTTAACTCTGGGGATAAAAATATCATTTAAGTACAGTGTACAAAGTACAATGTACATGTAGATGTACACTACACATGGCTGTCTGCTCTCATTGAACGCGTGGAAACTAAGCCCTAGTTATGTACATGTATACCATGAGCCATCAGTTTAGAAATATGTGGTAATACCGTAAATGATCTAATTGTTGACTTAGTTTCCAGCTGCTTACAACCGTGCACAGTGCATACAGCAACTTAGCTACAACTGTACATGTACAGCTGACGTACCGTTATCAGGAAGCATTCGTTGAAAGATGACCATGACTGAGGTACTATCTTGCTGTTCAAGTGAGAACTCATCAGTACCAATTACTTTTTCCAGTAGTAATTTAAGGTAGTCCATTTCAATCTCTGCGGGCAATTGAGTCACAAAGAATTTGCACTCTTTGAGCTTCTGTTCTGTAGATACATACTGTACCAGCAGAGGGCAACCAAAAAGTTTGTGGTCTCCCTTGGACACAACACAATCAGCAACTGTAGAAAAAAAAACACAGTGAATACTCTCCAAGGGTAAACAAACCAAAAAAAAAAAGGTTTCAGTTCAGGCTTACATGAACATGTACATGTACTGTACATGGGTCCTAATTGTAATTGGGAGGCATTCATTAATGAGGACTAATTTAATTAAAGCTTATAAGAAGGGGTACCATTTTCTTTGACCGCTCATACATGTGTACATGTACGTACATGTATATGATAAACACATGTAAATTATATTTTATATAACCATACTAATAGGGGTGTTTCCTTAAGCCCGGGAAAAATGTTGCCTGCAACTCAGGATTCACTTGAGCTGCAGGCAACATATTGCCTACATTGTACATGTACCTTTCAAGCTGCCTACATTACACAGTTCTCATATCAAGGTATAAATACATTCTCCCTGAGAAAGTCAGTGGTATGCAGGGGCGGATCCAGGATTTCTGGAAGGGGGTGTCTAATAACTATATTTACAAGTGGGGGTGGGTACTGGAGGGGGCTTGCCCCCTCCCGTAACAGCTAGGGGGGTCAAGGGGAGCGCTTAAGCTCCCCCAGTGGGGCCTGTGGCGAAGCCCTAGCCGCTTTTTCACTTTTGCGTTCATTTAGCATGAAAACAAGCATATTTTTTAAAAGCGTATATCAATATTGATAACTATATAGTATATGTTTTTGTTCCAGCTGTTTTGTTTTGAGTTAAGGCGCACGAGTCATTATTGCACTCGATCGAGTCATGCGCGAGACGAGCGCATGTTGAGTGCGAGTCGAGTGTGCGCGAGTGTGAACTTGTGGGTGGGTGGCACTGTAGTAATGTACACGTACCTTCAGGACTATCAAACTCGATAAATGCCACTCCATTGTGCTCGATAACACACTTCTTGATGGACCCCTTTCTGCCTCCTGATTTTTCAGTTTCAAAATATACCTCAATTTCATCACTACCAAGATTTGTAGGCAGACCAGTGACTTTGACTGATGTAGAGACAACTGTGAAGGGAATATTTACAACATGGATGAGGTTACCATAGATAATACATGTAACTGACATCCAAATGTTCAAAGGTACCAGCCCTGACACTTTTATGACGTCCCCTCCCTGGACCCAATTACTACATCAGTACATGTTTCATTACTACATATGCATGAACATTTTTACCTTTCTTCAAATTTGCACTGTCAGCATGAGGTATTGAATTGTCTTCTACATGTACTTGCTCAACTTTCAAATTTGCTCCTTTAAGTTTTTTGCTTTGTAGTTTTGTGACAAAATCTTCAATTTCTGCCGATTGAACTTAACAGTTACAATAGCCTACACATACATGTATGTAAGGATATATACCTGCATCAGTGTACACTTTGTGAAAAATAAGAACAACCGAAGTGTTATCTGGCATCTCAAGTGAGAACTGATCAGTACCAAGTGTTTTCTCCAGTAGTGCTTTAAGGTAGTCCGTTTCAATCTCTGAAGGTAACTGGGTCATTAGCAATTTGCACTTGTTGACTTTCTGTTCTGTGGATACGTACTGTACCACCAAAGGATAACCATACAGTGAGTGGCCTCCCTTGGATACCACACTAGCAGCAACTGTTAAGCACAAAACCAAAAATATTAACAAACAGTACCTAAATATCATACAAAAGGGGTTCAAAGCACAACACTACGTACTATAATCCAGACGGGGGGGGGTGGGGGGGGGGTCTAAGATTAAATTCATAATGATGGGGGTACAGGAGGGGGCACACCCCCTCTAGAGATGGGGTAAAAGGATTAATTAACAAAAGCTTGTGTGGATAACGAGAAAACTGTTCAACTACCGCATCTGGATTCAGCTCTACATGTCCAGGTATATATCTCTATGAATAAGCAACAATGCCAAACTGTTTAATTTCTTGTTACCCATTGTGTTTCGAAGTGACGCCTTCATGAGTTTTATCATGCTGATTGATCTTTCACACTAACAACTAGTTACTGGCAGAGTACTGATATGCCAAAGAGAACATAAATGTTGGAAAGTAATCCTTATGAACAAAACTAAGAGCATTTGTATGCTTATCTAGCTGTTTTCCTTTGACAGATTCACTATTCCATTCGCCATAAATCTGTTTTCCGAGATAAAAAATCAATTGCACTGACGGGCATACTTAGCGATCAATGACAATGTACAGGTGACATGTACAGATTTTGTTATCACACACAGTTACAATCTAATGTGGTTCATTTTCAACGTACAGACCAGTGAACATGTAGTTCCTTTGAGACAACAATAATTCAATGCATTGCACGGGCATGTTAAATAGGTTGCATTGAACCGTATGTTAGAATGGGTGGTAGATTACTGTATGTAAATACATAGACAATTGTCATACATGTAATACAATATAGGTTATTGTACGTCACATGTACAGTGTAGTAAAGTACATGTGTGCCTATTTCAGTGCTAAATATAAATTTTTACTTGCTTCTCGAATCACAGACTCATCATTCATACCTTGAGAATCTATACAATATATACAGTATAGCTTATTGTACATGTACGTTGCAGTGTTAAGGTATGCCTAAATACAAATTTGTACTTGCTACTTTAATCACAGACACATCAAGCATACATATCTTGAATCTAACTACGGTGTTACTTGTAACTACATGTACATGTAGTACATGTAGTGGGAATAATCATTAACTAGGTACATGTACCTTCAGGATTAAAAAATTCGATAAATGCCACTCCATTTTGCTCGATAACACACTTCTTGATGGACCCCTTTCTGCCTCCTGATTTTTCAGTTTCAAAATAGACCTCAATTTCATCACTACCAAGATTCGTAGGCAGACCAGTGACTTTGACTGAATGGGAGGAAAACCATCATTTTAGAGCCAGTTATCACTTCATTATCACATGTGGTGGTGCTACAGTGCGAATGTACATGTATTGCTTGAAATAAAAAGTACACCACACATTTACCCTCCACTTTGGACTTCAGGCTACCCTCCACCCCTCCACACAATCACTATTCCACACATCTGTATCAATGCTTGGCAATGCAGACACACAATCACACTATTAGGTTGGAAAATGACAAACTATACAGCCAGCCCCCTCCCCACTCCAATCATCTCATGCTAGTTGATTGAGCACATCTACAATGTCCATGTACATGTACATACCTGATTTTGGAAGTTCTCTGGTTTTTTCAGAGCGCAACGGACATTGCTGGTCATTAGGTGTAATACCACTCCCAGGTGAGTGAACTGGTTTTTCTGATAGCAGCTCAACATTCAATGAATGACCTTTAAGTTTGTGGTCACCTCTAGTCAGCATGGCCAGACCTACATTGAACAAGTACAACATGTATATTCCCACATGTGCAAGGATCTCATCAACACATGTGGATAGAAAATTACACAAAGGAAAATCAAAATAATATAAATTACACCTTGCAATATTGCTCCAATACTACATAAATGTACAGTGTTCCTTACAATGTCATGTAAATTTTTTTGCTTTTTTTGGCATTTTAGATTTTTATTCTTGAACTGTTTAGGCTATAAACATAAAGACTAGATTTTCACATTGTACTAGCATTTCAAGAAATGATTCAAAACACATTTATCTTTTACATAAATGTACAATGGTTTGTTGGAATGTACATGTGTAATTAGGAGCTCAAATTTATTTTATGTATAACCCTCCCTAATGGCTAAAGGTGGTGGTGAGTTTGGTTGCTTCAGTCAAATTGGTTCAATAGATCGGTCCTAATGTATGCATTTTCTGAGGTACTTGAATGAGTTGTTGCTCGACATATTCTAGATCTCATGCGTGAGCGAAGCTGGATTGACGTTGACGAAACTGATTGCAAGATGTTTGCCTCCGCACTGCGCTGTGTTCAATGCTACCTTTCTCGTCATGGATTCAGTCGAGGTGACTCGGCAACTGCGTCAATTCAAGAGACGGCAGCTATTCGTGAGGCCCGTATTCAATACTTGCAGCGTCTCATAGACAACGAAAGTGTACCAACTGAGCAACAACTACGTATCGTTGACTTAGATGAGTCCTAACATCCACCACCACTATCGCTGCCACAACGATTCACTTTTTGATCAAAAAGATGCCGAATTTAGACAGCCGTGCACACAGAAAAAGGGAAAGCGTTTGTGCTTTGTTGCTGCAATTAGAAAATCCAACCCATTAATACGTCAAGCCCCTACCGGTGCTGTATCCTTCGATGACAAGGCGGGTTTGGTACCCAACTCTGTGTGGATATTTCAGTCACAGAAATCAACTGGAGACTACCATCAAAACTTTAATGGTACTAACTTTGTCCACTGGTTCAAAACACAGTTGTTACCAAATCTGAGCCAGCCTTCTCTGATTCGCCTTGATAATGCCAAATATCCCAGCAACTACACCAAGTGGATACAGGCTTAAAAAGGCAGAATTGCAGCAGGTTCTCACTGCATCTGGCATTCCCTTTGCAGCAAAGGACACAGTTGCTACTCTTCAAAAGAAACTAAAAGCTTATGTAGATACAGTGGAGCCAGAAGTAGTTCAGCTTGCAAAGCAGCAGGGTCACGAGGTGTTGTATACGCCTCCATATCACTGTGACTTGCAGCCAATAGAAATGGTCTGGTCACAAGTCAAGGGTGAAGTGGGAAGGCAATATGACCTATCAACAACAATGGTAATAGTAAAGCAGCGATTGGAAGCAGCTTTTGAGCATCTGAATGCCGACATTACAGGGAGAATTGAGAACCTGTATACCCATGTCAGAAAAATAGAAAAGGAGTACTGATGACAACGAAGAATACAGCAATAGTGAAGATGATGAAGCATCGGACATGAGTGATTCAGATGTGGAGAGTGTTGAAGACCAAGAGGACCCTTTCCATTCTGAAAGCAGCAGTTCTTCTGGTGACGTGGACAGCAGCGAGTCAGATACGGAAGAAATGTAATACATTTTGAGTTATGTAAACGTTTCGAAGTGTGAATTCATTAGTGACTGCACGCGCTACTTGTTAATTATCGTCAATAATAGTCTCGCTCATTAGTATTCAACTCACTGAATTTTTTATAATACGAGATGGTCTGTGGAAAATAATATGTCTAACCTATTGTTTAGACTCCAAAGACACCTTTTATTTTTTAAAAAGAGTGCATAATTTTTACTTCCTTGCTGGTGTCGCAGACTTTAGTAAGTCAACAGCAAGTGATGGTGGTGATGACAAAAGCCAAAGCCAAGCAGCAGCTGGAAGAAGAGCTGATTAGAAAGAATAAAGAGCTTTTGACCGGTGCACAACCTCATACACTTGTTCGTGTAAATGAACCTGCTGCATGTGATAATGTTGTTCCCTCTAGGTCAGAGAGTGAAGCTGATCAAGCGGAACGACAGTCTCCTATGAAGAATTCAAAGCTGACTAAGGATCAAAGACGAGAGATCAGGAAGACCGCCCAGGAGACTGAACAGTCACGGGAGGGAGGCAATTCAGAGTGTAACAAGATGCTCCAATAATCTTGGTTGTCACTGCTAATGCGCTTGCGCATGAAATACATGTAGATCTCGAACTTACTAGGAATTGACTATTTAAGTGTATGCGTGCTGTACTACTGGGTCTTTTGTCTTTTCTGTGATTATACCTATTGTTGTGCTAACCAAGGTCGTTACAAATTCTGATCGGACATTTGGCAGACCAATATTAACTTTGGGCGGACATTGTAGGTCATTCTAATATGTATGCATCTACACACATGTATGTTTGTAGAACAGGTGTGTTAGTTAAATCAAGTTCAGTGTTAGATCTAGATACAATTAATCATTGTCACTGTCTGAGGGTAAAGGAGCCATTTCTAGACATGTACAGGGCAAGGTTGTGGATCAGATATTACGCATTGCTTCCCCGGGGGATGATGGAAAGAAGCCTGACTGTGATTGCTGCAAAGATGATCTGAACAAGAAGTGCAAATGGACTTGAAGAAGCTGCAAGCTGAAGACACAACCCTAGTGGAAGTAATAAGGGCAGCTGATCGATCAGTGAATGACAGAAACGAATCGGTAGCAGAATACTTTAGGAGGGAGGGGCTTGTGTACCGAAGATGGACACCAAAGGGACGGAGCTCAACATTTCAAGTGGAACAGTTGGTGTTACCGAAGCGTTGTCGAGGTATGGTACTGAAACTCACACATGACGTTCCCTCAGGCGGTCATTTGGGGAGGGAGAAGACAGGTCGTGGTTTATTGAGACGATTTTATTGGCCAACATTATTTAAGGACGTGGCAGAGTTTTGCCGAGGGTGCCCAACATGCCAGAGATCGGCACAGAGTAAGATTAAACGTGCTCCATTAGTGCCGTTACCAACAATACACGGTTGTTTACAGAGCTGGGGATCACAACAAGAATGCAGATGCATTGTCTCGTGCAGCAAGATAGTTTGCTGCAACAGAAGGAGGATGATATATGACGGATGCCGTCACCAAGAACAATTTAATTTGAATAATCATGCGCGGTTTGATGTATAAATTGCGTGTAATACTTCAGATTAGTCAGTTAGAAGTGCCTGAGTGTTGACATTATATACATGCATTCCGTCACAGTCTGCAGGTAGCCATAGCAGCTTGGTAGTGTAGCTCGCTCCACCCATTGACATTAGCTGTGGCCTAAAAAAGCTCCACCTAGTCGCTCCAGCTCAGTACGCCTGAATAAATGTCTGGTGGAACCAGTGGTCGGCTGGTCCTTGCAGAGTCCACCTCTCTCGGGATCACACCGTCTTGACATTACTACAGTATCATGCCGACTATGCCAAGTGTTATGAGTAGCAAAAAAGAAATGATTATTACAATGCATACAGTGACATATATACATTTACATGTACATGTACTTGTACACCGTTTTTTCAGAAACGTTTTGAACCAGAAATAAGCGGAATTATATCTACATGTACATGTAGTTGAATTTCAGACAAAGCGACAGCGACCCAGTGAACAGTGGAACGACTTTGTTGCTGAATTGCGCATACTTGCTGATAAGGCTTTCCCTGAACTGGACGACAAGGCAAAGGAGCTGCTCTCGCTGAAGCGGTATCTTGGTGAGTTGGATATAACCCCAAATTGCTTTTGCTGTCAGACATTGACAGCCGATGACACTCGACGAAGCTGTCATGTGTACCTTGGAGAAGGAAACATATCTTCGTGACTCCAGAGGGGCAAAAAGTGCAGTTTCAGCAATAGAGGTTCTAATGGCACCAAGCCGCAACACCCCACGCAATGGGAATCACATTTTAAAAGATGTATACGGTGTATACATGTAATATCTCTGTTCATCCCTCTACAGGATTTTACCTCATGTTTGGTTATGAAGCAAAGCTCCCAGTGCACCAGAGGAATGTTTGCATCAACACAAATGCAAGGAGATGAAAAGACACCCTGCAAAAGGCCTTTGTTGTTGCTATGGGAATCCTGAAAACTACTATGGAAAGGATGAAGAAATTTTAAAACCATAAGATCCACGAAAAACCTTATGACCCACGTGACTTGGTGTGGATACTTAACCCTGCTGTTCCCAAAGGAAAATCCACGAAGCTCCATTCTCCCTGGTAGTGACCTTATAAGGTGTCGACAGCGGTTTACATGTACAATGCAACTCAGGAGATCTGCAGAGGTCCAAGGCTTCTAGGAATGGCTTTGCAGATGTTTGACTGGGTTGATGATGATGAATTGGAGGAACCGGCAGTTCATGGGGAAAAATAAACCCTAGCTGGACCACCCCAAGCTGAACAGCCAACTGCATCTGCTGTTGCTACTGAGCCTACACACCACTAAGATATCCATCCGACGCCAACCACCATTGGTTATAATGAATTCATACAAACCAGACCTGTGGTCTTATCTTTCAAAGGAGGGGGTAGTGTTGTGAATGAACATATCTATTTTCAGCGCACTTATACATGTAAACATGCGTGTACATGTACCTGCTTGGACCAACCGGGTTGAAACTCATGTGATCCCAGGTGTATACATGCATATGTACAATGTACATTGTGCAACTGTATGCACTGTAATGATCACTTCTTTTTGGCTACTTGTATAATCTCAGACGTACCTCCTTCTACATGCACATGTATATCGGGACTGTAGCTGTGAAATAGGGACTGATAAAGGTAGTGTGGGTATATGCATGTACAGTGAGAGTCCCCTTCCCACCCAACTGGGCCCCTTCCCAAGGAACTAGGAGGTATGGGTCACTTACCACCCAACTAGGGGATATGGGTCCCCCTTCCCATCCAACTAGGGGATATGGGTCCCCCTTGCCATCCAACTAGGGGATATGGGTCCCTTGCCATCCAACTAGGGGATATGGGTCCCCCTTCCCATCCAACTAGGGGATATGGGTCCCCCTTGCCATCCAACTAGGGGATATGGGTCCCCCTTCCCATCCAACTAGGGGATATGGGTCCCCCTTGCCATCCAACTAGGGGATATGGGTCCCCCTTCCCATCCAACTAGGGGATATGGGTCCCCCTTCCCATCCAACTAGGGGATATGGGTCCCCCTTCCCATCCAGAAGCTTCTTAGATTTATTGATTGCTGGTACAGCAGGTAAATACACTACTGCAGTGCCGCCTTATGGTGGTAGGGTATGTCAGGAGGCCACAGTAACCACCCATAGTTCAAGCATTCATACAGTGTATACAGTCGACTAATTCACTGCCAATAAGTCTGCATGCACAACCTGAAGAAATCTGCACACACCAGAAAAAATATACATGTACATGTATGCAATTTATACATATCTACATGTATATATGGGAAGTTGGTAGGTCATGTGCATGTAAAACATACATGTACATGTACTCAAAATGAAATATTATTGAATAAACCACCTACAATTGAATAAAAAATTATCATACAAAATAAACTGAGCTTTATGTATAATGTAAATGTAAGATGCACTCCAGCAGCCTGTTATATGTGTACATGTACATGCATGTGTGACTTCTTTGACAATATACTGCAATTACCTGTTACAGAATTACTTACATCCTTTTGGCATGTTAAGTTCAAGCTGGAAATTCTGACCTCCTAGATGAACGATTGATTTTACATCGCATTGCAATTTCTTATGATTATCAAAATATTCTTCGATGTCATTTGTTTGAATCTCAGCATTCGCCTTCATAATCCTAATAAGAACTGTGGGGAGGGCAAAGAGAGCATCTCACAAGAGAGCAGGGGCGACACAAGTTATTATCTCTGGTCCGACATGCATACACTAAAACAACACACTACCATGCAGTGACTTAAAACTTCCCCAGTATATGTACGCTGTACGCCGTCACCCCCTCTCAAAACGAACCGTTTAATTTGCTATCCATCGTTGAACTTTAAGAACGTTACTAGTCACATTAGATCAGCAGCCATCTTATGACACGGGAAAGCCCCCAATTGACGAGACTATACATGTGTATTGTTGTACGGAATTGTTGCGGTGCTTGTCACGTGCAGCACCCATGCAGCAGTATTCATTGGCGAATATGTCGCCTATCATCTAGCTGTACGTCTGTAAAAGCAAATCAAGTCATTAAATGGCAGCTGCAGGTAAGTATATGTCTATGAAACCCTGGTGAGTATGTCACTCTTGGACGTAGGTGTATCGTACGTAGGCTTCCTACACGTTACAGTACCTTTACACCAGCGCGTCATCGTCAAAGTACATAAGTACTAGTAGCTGTTTGTCACCCCACGATATTCAACTGACAGCATGCGAGAAAGAGGTCTTGATCAAATATTAATGCCTAATCAGCTACTTCAGTAGTGGGGGAATTCCGGGTGTGGCGAAAGTAAACACGCTACCGCAACTTTATGACCTTTGTACCAAATGCCGCAAGTACATGTACATGTACATGTATGGTGGTGTTTGCAAGATAACCAGCTACCTATAGTACAGTACAAAACACCAATTTGTACATGTAGATGTAACGTTTATTTTTATAATTGGACACGACAGGCATGTCGTTTGCCAGTGTAGCCATTATAGTGTGTATGTCGACATCAGGGAAAGTTAATACCTTGCTCAAAGCAGTACTCGAGCTAGATTTAGAATTAGTTGCAACCCTAAGAAGGAGCTTCTCAATGATCAAAATACATGTCCCAACATCCGCAATATTTCATGTACAAAATTAATATATATTAGAACATTAGACAATGAAAAAGAAAATCATTCCTGCTGCTGGACAATCCTGCATAACTATACCACCATACAGATGAAAAGTAGGGTATGAATTGCTAATTGATATGAATTAAATGTTGATAGCACATAAAAATGAAGGAGATCTCATGAGACAGAAAGTATTCTTGTTCAATGTGGTGGCAATACTCACTGCATGGCCAATATTGTTTTTACCCTCCACTGCAGAACCTCGTGCAGTTATGTAGTTGAAATAGTAATGTCTACACTTCAGTTATGTAACAAATGTGTGGGTAGTAGTACTACATACAGTTCTTTTTCATGATTGTTTAATTTCTCTCAGTTACAATTAAGGTGTCTGGACTTAACCCTGGAGCCTCTGGTGATCGTGTCAAGGGATTTTTTGAAGACAAGGGTGAGGACATCAGTGTGGGCTCTTGCATATTCCACGATGATGGTACTGCTTTGGTGGAGCTCATTGGTGTTACTCAGGAAGGTACACATTGGGGTTATCGAAGGTAGTATTACAAACCATGTATTAAAGAGATGATACTCTTTTACAGAGCTGGACGAGCTCCTCGGTGGGAGCTATAAGCTTTTGAAGTGTCCTATCCAGCTAGAGGTGGTGCCTCCTGATGTGCGTAGCTCAGAATGCAAACGCAGCAGTGTTTCCTCATTAATTGAAGTCAGGGGAGCAGTGGGCTTGGATCAAGAAGAGCTGGAGTTATACTTTGAAACGCCAAGAGCAGGAGGACGAAAGGGCTCAGTCAAGAGCTGTGTTATTGATCAAGATGGAGTTGCAAGGATTGAATTTGATAGCCCTGAAGGTTAGCAGTTGATTTTGCTTTTTTTTTGGACTTCATGAAAACAGGATTAGGCCTAACCAACCGTAACCATATGCCCTGTCTGTACCATGCACTGTAGTGTACACATTAAATGCAAGATATAGATGTACATGTATATGGTTTTTAATAAATAAGGCAGTGTACTTGTTGTAGGTATATGTACAGTGTATACATGTACATGTATGTGGCGTATAATATTTTTCTTTTAATTTTCAGTTGTAGAAGAGATTATGTCAATCACAAAGCACTCTGTACTTGGAGTTCCACTGAAGGTAACATACCCATCTTCACCTGATCAGCAAGCAGGCTCCCGACCATCCAAGATATGGCTGACAGAGATGCCATCTGTTTTGATGAATGACACTGAGTACCTTGCAGCTCTTCTGGGGAGAACAATTGGACATGAGTTAGTGTTTTCTCTTACACAAGTTGATAGCACAACTCTAGTGCTAGAGTTCAGTGAAGAAGTACACTTGTCGGAAAAAGGTACACTGCAATGCATGTATATATTGCATGATATATGCATGATATAGGTGTGTATGCTCATACTTCATTCTAATGTACCGGACGTCATCCCGGGGGTACATTTGTCTACCGTGGTGTACAGAAAATAAATTTATTTCCATTCTGCCAGTTTAGCATCCCTTTTACATGGGGGAAAAAAATTAGAGTTTGGCAATTTCGGGCCAAACTCAAAAGGACCTATACAACAAGTATGCACCATCAATGGTCCCAAGTTAGCGCGTCAAAGCGAAGCTACATGTAAATGATTGCAATATGCCGCCTCACATGAACGTTGGTAACTCGACCAAACTGGACCTAGCGTGGCTGAAAAACACGTCTAGTGCGTAAAACGTCCTTTCAGCCACGCTAGGTCGAGTTTTGTCGAGTTACCAACGTTATCATAATCACTCGTGGCGGCATATTGCAAGCGAATAGTTTGTCTTTGACACGGACCAGAGAAAAAAATTAGAGTTTGGCAATTTCGGGCCAAGCTCCAAAGGACCTATGCAACAAGTATGCACCATCAAATGCAAAAGGGATGTGAAACTGGCAGAACGATTTTAAGTACAGCACGGTAGACAAATGTACCCCGGGGATGATGTCCGGTACATTAGACATTAAGTACTCAAATTTCACAATAGCCCATATTAACTGAGCTGCTTGCGTTTACTTCACATGTATATATTTCTATTGAAGTGATACACATTTATAACCACTCAACCTCAGAACTGATGCAAATTGTAGAAAAGCTTGGAAAGAAGCAAGTGAAAGGAACACCTCTAAAGCCAACACTAGCTCTGGTACCTCCCGTCACCAAGGCAATGCCAAAGAAGAAGTGGAAATTACTGGTGTCAACATCTGAACAGATAGATCCGGAGCATCTTTTGCTATTGCTGGAGAATGCAACAAGTATGGAAAATGATCAAGATTTCTCTGTTAGTTTTGTTGGAAGCAGAGATTGTGTGGTTACTTTGGAGCAGAACCTATCAGATGAAGGTACTGTATTGTCCTAAATGTTCTTAAACAAGAGCTAATTTGCTTTCATCCACACTTAATGTCCTATTTGTACATGTACATGTGGTTTTGTTTATTTGCATTCGTTTTGTATGCACATGTATGTAAGTGACTACACAGTGGTTTAAAACCATAGGTGATGATGACATTTTTGAACCATAAAAATATATATATATATCATTCCTTCACTATATAGAAATGATATAATCTGATGTTAATAAACTGGTACTATTAATAACTATTACACATTGAAAATCAAACCATCACAATCAAGATTTGCATAACAGGCCTTATATTACACAGGTATACTTTTTAATTAAAATAAACTATTTATGTAGCCTTAATTAGTTTTTATACTTTTCCAAAAGAAAAATTGTATGTCATTTAATAGAAATCAAGCCAATTATATCAAGATTCAATACATTATCATAATATACATTTTGAGATAGAAGGGGTCAGTTAAAGCTAGAAGAGTTACAAGCACTATCATGTACATTTTGTAGAGCAGCTCCTTCAGTAAAAACACATGCCAAAATATGATATGATATGACAAGCACCCACTGATAGCAGCATGTCTTTGGGGACAGGAGCGAATGTTGTGCTGTCCACTGCATTTTACTATGGCTCTGTACTATGCCCAGTGCTTTCTCAGCTTATCAACTCCTCCTTTTAGCATAGGATGCCTTTGTCACTGATAAACAAGCCTGCAGGCTCCCAATCATTTTTAACTTCCTTACGTAATTATCATAACTTCCAAATTGCAGATCTATCTCTTTTCTGCCATGCCAATGGAGACGCTTGAAGTAGTTTCCAGAATACCACGCTTGCACGTTAATGTAACTATTCAAAAACCCAAGCAATCGAACACAACTTCGCAAAAACAAGAGACAACGACAATAGACAAATACACATGGAAAAATAGCGCACACACAGCGCAAAGCTTCAACAAAAGAACAAAGACGGTCCAAGCCGCACCGTCTTTGTTCTATTATGGGGACCTGCCTGTGGTCGAGCAGCTACTCTCCAATATGCAATGCATCGCGTACGCGTACATGTAGGACATAGCCCCACCTACGTGTACCTAGTTATTAATAAAATTATTTGTAAATTAGTCACCGCATATCGTGCGTTTGTACGTAAGTAGCAGCGCTAAATAAGAAATCGGTTAGAGTCGGTTACGTTGGTGTTTTGGCAACACATAGGAGAATCAATGTGTATTTTTGACTTCCTACAGTACGTCCTAGAATTGTCTAGAAAAGTGCTTAAAGTTGGTACGTAGAAAATTTTTCCGTTTTATTAACGTATAAAATGCTACTATTACCGCACGTATGATAGAAGTACCTATAACTACAGAGTGATTGGAAAGAGTAGAACAAAAACTCTCTACTCACATACTCTACTACACAAATTTTATGTCAGATAGCAAAATAAGATTTAGGAACACAAAATGAAGTAAGTACTAATCATTTTCACTTCTAGTTTGTACACCTTTCTTAAACTATGTGAATTTCTTCTTTTAGTAACAAATTGGGGTTCTGCAATGAATTACAAAACTGTTTATTGAATAAAATGAATACATGATCCCCATACCCCATGTCATCATCCTAAACCACTGTGGACTAGGCACACCTTAGGCCCATATGCATATGCATATAACTGGAACAATGATTCAGGAAGATCTGGTGCCTGTAAAAGACCATTTTTTTTTGCACATTGCCTTGTTGTACATGTATATGCAGTGGCCCATCCAAAAGCAAAAAAAAAATTTCTATTACTTAATCACTTTGGTGATTATCTTAAACATGGTTGGTAACTTATACATGTAGAATTACATTTATTGCTGGTTACAATTTGTAGTGAAGTCAAACACAAGGGCCCAGCTGTCAAGGCTGATCAGTGATAGGGAAGGCTGTTATTCCTTATTAATATCATCATCATGCATTGATATGCGCGTTATGTTTAGATGTACACATGTACATTGTATGCTGAACTTGTTCAATTGTTTTAATTGCAGAGGTTGAATGTTTCATCCACATGATTGAACCAAAACTGCGCAAAAAACAGATTGGAGTAAAGGTTATTGATTGCTGTCAGCTACTTCTTTCAGAGTTACCTTCCATTGAAATGGCTCACCTTGAATTACAAATTGCAAAAGTAATTGGAAAAGAGAAGGAGTTTGTTTTAAAAGAGTCGAAGAATAAAACAGCAGTTTTAGAATTCAAGAGAAGTATTCCTGATGCAGGTATTGGATTATATGTTTAAGTACCCAGGTTATGTGCAATGACTATGTAAATGTACATGCTGATTGCATTCATATGTATTATACATGTATGTTCTCTATTCTCTAGACCTGGATGCAGTTGTAGCAGTAATTGCTAAGACTAAAGTGAAAGGTGCCAATATAAAAGTGCAGAAGCTGGAGCTGCCTTACGTAGAAACACCACCAAGTACATCTTCACCATGCAGGCTGCTTCTATCAGGGGTACCTTCAGTTGACATTGAATACCTTGGCCTACTTATCGAAAAAGCTACACAGTTGGAATATGGTACTGATTTCATTCTTGAAGAGCAGGATGAGAATTTAACACTGATGACACTTAAGAAGCAATTATCTGAGAAAGGTACTGTGACTGGAACTCATTTGTTATACTAATTTGCTGAAGGAATATTATTTCACCTCACTCAGGCAGCATGTACATGTACATTTGTTTATTGTACAGGGTTAACCGTTAGCATTACAGTGGGGACACACAGTGTATGATCACATGCCTTGATACCTATACATTGTAGTTCTATGTTGTAAGAAATCAGTGAAACAAATTACACATTAGAAGTACACAACAGGAAACAATGCACTTACATGTACATCAGCATGTACCGGTAAGTAAAACAGGAAGCATTCGGTTCCTGCATATGTATTACATGTTGAATTCACCTGGTATTGTTGTCCCAATGTTTATATTGTTAAGCACCCTAACACAATGACAGTTGCAATTGTCCACAGTAGTGTTCTGAGCTCCCCTAGATACTCATTTGGATACAAATTAAAAATCAATCCACATTTTCTATACTCTGTTGCTGTTTTTGTAAATGAAATTGCTGCGTCTGCCACAAGAATATCCTATTACAACTTAGAGAGTTGTTTGCATTCCTCCCTGCTGGTTAGCGAGTCCATTTTTTTGACTCCGCTTCTTTGCCTTCACCGATTTCTAGTCATAAAATTATTCCTGCTACACTATCATGCAGCTACATGTAAGCATTTTATTTCCTACATGTACTACCTTTGATCATGTTTGTAAGTTGTGGAATGCCATCAATAGTTCGGTCCTGCTTCCTGCAAATGCACTACAATATCAATTCATCTTCAGCAACAATATACGGTCAATGATCTGTTCACGATGATATGTATCTGACATAATGGCCAAAGTTAGCACTCAAAACTGAAGAAAATTAAGGGATTTTTGTTATTTTTTTACTGGTCACTCTCCACTCAGTAGCCTGCAGCTTGAGAACATGACACAAAAGTAGTTAAAAGAGGGCAACAGGGTTACCAAAATTCCTGAACATATATTTTGGACACAGGATTGGATTTCTTCAGTCTTCACAATCCACATCATGTGCTTGTTGCTCGTTTCCCACGCAGTAAATAAAACAAAATGATTGGTCAGGATGCTAGAGGTGCAAACACTTTCGAACTAATATTGAAAGCATGCAAACACTTTGGAACTAATATTGAAAGCATGCAAGCACTTTGGAACTAATATTCTCAGGAACCATGGGGAACGAACGCTTTCCTTTTGTACATGAAAATACTGTTCTATTCCATATTTGTGGTAATTAATGTACACATCTAAGTCTGGCACTCTATAGTACACAAGATACATTTATACAAAAATATTTCTCTCTGAGAAAGTTAGTGCATGTACATTAGTACAGTGTATGTAGGATTGAAGGGCCAAGTTGGTGTAGAGGAAGTGATTGGAGATGTGATAAACTATGTATGGCACTTTTGTACATACATGTATAGATTGGAGTTCATTTATGTTGCTAAATATATGACTGTTATGTTTATCATATCTCCAGTTACAAGTTGATCCCTTCCTGTTTACACCACCTTAGCTGTTGAAATACTATACTACATATACTTTACTACTATGTATTTTTATTTTTACTTACGTATATACATGTACAGGAAATTCAATCCCTATTATCACATGCACCGATCAGCTCCCTGAACTAGCCTTTTTCTTTCAGAACGAGATAGTTTGTTAACAACTCTGGCAAAGGTGGAAGTGAAAGGTGCTGTTCTAAAAGTGGAAGTATTGAAAGGCGAAGTTACAGATAATGTTCCATCTGTACTCCATGTTTCCAACATGCCTCCAAATTTGGAGCTTGACTATCTTGGATTGCATTTGGAAAAGCTCCTTAAGATGGAATTAGAAGAAGACTTCACTTTGGCCACTCACGATGATACATCAGCTTTGGTTAGATTCAAGAAATGCCTGTCTCCTCAAGGTACAGAGGGAATTCTTTTATTTTTATTGTGCATGCTTGTGTTTTCATAATCAACTTAAACTGCAGAATCTGAAAATTGTATTTTCATATCTTCTAATGGTGAAAAACTGATCATACATACAGGTTACTCTTGAACATTTTTTATTTGGCAGGCTGACATTACCACAGACTCTAAGTACAGACTAGAATAATTTATCAAAGTTGCATCTTTCAAAAAACTTTTAATCATAGATTGTCCGATGTTAAACTGGTTTAACAAAGTGTTAAACTCGTTTAACACTATTCCATTGCGATTATATACCCCTATATAAAGGCATATTTATCTTTTAAAACTATACTTCAGCTGCAAATCTCATTAACTTGGAGCGCCAGAAGTTGTTTTTTCACCTTTGCTTTTCGTTACTCTTGTTTTTATATAACTTCGTATGCTGGTGAAGGCACAGCCTTTTCGCGATTGTAAAGGTGTTGTTTGTTAAGTTGAAGCGGCTCGGAAAAGAGCTACAGTGTACAGCTGCACTATCTAGAATATTACTATGTCTTGTTTGTTGCTTTGTGGCACGGACAACCCATGCTTTAGATTAGTTCGAATCAGTCAACGCTCGAAAGTGCGAGCGATGAGGTATAGGAACAAACTATTTTTCAAATGTTAAACTGGTTTAACACACGGTTTAACAGTGAACGGTCAATCTATGATTAAGTTAGTATTTGCAATTTCAGAACAGTCGTACATGTACATGTAGGTTAGAAATCATTTAATAAAAGGTACCTTTTATCACCATACTATAGTAACCTCTCAATAGCACCTCAGAATGTGTTACGTGTAGCTATTCCTCCCCCGGCCAAGCGAACAAAAAATGTACTAGGCCTAGTAATTGTATCGCTACGATTTCAATACTTTCGCACACCACTTCTAGCGCATCTAGCGTACTGCCCAATCAATATGGCAAAACACTTACTCGACAGTATGTAAGTACCTTCTGTCTTCGTTAGTTTCCTGCTTTCAGTTTGCCAACAAAAATTGTCTCGTCTTGTACATACCGCTTTGAAGTTAAACGGTCCTTTCCAAGGTAGCCGTTTCGACGCTAGAGTTCACAACGGAGACGCAACCTTAAGCCATGTGATTTGGGCCATAAATATAACAATAGTACCTTTGCATAATATGGCTTGTAAAATGGCGACTGAACCTGTCAGGTCCTCACGTTTCACAGGTCAAGTCACGTCAGTGGTTGTCAAGGCTCATTGCTAATGGATTACAATATCATTTCAATATTACGGAGATGGAGGCCTACTGTCCACAATTTCTATGGCCGCAAACAGCCGTGGGGTGTTTCACAATCAAGGAAACTGTTAATTAACAGGTGATTGTTGTTAAAAGATCTAACAGCAAAAGAAGACATGCTGGTGAATTTAATGGCGATAAAAGTTCCAAGACACCTATTTATATCAATTGATTTATTAATGTTAATAAATGTAGGGTTGGTGGTTAGTTAAAAGCTGTAAACTGTACCTAATTAACTGCTTCCATTTAGAAGTTACTCAAAATTGAAATCTTCATTTTTTAATTTTTGCAAAGTACTTGATTTAGGGGCAATTTAGTGGTCTGAATTTATTAATAAATTCGGCCAAGTTGATATTTTTAAAATTCAAGGAAATGTTGGAGCTTTTGGATGCCTCTAAAATGGTATGTTTTAATTAGGTGTTCACAGGAATTATTAATTCGTTTCGTTAATTTAAATTTTTGATTTTAGTAAATTTAGTTTGTTTATATCAACATTTAAGCTTTAAGCTTTAAGCTTAATTTAGAACATTTACCAACAATTTTAAGTTAATTAGCTGCTTGTGATTAATCTATACACAATTTTCCTTGATTTTGAAACACCCTGTACCACTGCATATGATATCATTATTATGTCAATGTATTATTGCATTTAGCTAATACAGGAATGAGACAGAAAGTGGGTGTGGTAGGAGTTGTGGCTTCCGGTCCTGGAATTATTTGTGAAATAGTTGGCAACTATGGTAATTTTATATACATGTACATGCACATACAATACATGTACATACAATACATGTACATGTAATGTACATTTGATACTAAGGCCCAATGAGATTCTAAATCTTGGGGATTTTCTTTAAAAAATTGCAACTCTGCATCCTCATGTCTTCGTCGTTTGGCATCAAAAGGAAGGCTATCAGGTCCACTATTATTATAGTGATACCCATTTTTGGGTGTGGGTAAATGGTTGATATTTAAAAAACACATTTTGTAATATAGAGGTATCTTCTGAGTTAAAACACAAAATTATTATTTGTGCTCAATTCAAGGGCCTATTATTTTGTAAAATAATAAGTCTGTATATTGATTTGTCAACACCAACAACCACACAAGGTTTTACCTAATAGAGCCATATTTTCTCATAAAAAATTCGGTTTTGTTTACATATGTTTGAAGTGGTGTTATGTAACTGTTTTACCTCAGCTACCTACGCTCTTGCCCCTTGTGGTTTTATCAACTACAATGACTCAGCAGATAGTGATGTGCGCTTATTTTCTCTTGGCTGAACCATCATGTTGATAGATTACATGGATCAAACATGGTTATGACCTGTTTGAGAAACATCAAATGCTGCGATGGTGGAAAACTAGTCGAGTCACAACAATAGTACGTGTAAAACAGTTTTCTTTTGGGCAATAAACCTTGCAAACTTGCTGTACCTTCAAAACAATGGTTCTTTTCAAGGTTGCAGCAAGTTTTGTAAGGTCCATTGCCAAAAAGAACACTCACTTGGCTGTACAAAAAACATTCTTGAGTGCAGCAGAGCAAAAACATGTAGTATCAATCATGATTCAATTACAATATTCATTTAGTGATTTAATGGTGAAGGACTATGTTGGTGTTGACAAATTAATGTCGAAGGACTTTGTTGGTGTTGACAAAAACGGGAGAGGTTGTATTGTTGTAGCAAGATTGAACGATACGTTGATAATGCCCTAGATGAGCATTTGTATGTGGACCAAGCATATTCTAATGTTTATATGAATTCCTGTACCGTATGAAGGGTGCAATAGAAAATGGTATTTCTAACTAAAATAGTGCCTCAAGCACTACAAGCATAACACTTTATCGTTTTACCAGGTTTAAAAACCGACTCTGCCGAACAATTTTAACTATTGAGCCCTAGTTTTGCAGTGAATTTTGTTTCAATCCATTAACTAGGCAGGGAGAAATTGCTGAAAACTTTTTTTGGAGTGGGACCACTAAATCTTAACTATTAAAGTCAATCAATGAATCAATGTCAGTTAACTATTGTGCATATTACATGTTATTGACAAACAGTTGGAAAACATCTGTGCAATCAGATCTTCATATATTTGTTCAAATATATTGATAATACTTTTTTATACCTAGGGACACCTACATGTACATCTGTACAGCTGTGCAATTCAATATAATTGCATTGTTTATTTCTGTAGAACTGGAAAAAGCTATTGAGAGGATTACTAAAACTGCACTGAAGGGTAAAACATTGAAGGCAGCTGTATTCTCTCTTAAACAAGCAAAAACCAGTTCAGGAGATCCCTCAAGTCTGCTCTTGCAGGACATGCCCAATGGTGTAGATGAAGAGTACCTTGGAATTGTATTAAGCAAAGCAATGAAAATTGATGAAAACGAATTTTCAATTAAATATCTTGGAAGTGGTGCTGCATTGCTGACATTTAAGCAGTGCTTATGTGATGTTGGTAAGTCCTTTAAACAATCCAGTGCATGTACACATGTACATGTAGCTTCACTTATACACATAGGATTTGTATGTATTTTCATCTTCTAATGTAGGCATTTTTAGGCGCACCACATAAGGGTTGTGGTAAGCCTTTTGATATTAATAAATTCATGGAAGATGTCAAGTTGAATCACATATTGTATTTCGGTATTCAGTGTCAATTGTCCCTGACACCACACCTGCTGCATACAAAATGCCATCTACATTGTGTAACTCACAGATGACCTCACAGGAAACAAATAACACCCATAATACATTCATAATACATGTACATCACAAAAAAACAGCTGCATGTATGTAATGTGCACACAAATAAAAGTTGATTGCATGCAGTGAATGTGATTATTGATGATCTCTCTGCATATTGTTCATTAGCATGCATAGTATTATTTGCAGCACAAAGTGCAACATAACAAAGCCTACAGATCATTTATCAGCCTATTGTGCAATGTAAGGATGAAATGGAAGGAATGATACAAAAGTAAAAGGTCAGAGTGGATATCATAAAGGACTGATGGCCATTGATGTATAACAGTAGACAAACAGATGAAATTGCAATTCACTAATATAATAAAACCTGTCGTCATGGGTATGAGCGTGGGCATAATTTCATAGTCTGTTGTTCAATCTAGCATTTGCACCTGCTCCTGCAGCTGCAGTTGTCCTTCCTACTTGTGTGTCCTCTCCCTGTGCTGTACATGCTGTCCTTGCTGCTATCCTTCCTACAGCTGTCCCTCTAACAACTGCATCAGCATGCAGATACACATCATTTTGGCATCTACATGTACCAACAATGAGGAATAGATTTTGTACCTTGCTGCTAAATTCAGGATCTGCCTCATCTTTGTCATCAAATAGGCCAACTTGTAGGCAAAAAAGGTTTCTTGAAGGTCAAGTATAGTCATCAGGAAGTTTCCTTGCAGGGAATAACCCTTCCAGAATGAGGACTTAACCCTCATGAAACCATATTTAGTCAAATCCTCCTCCACCCTGGCAACTTTTCTATCATTAGCACTGGGTTAAGAATATACCTGTAGGTGATTCACATCAGACTGATCTTGAGAGTTCCAAACAGGCATAACTGATATTTGAAAAATGTGATCCCAGCAACCATAATCAGCTGCAATGATATAATGGAACAGCAGGGACAGCAGTACAGTGTAAACCATCACACTTGCTCCTATAATTTTTTTGTACTTTAATTTTGTTCACTTGATTCTATTTTAATGGCTGTGAGGTAAAATGCAAATCTGACAACGGACTTTCAGTGTACAACTATTCTTCAATATATACTGAAAGTTAAAAAGCATCACGTGACTATCTGTTCTTCACACTTATTATTCACACTTGTAGTGACCCAGGTACTAATAAAATTGATAGTAGGATTCCTCCCCCTGTAGGCAATGGATCTTAACCAAATTTGCAGTATATCTAGAGAGCATGCATTCACAACCTTTGGCCGAGTCGCTTTTTAAGTCCGGTAAATAGTTACGGTTTTATCGAGCTAGATGTGCGTTTTTAGCTCATAAAAGCTTAGCGATACCATTTCGTAGTACGCTCTTACCACACAGAAATGATTCGTTTCTGGGTACGTCACATGTTAGATCTATCGCAACAATGTACTTCAGAGGCAATAGGCTATACTTTGCCGTTAAAAAACTGCTATCAAACTCCAATAGCTGAAAACCTCCGCCATTTCTTGCAATTATGCGATGAATTGCATTAAAAACGTGACATCACACTATGAATACACTAACGTTACGTCAGAGTTCTTTGTTTATCAATCGAGTCGCTCCCGTACATATGGATCCAAGTCTCTTAGTGCTATCAATGAAGATTGCGAAAACGGTTCTTTTCAGAACCAAGTTCCATCTGCGAGCAGCTCACGACGAACGGCTAGTAAAGCAGCATCAATCTGGGCAGACCTCAAAAAACGTCACAGAGCAAGAGGCAACCCCAAAGCTGGAAACAAGAAACGCTGGAATAAGCGATCTCGCGCCATCCAGACTACGAAACCAACGAAGAGGACCCAATCAGCTATTGCAGAAGCTGCCATCAAGGAATTTGAATCACTGAGTGAGTTTCTGCCCGATCTACCTGACACAGATGCTATAACGCTTGCCTTGCGGATGTATTACCTGGAGCTGTCAGAAAACGTATTGCCCTGTGATGCCCAAAGTAGAGTGAGCAAGATGTTTTCTATTCGACCATATACAGTCAAGAGGTGGGCCACAGCATGGGAAGATACAGGGGAGGAAGCCCTGATTGATCATCATGGCTTTCACGAAGGAAAGGACAAGTCCATTCTTTTTCTTTCTCCAGCTCTAGTTACTGAGCTCAAATTGTGGGTACAAAAGCGTTTAAAGCAAGGTGGAAAACACCGGGATGGATATGTTACAATTTCAGCAAATCCAACAACACATCAATGATATACTTCTGACTGATGCAGACATTGTACCCGAAGAACTGCTAGACAGCATGAGGCCTATTATCACTCTCGTCAAGTATCAAGGATGACAGTGCTTCGATGGATGCATAAATTAGGTTTTAACTGGGCAGATTCATCAAATGCTCCGTTCTGTGACAGGCATGAGCACCCTGACATAGTTACATACCGCACTGAATGGGTGAAACAAATGCTGGCTTTAAAGCCTCGACTACCTGTTTTTAACGAGGTTACTGGAAGACCAGAGTGGCCCAATCTACCATCAGGTGAAAAGCCTTTATTTCATGGAAATCATGATGAGTTCTTTATGCCAATGAAGAGAATCGGTTTGCATGGGGAAGTAATGACACTTATCACATGAAACCAAAGGGTGATGGAGCAACAATTATGGTAAGTGGGGTTTCTGTTCCATGTCATGGACGGTTAGGATTGGAAACTATTGAACCCAAAACTGATGGTTCGTGGAACCATGAGAATGTAATGAGAAACTTGCATAAAGTAATTGATGAATTTGAGTCCTTGTATCCTGGATGCCAGCTACTTTTGACTTATGATAATGCCCAAGTCATGTGGCAGTAAGGAAAGGAGCCCTATCAACGTGTAAAATGAATAAAACAGATGGTGGTAAACAGCCAATCTTAACTCAGATTGGCTGGTATGAAATGTTCTATGTGGCTTCTGGAACTGTGAACAGAGTTCAACAGCAAATGTGGTATGCAGGGCCTGACAGAACTCCAATTGCCAAAGGTACATTACGAATTTGTAGGGAGCGAGGCTTACCTGGCATTGAAAAGATGAGGCTAAATGAACTGAGGGCCTTGCTATCTTCACAACCTGATTTTGCATGCTTAAAGCCTGAACTACAAGAAGAAGCAGAGCGTCGTGGCCACATTCTTCTGTTTGGCCCCAAATGCCATCCAGAATGCATGCACGTTGAGATGTGCTGGTCACATGTTAAGCATTAACTGTAGACAACATTGTGGGCACAGTATCACAACTTTAAGAGCGACTCTTTCATATGCTCTTTCAGCACAGCACCTAACTGTACACCATCATACCTCTTTTTCTGATCACACCTGGAAATGGATTGAGGCATATGCCAGTGAAGCTGATGGTATTGTTGTAAATGAGACATTGAAGGCCCTGAAAAAGATTCATCGTCATCATCGAAAGGGGTCTTACCAAACTGTTCCATTACCAGCAATCTGACAGAACTGCCATTTAATTTTGTTATTTTACAAATTTATTCTTTTTCAATCCATTACATGTCCTCAGTCTACATGTAAGTATCATCTATTATAAAATATCTAATTTGTCCTTTTCACGATGATCAATCAGTGCTTCCTCCCCTGTATCTGCAAATTTGGTTAAGATCCATTGCCTACAGGGGGAGGAATCCTGCTATCAATTTTATTAGTACCTGGGTCACTACAAGTGTGAATAACAAGAACAGATAGTCACGTGATGCTTTTTAACTTTCAGTATATATTGAAGAATAGTTGTACACTGAAAGTCCGTTGTCAGATACCTCAAAGCCATTAAAATAGAATCAAGTGAACAAAATTAAAGTACAAAAAAATTATAGGAGCAAGTGTGATGGTTTACACTGTAGGAATTAAGGACAGCATGCAGGTACAGCACACCTACAGTAGTGGTTAAAAAAAAACATCACATACAGTCTTAGTGCTACAATCTGGCGACAATGCAGAACGATCTAAAAAGACCATCCAAAACTATTCAACAAACGAAACTAATATCGCCACTGAAAAAGTGTTAACTAGCAGGTGGAACTTAGTCTTTGCGTATATAGTGCACGCTTTTAGAACAGTAGTACATGTATCTGTAAGTACACACGTGTGAAAGATGCAGCCGCTTCTGTTTGTTAACATCATGTATGAGCTGGCAGTATGCGCTACCGTGAAATGTCCATCCAAGAGGTCTCCTGCAGCGAAGAACAGTGCGAAGACTTATCTTATAGCCACGTGACTTTTAACAGCAAGCTAGTGGAGTTGATGTGAAGTTCTTTCGTCGACTCATCGATATGCAGCTGCTCAACCAATGATTATTACGATTAATAAAATAATCCTTGGCTCGTGCACTGAACTATATTTAAAAGGCCTTAATTTATGCAGTCACCTTGGACAAATGCCCTGAGCCCAGCTTCCTAGTGGTTGCCGCGTGCCTCTTCAAAGACAAAAATACATTTTCGTGAGTACACGATAGATTTTCGGCCTCCAGTAAGGTTATTGTAGGAGCTTTGTAGCCTTTGCGAGCAAGAAATAAGATGTGAAACTTCAAATAGTCGCTATACACCATCTTTATCAACTGAAGCACATGTGTAATTGCAATCAAATTAATTTAAAAAACTAACCTAAAACGATGATGTTTCACAACTTGCAATGTGCTAAATTGTTATATTTGTCATACGGTCGTACCACTAAGACGATGTGTGATGTTTTTTTGACCGCTACTGTACATGTACTTACTTCCATAGGACAATCGAAGGAAGAAGCATTTATATCTCAAAGAAAGGCCACAAGGAAAAGAAAAAACCTGCACCCTTGCCTCCTTATCATTGCATGGATGATTACCTGCACTTAACTAAGAGACAGTGTAGCAGCGTGCAAGCAGATGCCTAGATTGAATTAACTCCACTGCACTCATACACAAGTCAACAACTTTGATATATTTTATAACTCTCAACCCAGCTAACAGTTTCTTTACATTGGCTCTGCTATATTTATATAGGAGCTTATTTTCTTTCTTCATTGTACCTCAAATGCAAAGTGAAATGACATGCAATAAGAAGTACAATCCGTGTGTAATTAGCTGTATATTGATTCTTTACAAAACCAACCAAACTAAGAAACAGAGGTACATGTACGGAAACAGTTACAAATGCATTTCCCACCAATACAATGGGATCGATCTGGGATTACTTAGAACAAAAGAGCACCTGCCACAGCCCATTAGCTAGGTTAATTGTCTGACAATTCGGGCCATTTTTGAGCTAGGCAATTGTCCCCTACACTATCAGAATGCTTAATATAGTGGATGGCTACATTAGAAAATACATTTAATAACTCCAATCGGAAGGATATTTTGAATAATCTGGATTTACCCGCATCTGTCATATACTGTAAGGTTATACTTTGTTTTTTATTTTATCATTGTCATAGAAAGCACAGGGCCTACATGTAGGTGGCAATTGCCCCCTCACATATGTTAAGGGAGGGGGGCAGGGAGGAGGTGGCCTCCCCGGCTTAATATGTTCAATTATGTATGATAAACACCTATTTGATCATTCACGCAAGTGTGATGTTAAAAATTTCATTGCAATGGACGAGAGTACTGAAAATGGATATCCGTAGTTAGTAGAAGAACCACCAGGAAATTAATTCACTCATAAGCAGTGACGTTATCCAGGGTTGGCCAATAGCAAGTTAACAAGGAGAACGACACCCCCCTCCCTCCCCCCCACCCCGTATTTGTAGTTGGAAGTATGGCAAGGGGGGTCACCCCCCCCCTCCCCCCCAACCTTTCAATGTTATTGCAGTGTCTTACGCATATTCAAGAATTTCTTACCTTTATTTCTATAGCTCTTCAGGATCGAATTCGCAAAATCGAAATGAAACCATTAAAGGGCATGGCAATTAAAGCTGTTTGTTGGAAGACAACACCTTGTATTTTCATAAGAAACATCACTGAACATTATGATGAAGATTTTCTAACAAATTATTTTGAAAACACAATTCGGTCTGGAGGAGGCGAGGTTGCATCAGTGGAGCTATTTGGAAATGGTGAAGCTAAGGTCATGTTCAAGGATCTCAAAGGTAGTAATGCTTGTGCTATTATTATTACAGAATTTATTAACTTACGTACAGCGTGCCCATGAATGAGTGCAATAGTATTTTATGATATGGTAAATGGTTAGTAACTATGTCGACAAATCGAATCAAATTGATTGATTTTTTACACTCTCACATGTTAAAGATAACTGATACTACAGATTGTTAGGTTAATAAGCATCTGATATGATGAAATAGTATCTACACATGTAGTTTAAATACATGGATTTCCAAGATTTTAGTTGTTTGAAGGTTCATGTCAGATTGTTTTGTCTTGATATTTGGTAATAAAATATACACAACTATAATTATATTTTGTACCGAAAAGTCCACTATAAAATTAGCATCAAATTTTACTCTTTTTATAATCATAGTGATGCAGAATGTAATCCAAAAGCCACACAAAGTTCTTGGTGATGTAACCGTGACCCAAGACAATCCGCTGGAAAAATTCTCTGATTCAAATCATGCTGAGCCAGCTCTGCAAACAATATCAATCAAAGTGTCCCCTCTAATAGTGGAAGTATTGCATGGTGAAGAAGCAAATTTGAACAGACTTTTAAACAATCTGCATGTCTCTGTTAATGTGGATAAAGATCAAGCAGCAATAAAGATTGTTCCATCAAAGCACACGCCTGCAGGATGGATGAAATGTGAAACCAATGTGAAGGTCTATATTGAAAATAACTTTGCAACAAAGGACCTTCCTGTTTCTAAAGATGCTGTACTGGATATTGTCAAAGCATTGCAACAGAGAAAGAAAGAATTACAATATAACTTTTCAGATGACAACACTCATCTCCAATTGGTGGGACATCCCAATTTGCTTATTCAAATTCAAAATCAAGTCAGTGAGATAGTGGCTAATGTTACAATCATTGATAAGGAGATAACAATGAATCCAGAAGATTACGAGTTTCTTTTGCAAACTAAGCAGCCAGATATAACTCTTACATTTCCTTATGTCAAAATGACTTTCATTCCTCCAAGGAATATCAAAGTAAATGGTGCTGCAAAGGATGTGAAAAAATTTGAGGAGAGTGTGTTAAGATTATCTGCTCATTCATCTGTCACCATGGTGCTGGATCCATTACTTACAGATTTTGTGTGTACCAAAGATGGCCGTGAACAAACAAAGAATTACATAAGTTCTCTCCATGGCATTTCTGTGGCTATGTGCATAAAAGAAAGTGGCAATAACTGCACTGTGCTTGTATTGTGTGATCCACAAATCATAGAAAAGATGACTAAAGCAGTAAGTGATGTTCAGAAGGAACTCCGTTTTGACAAGCTGACTATCTCATCTAAGTGTCAGGCTAAACTTTCAGAGTTGAACACCAGTAAGGAGTATAATGAACTCTGTGAGCAGTTACAGAAGAAGCATGGTGCCATTGTAAAAATTACTAAGGACTCTATCAGTGTTGCTGGGTTTAAGGATAAGGTTAGCCAAACAATATCTGGATTTAAAGAATTTATTGACACTAAGTGTAAAGTAACAAGCCCCCTTATTCTAGAAGACGGTGAATGGCGTCTTTTGCAGGGCCACATGAAGTCTGAGTGGGATTCGCTGGTTAAGTGTGCTAAAGATGTGGAGGTTGTGCTTAGATCAGATATTAAAAATACATGTACCACGATCAACATTCATGGACAGGTAGATTCAGTTGATAGAATGTATAATGTATTAGTAGCCTTGCAACAAAAAATCCTTAAAAAGAATATTTACCCGCCTTCATGCGTAATAGGATTTCAGGAACATGCAAAGAGCAATGAATGGAAAACTTTTGTTCCTGGAATAGAAAGTGTGCACAAAGTTTGCATTTCAGTTTTAAATTCTGCAGATGTTACCAAATCGGATCTAGTTATTGCAAAGGAGGTTGAAATCGAAGGCTGTGATAATAGTGTTGCACCAATTGAAGGTAATGAGAACGGTATTATGTCACCTCCGCAATCAATGTGGAACTGTTTGAACCTCAAATGTGTGAAGATTCATAAAGGAAGCCTTCTTGATGTTAAGGTATACTATTTTTTTTGAAACCACTAATACATAATTACATACTGAAAACTGAATTCAGTATTTAATTATTATATTTTCCTTTTTGACAGGCTGAAGTCTATGTTAATTCTACAAATAATAGCCTGGACCTCAGTGGAGGTGCTATTTCAAAAATGTTTGTTGAAGCTGCTGGACCTACTTTACAGGAAGAATGTTCTCGTAAAGCTCCAATTGTTTCTGGTCAGATTGCTGTCACAGGAAGTGGAAATATCAAATGCAAGCACATATTCCATCTTGCCTTAAACAATTATGATGGGCCTGGAGGAAATGCTGAAAAGGTAATCAGGGTGGGTACCAGTATAAGAATGTAAGGAGCAATGCAATAGGATATTTGTTAATTGTGGCATCTGAATTGTAACCACACTACAATAAATGATCCAGTTACAAGCCTGTGGGACAGATTTAACATTAGAGAAAATTCTTACCAGTACTTGACCTACATGTAGAGCTTTGAAAACTGATTTGATCTACATGTTTATTGATGGGGTTTGGAGTTTCACATTCAGCCTGATGGTGTTGGATAAATAAACAATGGTTTGAATACAGTACCTATATGTACATACAATGTAGAAGATAACATGATATTTGTCCCTATTATTTTTTTAATCACTTTTAATGTTTGTTTGAATGTATCAAAATGGCACAATGAAAATCTGATTGCACAGAATTTTTTTTCAGAAACATGTAAAATGCACAATAGTTAACTGATTTTAATAATCGTTATGATATATGAATATTCAGTGAGCCCACTCCAAAAAATGTATCTCTGTGCCTAGCAGATGGAATTTGCTGCATAACCAAGGGCTTGATAGTTAAGATTGTTTGGTAGAGTTCGTTTTTAAACTTGGTATGGTATGGTATTATAGTGCTTGAGGGTCCTCACGAAGTTTTTCAAGGTCCGTTGCCAAAAAAGAACAACTTGTACTGCAATACTGCTATAACCTCTAATAGGAACCATTTTCACCAATAATTAATATTGTCATTGCGTCACAATTTTAATGTACGTGTATTCATTGTAAAATTTTGCTCAGGTGCACTCGAAAACTTTTCGTACAGCAAAGTGATTTATATTGTCCTAAATGAGCATTTTTACTGTGGACCAAGCATATTCCAATGTTTCTATGAACTCCTGTACCCTATTGAGGGTTCAATACAAAATGGCGTTTCTAGCCTTAGAGAAACTAAACCGGTGCCTCAAGCACTATAACTTGTTACATTTTTCCCGGTTTAAAAAAATAGATTCTACCAAACTATCAAGCCTTAGTTATGCAGTGAGTTTCGTTTCAATCATCGTTGAAAACATTTTTTTGGAGTTAATGTATCTTAACTATTAAAGTCAGTTAACTCTTGTACATTTTACAAGTTACTAAAAACACAGTTGGAAAACATTTCTTTGCAGCGGCCAGATTTTCATTTTGTCATTTCTTTGTTCAGATATATTTTAAAACTGATTTTAAAAAATATAGGGACACCTATTATCAGTATTATCCACTGTACTGTAAAAAATATACTTCGGAGCATTTATCCTAATTCAAGACTTTTCATGTATTACCAACATGCACTTAGATGATGCATTACATTTGGTGGTATGCCTCAAGCATTTATGTCAACCTTTTAAAACTGCTTCAATTGTGCATGCCTTTGTGTATTTTTATTACATGATGATGTAATTGCTAACTGTCACGTACAGGACAGTCCCAGATTTTGTAAAGTTGTCCCGGAAGGGTCCCAGAATGCTAGCGCTGTTGTGCATACACTAACTATATCCGTTAAGTCACAAACCCACCTTGTTAGAACACCCCTGTGATGAAATTCCATTAGCGCTTACAGTGGTTCCCTCGCCCTTGTGTACGTGTATGATAATAGTCTCACTGAGCCCCACCCTCGTATATGGAGTGAGTGTGGGACTAGTACAATAATTGTAAGCTGTTTCAGCATGGCTGAGTGTAGAAGCTATTATATAGTTACTCAATATTATGTAATACAGTGCCACACTGACACATGTCATTTTAATAATTGTGCTGTGCTGCTCTGGCTTCACCACACATCACGGTGGGCGAAATGCCAATGATGAAAAAGTAGGTGTGGTATAGGGGGTGGCTTCTGATCCTGGCATAACCAGAAATGAGCAGTCAAAAGTCAGAAGTAATTAATTCGTGGTTTGCGAATCAACAAATATTCCCGTATATCTTCCCATAGACATGTATGGGGTACTTCAATACCAAGCACGCCAGATTTTTCTCAGCATTTGTCATGAGGGATTGTTAGTGCACTACATTTGCCATGATATTTAGTTTGGTCGCCGTATTTTTCCTATTTAAGGTGGCGCTTCCCTAGGAGTGTCCTCGGTGTATGGTTATATCATACATTGAGGACAATCCTAGGTAAGTGACGTCTTGAAATACAGCGACCCCACTAAAAATCATGGCAAATGTAGTGTATTAACAATCCCTCATGACAAATGCTGAGAAAAATCTGGCGTGCTTGGTATTGAAGTACCCCATACATGTCTATGGGAAGATATACGGGAATATTCGTTGATTCACAAACCTAGCACTTAATGGATATGGTTTTGTATTGATTTTAGTTAAAGAATGGTTAATGGAATAATTTTTTGATGTACATATACCATAATCAGACCTGCTTATAGTACATTATAGAGTTGGTTAACATTCAAATTGAATGCAAGATGACCGCCTATGTATGGGCCATTTCTGAATATGGAAGGATTTGTCAAAAAGTTGGCAACTATGTGAAACGTTTACAATATACCGGCAAGAGAAATTGAACTTTTTATCATTTCAATTGTAATAACAATTAGCTTAAAGATCAATGAAGAGTTCTACATGTATAGACATGTGCATAGTTGCCAACTTTTTGAAAAATAATTCCGGGACCGGAAGCCACACCCCATACCACACCCACTTTTTTCAACATCATTTCGCCCGGCGTGATGTAGCATGATATTTAAAATGACATATTTGTCAGTGTGGCACTTTATTACATTATATAATACTGAGCAACAGTATGTCGATTAATATTGTACTGGTCTCGTGGAGCTCCACCCTCGCTCCAGATGCGAGGGCGGGGCTGCACGATCATACATTTACCCGAGCTAGGGAACCACCGCAATGCAGGTGCTAATGGAGATTTCATTGCAGGGGAATGGCCTAACGAATTGGGTGTGTGGCTGAATGGATCCCAACCTTAGCGTGGCATACGCCACGCTAAAGTCTAGAATGGATCCACGTTCAGAATTCCGGGACCAATGGACCATCTGGGACAATGGTACAAAATCCTTGACTGTCCCGGATGTTCCGGGATGGTTGGCAACAATGCATGTGTAAACTAGAACTATTAAATGTAAGAATTGATTTGTTGATGCAATGTACCTTTTGACAATCATTTTTAGATCCTTAAAGAATCAATGGAGAAGTGTTTAGATGAATGTAGGCAGCAGAAAATCTCATCAATTGCTTTTCCAGCACTTGGTACAGGAGTTCTACATTTCCCACCGCAAGTGGCAGCAAAGATAATGATGGAATCAGTTGCCACTATGAAAGACTCCACTGGACTAACAGTCCATATTGTCATATTTATGGATGCTGTCCATAAGGCATTTGAAGAAATGAAAGGAATTTTAGAACAAAGTATATCCTCACCTTTTGGTACTGAAACCAAACAAGCATATCAGCTTCAAAATAGTCTATCAACCAGCTATCACAAAAATAGCAGTAGAAAACTCCACACAAGTCCTCTTCAATCCACTAGATTGTCTGACAATAAATTCAATATTAATGGTGTTACTGTTGAAATTGTACAAGGAGATATAACAGATCAAACCTGTGATGTAATAGTTAGCAGCACAAGTTCAGACATGAAAAATACATCTGGTGTCTCTGGGGCTATATTAAAGAAGGGAGGACCTGAACTTATAAAATCTTGTGAAGCCTATATTTCAAAAAATAAACAGTTAGATGTTGGTAAGGTTGTTGCTACACCAGCCAGTGGAGGTCTGAAATGCAAGACAGTTTTTCACATCAATGTCAATCCAGCACTGCTTGAGTCTGCTGTGACTGAATGCCTGAAAGAAGCTGATAGGCAGAAATATCAGTCAATTTCATTTCCAGCTCTTGCAACTGGTAACCATAAATCTTCTGCTGATAAGGTAGCCAGCGAGATGCTCAAAGCCATACAACAATATGCTTTGCAAAATACTCAACATGCAACATCGATTTCTATTGTTGTTTTTCAGTTAGACCTGCTTCTACCATTCTTGAAAGCTCTTCAGTCTTTCTCTTCTGCATTGCTTCCAGATATTGGTACTCAGGGCCAGCATATGTCAAATACAATTGATACTGTAACCAGAGACAACACTGTGTCCCCATTTGTGTTTAGAATCTTTGGAAACCATGATCATGGTACAAAAACAGCTGCTGAGCTCCTTATGGAGCACTTAAATAAAAACTTTATTTGTGAAATTGTATCTGTAGAAAGCACAGAATTTAAACCATCTCCAGAGGTAATAAAACTGTGTAGTGATAACTGTGTGACCCTAAACCATGATCCTACACAGAACACCATAATCTTGACTGGTCAAAAAGCCTGGGTTGATGCTATTAGCAAAAAGATTGTAAAAGATAGCATACAAATCACAAAAATGGCAAGCTTTAAAAGAGAAGCAGAACTCTTACAGAAGCAGGTTGAGTGGCAACATCAAATGTCTGATAAGTCTTATGTCGCATACAGTCCTGAGATAAACTTTCGCATTGAAGAAGCATTCAAAGCTAAACAACTGAAATATGATCATGATGACCCCTCAGACTCATTTTGTATTGACTTCAAAACCAACACAGAAACGAAAACTAAGCCTAATAGTTCAGCAATACTTGTGAGGAGAGAAGATCTACTAGCTCGTTATATTGGAGGCAAGTACAAATAGTGTATAGTTATTCATTGTGTACATGTTTTTTCTACTTAACAGTGATCTTGGTTTTCTCCAATAGAGACACCAAAAACATGGGACATAATGCCTATTGATCCACAGACGCAAAAGCGAACTATGTGCCAATTGTTTACTTTGAAAAATACCTCACAAGAATATATAGACGTACTTCAAAAATTTGCCTCAACAGTAACTGCCAAGAAGATAGTTAGCATACAACGTGTTCAAAATACTGTATTGTATGGGCAATATTCAGCTAGGAAGAAGGCAATGGAGAACATTTTTCCACCTGGTACAAAGTACGAGAATTTGTTATTTCATGGAACGAGTGCAGACACTTGTCACAAAATTAATTCCCAAGGTTTCAATAGGAGCTTTGCTGGAGTAAATGGTAAGTGATTCATTATTACTATATCTATGTAAATACCTTTTCTCCACAGCTACTTTCTATGGTAAAGGTGTTTACTTTGCAGTCAATGCATCCTACTCTGCTCAGCCAACTTACTCTCCACCTGATCCCAGTGGACACAAATACATGTACCTTGTCCGTGTACTAATAGGAGAGTTCACTGCAGGGAGCAAGGATGTGATAGTACCACCACCAAAAAACATAGCTAAAGATCCAAATGTACTGTTTGATTCACTGGTAGATAACGTGGCTAACCCAAGTATGTACGTTATATTTCAAGATGCCCAAGCATATCCTGAATACCTTATAACATTTGTAGTTTGATGACACATTGTGTCCTGTAGAGGTGAATATATCATTACTACAGGCAGATGTGTGAATTGATGTACTGGTATCATTTAATAATATGATAACCAAAGTCAGTACAGATGCATTACTTGCTATAGCACAGATCATATATGAAGTACAAGGTATTTGTTAATCATAGATGGACTGAAACAGGAGTGGCTTAAGTCACTAAGCTTACCCTGGGATACAGTGATCTTGAGATTTATACCTGGCTATTCAAACCGATTCTTTACATGTGGTTGATTGTTAATACAGATAACAGCAGGTCCATATAAATGAATTTCATTTAAGCTACACATGATCACTTTGGAGTTGCATGCTTGCATGTACCAAACGCATGGTATATCACTGATTATATATGTGCTTTACTATACAGCCACTTCCTTGCTTAGACTTCAGCCCACACAAGGCAACAATGTTGCCATTTTCCATTTCAGAGCACACAGTACAATAGTTCTTGCACAGGCTTTTGCATGCACTGCAAGCTCTACTAGCATTGGTAGCTACACAAGTAGCAGAGTTTTTGTCATACAATGGATACAGGCACAATGGGCAATGTTGTGTGGAAATGTTTCATGTTAATCCTGTTGCTGAGCCTAAGTACGTTTACGTTTATTGGTACTTGCATGTATATAAGTAAAGCTTCAGCAACTGCTTCTGTGAAGTCTGAGTGGCTCATTTTCATATATCCTGGGTGAAACCGTTTGAACAGAGAGTATATGCATTGTCCAAAATGTGATACCTATTTGCAGCTCTCAAACCAATAAATATTCAGTGCATGGCCTTAAGGCATCCTACAGGAAATTGGTCTTAAGTCCAGGAAATCACATCTGACAGCATGCATTTGTGATGGAAAAGACAATTTCCAGTAGTCTTGTGTACCTCTTCCACATCACAACCTCACAAAATGCATGTGTGTACCAAACTGAGGTGAGGATCTCCAGACTTCATATACCTTTTGACAGAGTTGGACATGCTCCTGGATGGGAACCATAAGTTTTCAGGGTGTCCTTTCCAGCTAGAGGTGATGCCATTTATGGGACAGTTCACGAGAAAATGACCCTTCATTAGGTTCCCCATACATTGAGCGGGAAGCAATTTGCCCAAATCATTGTCGATCGATCAACTACCATCTATGGCATAACTCATCTCCATCGGTTTCAATGATTCCTATACCATCTGCTCGCGATCGGTGGCTCAAACCCAGACCTGTGTGATTATAATCTCGAGTAAAACTGTGAGATTCACGTCTTTGCGAAGGTAGCACAAACACATCTGCTGTCTGGTCTCATTCAAAGGTCCATACATCAAAGGAGAATGTGTACGCAGATAAAGCTTGGTGTGATTACTGCCATAAGCTGTTCTCAAGGCAACGCTTCACTCTTTTAAGACACAATGACATTGAACGGCTTCATGCACAAATCCCAAGGAATCAAGTTAAGTCTCAGTAGATTCTACCAATCAAATAGACCATTTTATAAACAGCCTAGAAATCTCAGCTCGAGCAATATTTTACATGCAAATCCCGTATCTTACAAATGTTAAGCATGACAAAGCCATGAAACTCTTAGCACATGCATGGACCATGGTATGAAACTTTGCTCACACCAGTTCTTGCTGACAGTCTAAACTTTGTTGCATGCAAGATATAAGCCACATATATAAAGTGTGTAATATAAAGTCATTACTTCTCAGATGCTTAATAAATAATAAAACATATCGCTAGTTGCATGTATAGTATACTGCATTTTGTTATTTACTGTTGCCCCTTACGTATATACTTTAATAGTTGAATTCTGAACAAGAAGTGAGCTTGGTTTGTACATGTACAAATAAGGTAGTCATATACTACATGCACGTTAGTTCATCGAGGGGGCGTGGTCTGGCCTGACAGGTCAGGCCAGGTCTCTGCCTGTCAGACCGGCTGGCCTTTGGCAGCCCTGCTCCTAATAGACCCAAGGAACTGAAAAGCATGCCATTCATCCACAAACACATAATTGTATTTCCAATGCCTTGTTCAGTTTTCTGATTCATCCATCATCCAATACATTTTGGTACCTTACACTGTATCTTTATAACATACCCATTGTTTACATACCACCTGTGATTTAAATATATGCAATGCAAGGCGGCTAAATTAGTAAATACTTCTTGGATATGAAGGTTTGCTGTTCCTGTGTAATTCTGGAAACCCATCATTAACATAAATGTACAATGTAGCTTACTGCTTTGTACACAAAAGTCAATCTTTCTACACTTTCTTACTTTCACTCTGCATGGTCAATCTTATGATGTTTTTCTTTGTGTCTTTCATCCTGCATCTTTTCACGTTATCGTTTATCATTTGCAGGGATGTGCTTATTATATATATTTAAATAATTATGTTTTTGGATAGTATAGTTACTTTTAGTAACACGTATTATTATGCAATTACGATTGATATTTTGATGCAATTTACTTTTGAAAATCATTTTAGATCCTTAAAGAATCTATGGAGAAGTGTTTACATGAATGCATACAGCAAAAAATGTCATCAATAGCTTTTCCAGCACTTGGTACAGGAGTTCTAGGTTTCCCACCACAAGTGGCAGCAAAGCTAATGTTGGAATCAGTTTCCAAATGAAAGACTCACCTGGACTTACAGTCCATATTGTCATCTTTATTGATACTGTCCATAAGGCATTTGACGAAATGAAAGGATTTTTAGAACAGAGTATATGTAAATCCTCACCTTTTGGTACTGAATTCAAACAGCCACCAATGCCTGCATATCAGCCTCAAAAGGGTCTATCAATCTGTGGTCACAAAAATAACAGTAGTCAAGTTCATACATGTACGGGTTTTCTTCAATCTACTTTGCAAACTACATTGTCTGACAATAAATTTAATATCAACGGTGTACATGTAACTGTGGAAACTGTGCTTGGAGATTTAACAGATCAAACCTGTGATGTAATAGTTAACAGCACAGGTTTACATATGAAAAGTACACATGGCGTCTCTGGGGCTATCTTAAAGAAGGGAGGACCTGAATTTGTAAAAGCATGGTTAACCCAAGTATGTACATTATATTTCAAGATGCCCAAGCATATCCTGAGTACCGTATAACATTTGTAGCATGACTACACATTGTATACTGTTCATGAACATTATTTGTAATGTTTACATCAATCAATATGTATACTGTATGCTAAATGTAGGTGTGTGAATTGATGCTATTGACAAAATGGTTGACTTGTCAGCATGCACTGTCTTGAATTATCATGAAACAGGTTTGAATTATCATGAAACAGGTAACTTGGGTATTTTGGCAGGAAAATAAATACTATGGATTAACATGACTTATTAGATAATACGTAGTACAAATCCAGCCATCTCCGCAGTTAGGCTCGCAAGTCTCCTTGCAGCATCTAAATTGTCATCCGCAATAGCTGCCCATTTCAAATTTGCAGCTGTCTGCACCGCCATCACAATCAACCTTTTCAAATCCACCTTTAGCACCAGCTTTAGTGCAGGCTGTGCAGCCTTCATTATCTACAACTGACGAACTCACCACTCACTCGCACAGTTTTCAGCACACCTTGAAACACAAAAAGGCCTGTGTTGTTCATGGTTGCTCTGAACTTATCGCTCCCACTATGTGGCGTCACCACTTTGGTTTTCACGCACAAGGCTTATTCCCTGCTGTTCCTCCATCTTGGCTTGCAGAGCAAGACCTGTTTGTCTGTCCCAACTGTCTTTTACTAGTGGCCAATTCACATCATTCCTCTCACCAGCGGAAGTGTTCTCATTCCTTCAATGCACCCGCTTCTTGCTCTGATGAAGTTATGGATCCACCACGATCACTACCATTTTTGGCCGATGTATTTCAAGCTAAGTGCAACACCATCCGTCACATCCCATCTCGTGACAAACAAGCATTTGCCCAAGTCCTTTCATCGTCTTTAGTGGCTGTCATACATGAAAACTCAGAGCAGGCTTGGCTTAGACTACTTATGCTTCCCAAATGTGTTCTCTTTTGATGACGTCATCACAAGCCCACATCAGTCAGCCAGTTATGTAGGTGTCACGAATATTTCGGTCCGCGTCTAATTTTGGTCCGCCCGGACCAAAATAGGCAACCGGAAATGGTCCGGGCGGACTAAAATTGATTGCCTGATTTCATCCCTCGTGTCACTTTTTGGTCCCATGATTGTAAATGTGACACAAAGACGATCTTTTGGAGGAAAAAGAAGACGAATCGGAAAGGAGAAATGTGGTAAGCTATTAACTAAATCTGTTAGTTATATAGCCTATAGTGAGAGAAAGGATGCGTTGTAGCACAGAAATGATCGCCAGTAGCGAGCCGCGTTATATTTGGCTATATCTATTACTAACCTGTTGAGTTGCTATCTAGTAGTTGCTGAATAGAGACCACCTGCTTACTGTGTTTTCATTTACAGTTCATAAGCCTAGCTGGCACGTAAAGCGTGTGGTTTCGGATTAGTTGGGCGTAGCCCGATCTTCGCGTACTAGTACTAGCGGAAGGTCGGGTACCAAACCCACACAGTTTTTGTACAGAAGTAAGGTGCTCACAAATAATACCACATGGTGCAATAAGATAATCGTGGTCTTTTTTTCTGTAAATGGTCTTAAATGCGAATAACCACAAGTGGGCTTTAATTCGTACTGATAAACAACCGTGTACAATGAGCAGAAGTATGTTGCCTCTACTGGTAATTAGTTCCAGTACTCTATAAGCGTTGAGAATGTTTAGCTTGTAGTGTGGCTTTGGCTCAGGTATGCATGCGCACTGCAAGATTGAGAAGTACAGGATCATCTAACTTGCCAGCAATTGAATGGACCTTCAGTGACGAAGCTACAATTTGTGCCACTGGCAAGCAAGCTTAACAGAGGCTTTTACCAAAACCCAAGGGTAGAATAGCAAATACATCCCTGCCTTTAATTAGAGCCACAGTGCCTTCTACCTGTTAAGGCTTCATTGAAGAGTAGCCTAGTTCCATGGCTGTCTCAATCACACACTGCAATACGGTTCTCTCCATACAACTCTCTTGCATGCAACAGCTGTACATTAAATGAATAAATACTTGCGTATTTTAACTAGGTGGTAATTGCTTGCATTGAAGTGCTGCTTTCTTATTGGACTGCAATTAAATAAATTGTAAGGATAGCAACAATATAGGGAGCCTCTCTACCCAGCTTTATTAACAATCCACTATGTATGAAATTTATCCTGTGCATAATTTGAAAAGCCACATCCAGTGACACTTACATGTAATTACTCAAAACACAGATTGTAAAGCTGATTTGTGGCACTATACTAAGAAGCATAAGACCTACCTCTGGACTTTGGGACATAAAAAGAACAATTCAGAGGATAAGAGAATGATACACATGGAAAGGGCTTAACAAAGAAGTCATTAAACTGGTAGGCTCTTTCTGGTTGGAATTTATATTTTCTAAAGGTATCATCCTGCATGTGAAGTGTGTCAAAGGAATTCTGCAAGACTGGTGTTACTACTGAACTGCGTCAACATGGTATCATATAGCAGTAGGTATGTCCACATGGGTGTTTGTATGTGAGTATCAAATGTTGCATAATTAATGCTGTAACTTAATTAGTTTCATTCTGATGTATGGTATACACCCTTTTTGTTAGATACATCGTTACTTTGAGTGGTTATTTCTCTAGGTCAGTTGAAGCTGTTCTTACACCCAGCAAAGAGGCCCATCAAGTAGCCAATGCACTCCACAAGGTTATATATGGTAGATATCAATTGAATTGAATATGTTTTTTTTTATTACAATAGAATTTTATGCAAATGGATTGCCTTGAGTCATGAATACTGATAGTGGTTCAGAATTCAAGAATGTTGAAAGGATAAAAGTACACTACCATCCACAGGTGCACCCTTACAAAGAACTATTTTGTTTATCTATATCATTACCTACATAATATTATGCAATAAAACAGTCCTGATGAAATGTTTAATCAAACATTGCAGTGGATGCTTGTTAAAGCACTTACAGGACTGAAAGAACAGTGGGATGAATAATGTCTACTTACATCACATCTGAGTCCACTCACTACACTACACGTTTCGCAACAACGCTGTTTAATTTGTGTTGCCAACCAGAAAAATGTACAGTGAAAGGCAGGAAATGTTGCAAAACGTCAAGACGGACATTCTTTTTTGCACAGGTATAAAATGTTGGTATACTTAACTTGTTTTTATTTGCTCTTTTATTGTCTTTAGAAAAAAGCAAAATCAGCAGAATGATGCTAAACATGCCAGGGCCAATCTATTTCTCAATGGTACCGAGGAGCTAAAGAAATATTAAGGAAAGGTGGTAAAAAGCAGTCCACTCCACCATCGCTATGCCTAGACTCTCCTCAACAGGCTACTCCATCAGCCTGGTTTTTGTAGTGTCATATTTCCACAATACTTATGCCACTAAGCTATGGGTGGGGTATACATGTACGTACATGTACGTTTAAAGAACCGGTCCGCTCCGTCCAGCAATTATACTTATTCAGCGTGAAGTAATCAGTTTGGATTTGTTATTGTCCGCCTGTATAACAGCAGCGTAGGGTCAAATTAGGCAGTCTTTTTGGTCCTAGGACCAAATCAGGCTGCTTGCTTTTGTCCGTCTATATAGGACCAAAATGAGCAGCGTAGGACCAAATGAGGCAGCCTGTTTTGGTCCTAGGACCAAATTAAGCAAAGCCTGTAATAGTCCGCCGGACCAAAACAGGCTGCCTGAAACGGTCCTAGGACCGTTTCAGGATAGGACAAAATCAGCCGTGACATAACATGTGGTCTAAAGGGGAACTCACTCTCTATGGGATCGGATGCTATCTCAATCAACGCGAGCAGAAAACTCCAACCATGCCTATAATGCTGTTTCTTTAGTTAGGGAGGGACTTCTTTCAAAGGTCTGTCAAGTCCTCATTTCTGGAGGGATAGCACCCAACAATGACACCACCTGGGGCCTCCTGCAGTCAAAACACCCTAAAAGTGCATGTGAAGGATCACTGAGGTCAACGTAAGGCTTGCGCTCGCCGAAAGGTATAGCACAACCGAGGTATAGCTTAAACACAAATACATCACAATCGCATCAAAAACAAGGAACCAAGACTGAAAAAATACACCGCCTTATATAGTCTTTCCGTGCGCACAGCATGAACCCCGAGTAGTCTGCGCGGGTACATAAGCATCCGGAACTTTACAACAGTACTACAATGGGATTAACATAACACCTATACAAGCGACTACAATACACATTATCATGATATCCGGGTCACACAGCACAGGGTACAAGTCACACCTATGAAGTTACTGGGAGATCCCATGATCGATCCCTCACAGTGCACTACCATCTCAACCTATTTGTTCCCAGTCAACCAAACCTATTCTGCCTCCTAACTTCAACATCATGGCAGTCCTAGCCTTAACTCATTGCCTAAGGATACAGCATGTGGACCATCTGGCTTGCGCATTCAGCACCTATGCTGAGGTGCCCCTACAATTCCCAGTCACTTCCTCTCTTATAGAGACTGTCAATTTGCTTGCTTCAGGCCAGGTACCATCTCAGGTGGCAAAATACTTAGCAGGTGGCAGCCTCATTGCTCTTGAGAAAAACAAACCAGACTGTCCACCAGATGTTCAGTCTATTGCTATAGGAGAATGCTTGAGAAGATTGACGGGAAAGTGTCTTTGTATTGTCAGTAAGCAGAAAGCCCAAGACTTCTTCTTTCCTCACCAAATGGGTGTGGCCTGCCCCTCTGGTTCTGAAAAGATAATCCATGGTCTATGCTGTTGTGTTGATGAGCATTGGTTTAGTATTGACTTCAAAGTTCTCAAAATAGACTTGTGCAATGCCTTTAACCTGGTTTCCCGACGACAAGCTGTCCTGGATGAATGCCTCCACCATTTTCCAGAGCTGTTTCCTTGGATGCTTTGGTGTTACAATCAACATCCTTCACTACTACACTCCCTGGGCACCATCAGCTCTGAATCTGGAGTACAACAAGGAGATCCCATGGGGTCTCTACTCTTCTGCTTGGTCTTACAAAAGTTAGTCTCTGCCATTGCTGAAGATAAGACTTGTTCTTCCCTTTCGTTTCACAAGTGGTACATTGATGATGGTGTTATTGCTGGACCCAAGCAGGCAGTTGCACATGCTCTTTCCATCATACAGGAACTGGGTCCCCTACTAGGCCTTCATATCAACATTGCCAAATGCGAATTGTACAGCCCGTGTGACCTAAGCCTTTTTCCATCTGACATAAAGAGGTCTACATCACCTCACTTTGAAATACTTGGAGCCCCCAATTGGTGACGTTCTTTTCTGTGGCAAGTTTGTTGCCCAGAAGCATGCAGAGGCCCTGCACCTACTGAAGCAATTGGAGGAAGCTGGCTCTGTTGATCCCCAGGTGGCACTGCTTCTTTTGAGGCTATGTGGTAGTTTTTGTCATCTGGTGCACCTGGCCTGGCTAGATCAACTCCTCCCTCATTGATCGTTGATGGTCTTTCACTCTTTGATAATGATGTATGCCACTGTTTTGCTGAGTGCACCATGGTTGACACATCTGATGCAGCTTGGCAGCAAGCCCAACTTAGTTTAAGTTGTGGAGGCCTAGGGCGTCGTCGCCTTTCTCTTCGTTCACCTTACATTGCTTCTGCAATTGCATCCGACTGTAGCTCTCCACAAAGCAAGCATCTTTTGCATGCTATTGAATTGTTCAATGCATCTGTATCTACCATCAATTAGATCACCATTACTACCATCAGTTCTTCTAAACTAACTCAAAAACTGTTATCTGCTAAATTGGAGGACCAGCAATTTACCAAGCTATTTGCTAATGCTTCACTGCCGGATAGGGCTCATTTACATTCAATTTCCTCACCTCACTCATCAGCTTGGCTATCTGCCACACCTTCCCCAAGGCTCAACCTTCATCTTGATCCCTCTGAGTTTCAAGTTTGCCATTAAGTGGTGTGGTTAGGCCTTCCTGTGAGTCAAGGTCAGCTTTGTCCCCGATGCATGTCCCATTCTTTGGATCACTTTGGTCACCATACTCTGTCATGTAAAAATGGCTCCGATGTGGTTTCTCGTCACAACAGAATCTGAGACATCCTTTCGAATTCTGTCAACGTGCATGCTTGGGTGCGCAGCTTGAGGCTGGAAGCAGTCTGGGTCATGAAGCTCGACAAACGCTTCCTGCCAATGTCCTCATCCCTAACTGGGAGTTGGGCAAGCCTGCTGCAATTGATCTTTGTGTCACATCCCCGCTTAATTCAGATACCCTATACAAGTAGCGTGTGTGACACCAAGTTCAGCAGCAATGCAGGCAGAACAGAGGAAGCACCACAGTAATGATGCAAAATGTGGAGAGTTAGATTGGGTTTGCATCCGCCCCCTGGTGTTGCATCCCCTTGGTGGTAGAGTCCTATGGAAGCTGGGGACCGGAAGCTCAATGTAGTCTCTCCAGACTTGCCGGAAGACTAGCCACTAGACTGGGGCAGCCTAAGTCCTTCACAACAAATCTGATCTATGGCAGATTAAACTTGACCCTGATAAGAGCCAACTCCAGGAGTATGTGTTTGACATTGTGTTGTGTGTTTAAATTGTATATTGCAGAATACAAATACATAAAACTATTTATTTCAAAAAATGCCTTATTAGATCATACAAATACATAAAACTACATATTTCAATTGTGCCTCATGTTGTGCTGCAAAGAAGACCTTGCATGAGGAACAAAAATATGAGTATGCAATTATGTATAAGTGTAAGGGTACATATAAAATAGCAATAGTCTGCTTTCTTTATGCATCATAGCTGATTGCTATAATTGCATAAATCCTGTATGCATACAGAGATGAGCCATGAAGAATAAAATCAGGTGTACTGTACCATAACCAACTCAACGAGGAACAAATGCACTGCTTATATTTAAAAAAACAGTTGTTTATTGTACAAGGGGGGAGTTGGGGTAAAGTTTTTTTTTGGAGAGGAGAGTTGCAGACAGGGAGGAAGAATTGAACTCTTAACCTTGGCAAAGCCCTGTGGGTATGGGAACCACCATTCATTCCTGAATAGAACATTAATCATTGTTACATTGTTTACTCTAAACAAATCCCTTAATCAACATTATGAATAAAGTTCATTTTAGTTTCTAAGTGATTTGTTGCACATTGTGTAGGGTGAATGATGGTTCCCATACAGGCTTTGTGCAAAGTTAAGAGGTCAAGCCTGCCTCCCTGTCTGCAATGCTCCAAACTATCGAAACCAGACAGCCCTATACTAGGTCAAGCTTCATGTTTGGTAGATAGAAGAATGTGCTCTTCTATCTATGGTTGCAAGTACTGTACCTAATATAAAGTGTGTTCTTTGGAAGGCTCATAGCCACAACTTCGACTAGGTCGCCATGCAAGAGCAGTTATTAGTGCCACTTTGATCCCAGACTTGGACTGATTGGCACACCCTCCCACACTTTTATTCTATCAACGGACCCGGCAGTGGGATGCATGGCACATGCATCTAGCTTTTAAACATTTAATTAGCACAGAAGGAGCATTCAAATGACATTAATACATCCGAGAGAAACTAGCAGTAAAGCAGTTTGCATAACTACCACATCCTTTCATTTTTATATGCTAGTTTACATGCATGAGCCTAGTTGGGTGTAGCCGTGCGCCAAGTCGCGAACATTTTTATTTTTATTTTTATTTTTAATATTTCTTAATCAAGTGGGCAGCGAAACTCGCACTCCATTCCATTGACGCGAGATGCACATTGCGATGTGCATCAGTGACGTGCCGGTAGGGTTTATAGTTGACGTAAAAGTACGGATTATTAGGATTCCGACTTTTTCCCCACAATCCAGAATCCGGTATCCGTCAATTTCCGGATAATTGATAACCATTAAAACCATAGTACATGTATTTCTACGTTAAAACCAAAATGGTGGGTGATAAGTGGGTTCAAGACTGGTAATTTCGTACTTTGCAAAAGGGATGGTAATACGGACGATTATGTAAATCATGTAACGACTTGTTAATAGGACGTTAATTAATTTGCCGCCTAGTTACGGGATCTAGGGGGCAGTAAATGGGTATTGATCCTAAGAGAGAAGTGGTTAACTGTGCGCCTCGGTAAGTGTAACAATACATGGATGTTTTTTGGCTGACAAGAAAGATAATGTTCTAGTCAGCGGCCAATGGATGGACGGAAAATTACACTTTTGAAGCCAAAAGGAGTGCGAAGTGGTGGATCAGCGTTCGCCGCATTGCAGTTTTGAGTATATAATCCATTTATGCTATCATGTAATGTAACTTCATATAATTCTAGTACATACATAGGAATCAATTATCTGGATAAATCAGGATTATCCGGATTTCGGAATCCGCTCGAATTTAATGCGGAATCCGGAATCCGGATTGTAATATTGCCGACAGATATAAACCCTAGACGTGCGTTGACGTAGCTGCGCAACCCTCTATCCACTTTTAAATTCAGCGGGCCTGGGCCTCCTATCGCTAGGAAATTTATTAATTTTCCTGGGCAGCACTGACTACGCACTGACTCACGGTTGCTATTTTAAAAAATTTGACGCTTGTGTTGTACGTAACACGTGTTGAGAATATCAAATTTAATTCGAACTTGTTAATTTTACTGAGGGGGTGGATTAGTGTTTGCAATTCCACGTGCTGCATTACTAATTATCATGAAATGCCTATAATTATAAACGCATGCATTCTGAGATCTGTAAGAATTGAACAGATCAATCGTTGCCATAGGTAAATATAGACGTAGTTACATATGTGATAAAGGAAGCCCACTTCTCTATATCATTGTAAACTCATAAGCTAGGCAAAGGTTTGTTAGCGTGTGGAATTACAAACACTATAACACATATCCCATTGCCTAACTGAGACACCATCCACAGGGGGAAAAATATACCCGTGTTACATCAAACGATTTTCCTAATTGTTCGCCGCGTCAAAGTCGTCCCCAATGTTCCTGTGACATTAATAATAACCGCAAGTTGTAGTACATCTGCTGCTGCGCGTGCGCTTATATGTGCTATTGCAGCAGATTAATTATTATTTGTTTCTATTGCATACGTGTCGTCTGTTGAGCTGCAGTGTATAAGAAGTGCAGCGAAAGGGAAAGTAGACCATCTAATCATGGCAGGGGAAGGTAAGAAGTATACGATTGCATGCCTCGGTGAGTAGTAGTCAGCCCCCGACAGCGGTATAGAGCGGTAACAGTGGGTGGAGCGACGTGATGTACCTGTTCACATTGAGCCATACAGGTTCACATGCAGGTGAGTTTAAAATTATAACTTTATTATGCCGTACGCGTGCATGTGAGCAAGCGTAGAAGTCACTGGCAGAGAGAAAAGCGGTAAAAAGATAGCGATTATCTTACTGATGACACTGATCGTGCCCGCGAGTCTAGCTTCCAAAATGAAGCATTCATACACTCGAGTTCATACTCAATATCAATAACGTATTCTGGCATCATCTGATCAGCCATTCCTAGCGCGTTCAATGCGTTGCATTCGGCAAAAGACCGTAAGCTTTTAATATACGTGGTTGGTTATGCGTTGAGACGAAGTTAATTAGCTCATTGTGTCTGATTATTAGAAAGCCGCTGGATGGCTAGGGAATGCATGCATGACAGTAAAGGCAACTGAACATAATTAAGAAGAAAACGCGTACACTATTTTTTGTGGGGGGGGGGGGGGGGGGGGGGGGGGGGGGGGGGGAGGGGGGGGGGGGGAATAGGAAGCAAGATAAGCAAGAAGCACATCAGATTCACCGGCAACCTCTATTTTTGATTAGTGACCCAATTAGTGTGTCGCTCTGGGCCCCTGGCACAATGGGATTAAGCACGCCATGTTACAGGGGTTACGAATACAAGTACACATGAGACCTGGTGTGTATATCAGAGTGTTGTTCCCTGGTCATACAGCAAAGCGTCTTATCTAACCTAAATATGTTTATCATATACATGCAGATACAGTAGAGGAGCCTAAACGTAATCCAGGAGCCTCTCATGAACATATGAGTGCATTCTTTGAAGAGAATGGTGAGGACTTTGGTGTGGGCTCTTGTAGAATCTTAAATGGTGGTACTGCAACAGGAACACTTTTCTGTGCTATTCAAAAAGGTACACCATCATTCTGTCACTTTCATATCTGAATTTTTAGGATGATATATATTGTGAATATCTTTTGACAGAGTTGGACATGCTCTTGGATGGGAACCATAAGTTTTCAGGGTGTCCTTTCCAGCTAGAGGTGGTGCCTCCTGATGTGGAATGCAAACACAGCAGTGTTTCTGCATTAATTGAAGCCAGGGGAGCAGTGGGCTTGGATCAAGAAGAGCTACAGTTGAACATTGAAATGCCAAGGGCAGGAGGACAAAAGGGCGTGTTCAAGTACTGTGTTATTGCGGATCCAGATGGAGTTACAAAGATTGAATTTGTTAGCTCTGAAGGTCAGTGGCTCACATGCAACCTAAAACTCTAGTGTGGGATGACAAATACACAGTAATTACGGTTTATTTGTGGGTTTAATTTGTAGTCTAATTTATACCTACGTAATTGTAGATCACACTGCTCATGCTTCATGACTGTGACTATTTACAGGCTGCAATCTATGATGATGGCCATTATCCATAGTTTTACTTCTGTTTTTTTTTTTGATCCAAGCCCACTGCTCCCCTGACTTCAATTAATGCAGAAACACTGCTGTGTGTCAATGTATATGTATAGTCAGAAAAGGGTACATACATGTACATGTGTATCATAGCAACCATCATTTAGTAAAGCCACATAAAATATCACACCATATTCTATCTCCTTAGGCCTTCCATGAGTGGCATCTTGTAAATTCTTATTTTCCAAAGTTATAGTTTTGTACACTTCCTATATTGATAGTTACAGCCTTAACTTATCACTGTTATGCAAGGAGAATTAATAATAATTAAAATTTGTTTCATTAAACCAGCTGAATATTTAAAAAGGTTCGTTCTTTAGCAAATGTATATTTACGAATCCTTTTTTTTCATGTGGAATGCATTAACTGATTGCTCTCATTAAAACTAAAAATTGCAATTTTCATTGATTATAAAGCACCTGATAGGAAAGCTGTTTTAAATGTTCAAAGTGAGGTTTTTCACTTTTCATTTCACTTAAACTGTTTATTATCACAGATGAAGTTTGCATGTAGATATATGTGGACCACCATTTTACATGTGCTGTTTAAATTGACTCTCCAAATTCCTCTAATACATGGCATAAAATGATCAACAACGTACATACATGTACATACTTGATTATAAATACAGGTTGTCCATGAGAGTATGCAACACGTTTAATTCAGTATAACTGTGGATATTAAAATTTTAAGAAGCCACTTAAATTTTATTATTGTATTAGTCAAATAACATTCATAAACATCTACGTAATTATATTAAACCCTCATACACTGTATAAATGTTAGGTTAGATAATTTGCTAATCTGTTTATAATTCCATGGACAGAAGAGGCATTGCAAGCTGGTCTGCATGGTAAAGACATAGGAGAAACAATGTTTGGTAAAAACAGGCTGGGACAGATTCAGGTGGCTGAAGTGAAGACCACCACAGCAGAAGAGGTGGCTGCAGTGAAGACCACCACATCAGAAGAGGTGGCTGAAGTGAAGACCACCACAGCAGAAGAGGTGGCTGCAGTGAAGACCACCACAGCTGAAGAGGTGGCTGCAGTGAAGACCACCACAGCAGAAGAGGTGGCTGCAGTGAAAACCACCACAGCTGAAGAGGTGGCTGCAGTGAAGACCACCACAGCAGAAGAGGTGGTTGCAGTGAAGACCATCACAGCAGAAGAGGTGGCTGCAGTGAAGACCACCACATCAGAAGAGGTGGCTGCAGTGAAGACCACAACATCAGAAGAGGTGGCTGCAGTGAAGACCATCACAGCAGAGGTAGTGGGAGGAGAGGTTCAGGAGGCTACAGTGAAGATCACATCAGAAGAAGCCAGTGGAGTACATGGGGTGAAGCATGGAGGAGATGAGAAAGGGAATATTTTACTGGAGGGCCGTGGCAGTGAGCACACTGCTGTTCAGGTGTCAGTACTGGAAGAAAAAGTGAAGTCCCTTTCTGAGCAGCTTGCTGCTGAAAGGGAAGAAAAACTGCTAAAAACCCGTGAAGTGGAGAGTCTCAAGGAGACTTGTAAGTTTGCGTGTGTATGTGTGTCTGTGCTTGTAGTCTAGTATCAGTGTACATGTTAGCATTAGTGTATGTGTGTGGTTATATGTGTGCAGAGTCAATTTGTGGTGTGCACATGTGACTTATAAATCGGAATCTTCTCTGCGCAATTAATGTACGAACGGACAGCGTTTGGTTCCCGCGTGGTTCCCGCAAATAGTATTGCTAAAATGCATGCACGATTTCTGCCGCTTTTAATGCGAATGTATAATTTGTATAGTGACGATCCTGACCCAACGTTTATTTTATTCTATATTTTTATTCGCGGGAACCGAGCGGGAACCAATTTTCCACACAAGGTTCCCGCCCGGGAACCACCAATACATGTGAGAAAGGCGTGGTAGTACAAGTTATTGAAAATAATTGAGCATAAAATGGCGCCTAGACTATAAGTTGGAAATCGTGTTTAATCAAAAGCCACCTCTATTCTCGGGTGCCGACGAGCAGGGGATATATTCGGACCTTGGGCCTCAACGCTTGAGGCCGACGGGACCTTTTAAAAGTACCCCTTTGTCATTTCTTGGCTACACATAATTGCGAAGTACAACGTGCATGCATGCAGGCATAAAATTAAACGTAGATCATTCAAATACACATGCATACGCACAATGACACATCGGGGCAACCTCCCCTCCTCTCTTATTGTGCGCTAATTTATAAATACGGTACTTGCAAAACAACCAGTTAGATGAATTCATCGTGCAATGATTTTGCTCTATATGCGCGGGAACCTCATGTACTTATTATTTATGTATTTCCAGCCCTATTGGATAATTTTATAGTCTAGTTATTTATTGGGAACACTGAACCATCACTTGTTTAACTTATGGAGTGATTAAAACAAACACCGCATCTTCCACTATTACACAGTAGCCATTAAAATGGGACCATGCCGCGGGAACCTTGCGTACAAACGGGAAGTTACGCGTGCGAGGTGGATCCAGAAACCATTGTATATCTCAGCATCTAGCCAACGTACGGCGTTTAGTGTTTTGGGGAAGAAACAGCATTGGTAGGTGTATACACTAATATCACTCAAAGAGTCATAACTTTGCCAATAATGATAAAGTACTGCACGAAAAGTGGTTCCCGGGCGGGAACCTAGGTTCCCGCAAGGTTCCCGCTGCGCGTTCGTAAATTAATGTGTGCCAGGTTGAGGACCATATGCATGCAGACTTAGTAAAATTGCAAATTGGTGTTAATTATTTTATAGGGAGCAGGGTAGGTGGATTCACCTGGGTATTCCTCCGGGGGAACTCCATTTTCCTGCTCTTTATGAATTCAATTATCTTAAACCCTACCCACCTCGTATATCTCACATACATGTAGTTATCATATATACTCCTTGTGTGGAATTTGCATTATATGTGCATGCACGCAAAGCATCCTTTAGGACTCTGCAGAATATACATGTAAGTATTTAGGGATTACATGTGTACACACTGTAAGTTCTTTTAGCTGAGGTCTTTGTATCATCACAGTGCGTGCATTACAGGCCAAGATAGAGGAGTGTCAAAGTATTGGATCACCTGGCCCTGCTCCTCCTCCACCCACACCCCTTCTATCCTTCCGTTGTGGTGGGGGTGGGAGTGGGCCTCCTCCACCACCTCCTCCTCCACCTCCACCTCTTCCTCCTGGGTTTTCCCCACCTCCACCTCCACCTCCTAGATATGCTCCTGGATCAGGTGCTGCTGTGTGTGGTGTGTGTCTGCCCACTTAGTGTAAAGTGTTTTGATCATTTTTTTTGCCATTTGCATTAAGGCATCATATGTGAGCACATTTTGAGTATTCAAGAGTGTGCAGTATTAGTATTGTGTTAGCATTAGTGCAGCATTAGCAAGGTGTGAGTGGCAGTACAACATTAGCAGTGTTAGTGCTGCATTGGCAGGGTGTTAGTGCTGCATTAGCTGGGTGTTATTCTTAGTGCCACACTGGCAGTGTTAGGGTAGCACTAGCAGGGATAACTGCTTGTCTGTGTACTCAATGCCATTTATAAATCTTCCACAAGGAGCAGTTCCACTTCCTCCTCCCACCATGGCACCCAAGGGGCTGGACCTTGGAAGTGTTGCGTGAGTGTGGTAACAGCTGTGTGTTTGCTGGTGACATCATTGTGCCTTCCCCTTGCATGCACAGGTTGAAGAAGGTGAACAGGGAAGAGAAGAAAGAAGGTAGGTCGGTGTATTGAACTGATGCATGTTGAGGCATCACATTAATTCATGCTCATGCAGATTCTGCTGTTCAATCCCCATTGTTATGTTTAGAATAAGCATACATGTATGAGTCTAGGCAAGCCTAAGCAATTATAATTTGCTATTATTTAATTTTAATTTCAATTGTTTTAATAGCATGAACCTTAATATCGCATATTATTACATTATGCACTAACTGTATATCTTGATGTTAGCCTTGATGAGAAAGTTATGAGGGTATACTTAACCACATAATCTTACAAGTATTTCCATAAAGTATATTATGGAAATCAAGTGGTGTGTTAATTTTAAAGTGATGTATTCTTTTGTGGACACCTGTACTTTAGATATTGTAACGCACATAGATTAAAAAAGAAATAGTGGGCCTTACTTGAATGTTGATGGTGATTGATAGTATTTTCACATACCCTCGACTAATTATAGTACATGATTAAAGCAACAGCCGTTTTCATGATGGCCAAAACCACAGTGTCTATTTACCTGGTACTGGTTAAACAAAGGCCGTGGTTATATTGACGGCCACTGTGGTCATGTAATATAAACCTTTGTCGTATTATTATTGGTCACTTGGGATATAAAAACCTTTGACTACTGTGTTGTATGCAAATAACTATTAGCAGTACATGTACATGTGTACGCGTGTTTGAAGTGTGGCATGGTCTCTATCATAGAGCCCGTTGATCCAATGGCTGCAGCTCTGGAGAGGATCAAGTCGGGAGTTGTTGTCTTAAAGAAAACTACAGCAGTAAGTGTCATCCTTGGACCCCTCCCCTCCCTTGGACCCTTCCCCCTCCCTTGAGCTGCTTTGTTGTCATAGTTACTGCTTTTGTTTTCTTTCAGCCAAGTGAAGAGAAGAAGGAAGGTGAGGCCCACTGCACTTATGTGTTGTTGTTGTGCAGTATGATGGGTGCGTAATAAGCCAGTGTACTCGGTAAAAGGATTGCACACAAGTTATCTATCTAATCTCACATCAATCCGTGCTCTATACAGCAACAACCAGCTCTTAATTTGTAACATGAAATCTTTGGCTTTTGAAACTTCCATCTTTTTAATACAGCCTGTTGATACAATGGCTGCAGCCCTGAATAGGATCAAGTCATGTGTTGCTGTCTTAAAGAAAGCTGCAAATGTGTACTATAGCATTTGGGCAAATGAAGCATGAAAAGCGTGTTGATCTGTAAAACTTATTACTGATAATTTTAGAACATTAATTACATGTACATGTACATGTACATGTACATGTATATGTACATGCCAGCACATGATTTTTATGTAAATATCTCAAACTACATGTATACATGTACATTCGTGTACACTCCCACATCTATACTTGCACTTACTAACAAACGTCCAATAACATGCACATTTATGTATTGCCTTTTAGATAGTCTTTTTTACAGCCACATGTACATGTAAACCATAATGTACACTGTACAGCATGCATGGGGCCTCACACTGCTGTCATTGCATGTACATTTTCAACAATCTTGGTGTATTGTATGTACTTGCAAAAATCATTGTGTTGTGTATTACTAGATATACATTTAAGTTGCTACATGCACATATTGATTGCTGCTAGATTTAATGTTTGCCCACATTAATGCTGAAATCATGGGATAGACATGTACAAAGGGCTGAGTGTATCTATGCAAATGCAGCTTTTAATGTTAACATGAAATTACATGTAGTTGCTTTTTAACATCCCTTCTCATTTGTAGAGCCTGTCGATCCAATGGCTGCAGCCCTAGGGATGATCAAGTCAGGTGGTGTTGTTTTAAGGAAAACAGTAAGTGTATCTAATTAATGCCCTCTGTCATTATGACCATTCCTGGTTTTATAGTCACATGAGCGAAAGAAAGAGAAAGAAGGTAATAGTAGTTAGATGCCATTTCTGTTTACTCTGCACACATTCATGTATGTGTATAAATATTATTAATCTTATAATGCATGCTGCACACTTGTACATGTACATTAGTACATGTATGGTGGTGCCTACTTACTTGTGCCACTTGTTTTCTTTTGTACAACTAGAGCCTGTTGGCTCAACAATTGTTGTCCTGAGGAAGACATCTCTACAAGTGAGCAGTTTGCACTATAGGCAACTTTGGTGATGTTTTCTTTGTCTATTACTTTATAGTCAAGGGAACCAAAGGAAGAGGATGACACAAATGAAGGTGAGAGCATTCCCTCTACCATGTGTGTAGAATTGCTAATGCATTTATGAGGTCTCAGGTTTGGAATTACAATATATCTGCATGTTGTTCTTCCCAAATCCAGAAGGAATGAGGCTGATGGTGAGGAAACCACATTCCAAAAGTCTTGTGAGTGTATACCAATAAAGGTATATAAATCTTCACCTATATTGTCCACTCACCCCAGGTGGATGAAGCCAAGCCCGATCAGGTGGATGGAGCCAAGCCAAATCATATGTCACCAAAGCTGGTGAGTGCATGCACTCTAGGTTGATGTGGGTTTGGTGGAGGTTCCATCAGTGTGTGAGTAGGTGGTCATGTGTGTAAGCAACCATATCCTGGAATTTCACATGCATGTAAATATTATATGAAGTACGGCCTTAAGGGCTGCATGGATATAGTCAGTATAGCATTCTTTATCAGACCTTATTAAAGGTTGTATTGATTAGAGGTGTGCCTTTAATGAAGGTTGTGCTTATTACAGGTGTGCCCTTATTAAATGTGGTGTTTGTGAAATAACATGTGGTGTGCCCTTTTTATAAAGGTTTATTTATTAGAGGTGTGCCCTAATTACATAGTGGTCAATAACATACATGTATCATGTACCTTCTCTGTGTTGGTAAATGGCTACCCATCTGTACATGTAATGTTGAATGGCAAATACATTTACATTTACCAGGTACCTGGGTTGTTACTGTAATTTGATATACATTGTGTGCCTGTATAATGTACATGTATAATGTATAAAGCAGAAAGGATAGAGTTATTATGATACAGTGCTCCAAATTTATTATGTACCATGACTTGCATGTTGCATTATGGTTGACCCCTGACATACAACTTGCATTTGTGAAGGGAGGGCACATTGAATGGTTGTTTGGCTGTTTTGGATTGATTTTCAATGAGCACGAGTACAAAACAATGTGTATAGCTGTGAGCAGTTTAATGGTATGATTTCTTGAACCTATTTACTTTGTACCAGACAATCAAGAATGACAACCATTGGGATCTTGCCATTCCATCCTTAACCCTCGGCCCATCACTATGGTTTTTATGCTACAGCCCAGCTGGATGCCCATGGAATTTATCATGTAGATCTCCTGACCTGATTGCTCAGCTACTATGTGCACATATGCAAAACCTCCTTACGTTGCCTCTTTTGAAGCTTTTTATGCAGCTCAGCAGATTCCATGGTGGAAGATCGACATCGGAGTGATCCTAAACTAACCTATAGAATTGATTAAAGAGAGCTTCAATGTGCATTTCTCCCTTTGTACATGTCAACATGTCTTCCCCTCACCACAGGTCAACATATCTCCCTCCCCACAGGCCAAAATGTCTACTTTCCCACAGGTCAGCATGCCTCCCTCAACATGCCTCCCTTCCCACAGGCCAACATGTCTCCCTCCCCACAGGCCAACATGTCTCCCTCCCCACAGGCCAACATGTCTCCCTCCCCCGCAGGTGAATGTCTTGTATCTCCCTTATAAGACTCATGGCTGTATACAATTTTACAGCTTTATATATTTCAACTAATACATGAATGAAAGCATGAATGGAAAAGAGCTACATGTCCAATTGTACAATGATCAAAGAAAAATGTATTTTGTAATTACTACACAGAAAATCAAAACCCAGCAGTAAGAGGCATTGGTGCAGTGGAAGATGGCAAGTCTGTGGATAATGCTAGCATTACATGTGCACTTTGAACAGGCAGCCATGTGGAGACATGAGCACATAACCATGCATTAGTCATATCTCAGTGTGTACATGTATCTCTGTTATTTGTAATACTCTGCACACAAATTCCTTTTCTCATGTTATCCTGATAATGAAACATTTGTACTATGCAAAATATTGTCACACACAAAAAAAAAAAAATTGGGGCAGAATATATCTAGTCATCAACAGTTAAACCCACAGAGCTAACTCTGATGTACTCCTTGGCTGCCCTTGCAATTAGATCAGGTGTGGTGAAGGTTTTGTACAAGGCAAAGTGTGCTTGTGCTAATTCCTGTCTCATGACAGGTGGATACTGCTCCAATGCAAACTTGGTTATTCCATTGCCAAACACATCAGCATCCCATCCTCTTTTTGCCATCACCACATTTCTCAGCAATTTACGGTCCTTGCAACCCAGCTATTGCACCCATATCATTACAGCTGTTGATCACTACAGAGACCTCGCCTCATCCAGTTTCTTATAGTGTAGGATGTATATAACATTTCATGGATCAGAAGAACCACGGTGTACAGCAAGCTTCCCCATGCATCTGATGCACATTGGGTCTCACACCTTGGTACCTTTTTAAAAACATATTTCATCCACCACTTATGTCTGTGTAGTTTTTAATTTAGTCTGAGTGACGTGATGAATGAGATAGCAGCTCTACTGGTGAGATAAAAATGTGCTTGTTCCACAGCATGTGACACAAGTGCATGTACATGTACTTGTGCATGTCTTTACCTCCAGACCGTCTGATTTATTACAGGTACAAGTGGAATATCTGTTGTAGCATGGCTGTATTATAGATATACTAATAGGCCTACAAGTAAGGTGGCTGCAGGCTATATGTACAGTCTTGCCAAATCACATTGTACATGTGCATACGACCTCATGTTTAATAGTGTACATTTAAAGTCTATGAAGAACACGCGCTCGCTATTCATAACCCTGATGGTAGCGCCTCCCCCCCCCCCCCCCCCCCTGTTCCGCCACCACTGTTACTGGGGAAAAAAACTCAACACGGGAGCCTTTGAAAGAACGCCATTCAGTGAATGGTATCAGTAGGTGCAGAATTTCAAGTTATATCCGTACAAGGGAGTATGTTGAGTTCATGGGGAGGTAATCACCTCACATCACGTAAAACCACACCCACTGGTTGGAAGATTCGCTATAGCGGCAATGGACATAACACTTAGATTGAAGTTATGTCTACGAAAGAGCGCTACTTTGATTCTTTGGATGATGCTGGACGACAAAGGTACTTGGATAAGCTGTTTATGCTGAGCCTGTCAGTGGAGAACGACCCATATGCGGCAACAAATTCAAAGACCTTTGTGAAAGATATGTCACTCTGGCCTCCAGGTGAGTTTGGTCACATCTTGTGCTTTTTTATTGATCGCCCTTGAGTATATACGTGTCACAAAATGCTGCAATGGACCAAACCGAATGCCTACAACTTCTTTACAAGACTAACAAGTGGGTTTGTGAAATTTCGGGATCTAAACAACACACGGCATCACGAGTGTGTCAGATCGAAATCTCTTGTCGATCCAAGCACACAAGGCTCACTGTGCTTGGGTAGCAATCCAAGCACACAAGGCACTGTGGCTGGGTAAAAATCCAACCATACAACGCTCACTGTGCTTGGATCCAACCACACAAGGCTCACTTTGCATGGATCCAACCACACAAGTTTCACTGACTGTGCTTGGATCCAACCACACAACCTTTTAAAAAATAGCCATAGATATTACTCTAATCTCTAAGAAACAGCTACCTGTAGGTGCCTCAGCTAGCTCAGGCGCGTGCCTGGTTAACAAGTCCGAATGATTGCATTATCTGTACTTGAGCTATACACAGGCCCGTAGCAATACTTGTATAGGAGAGGGGAAATCACTCAGGCCTGTAGGCTGGGCCCGCTGCGCGCCACCCCCTTGTTGAAATCCTGGATCCGTCACTTACAGCTGTCTGCTATTGGCTCCGACCCCACAGGCGCAGCCTACTAAACCTCCACCTCCAGTGCCACATAGCCACCACCCTTCATACAGGCACTCCTGACCAGAGGTCCCACCACCTCACCCAGGCCCTGGACTTCCTCCTCCCCTCCTCTTGAGCACCCTCACTCTGACAAGACGGTCGCCATCCTGTGTGGGTCATCTGGACCTCTGGCTGTAGGTCACATGTGCCCTCCTGGGGAGACACAGATATGCGCATCCAGCGGCTTAGGTCACTCTATTTGGAACACAAGAGGTCCTTCTTCTCGATGCCGAGTGAACTGCTGTTCAGCCATGTTGGCTACCTGTACTCCCTCCCCTTTGTGAATGGCCAGGGCAGTGGAGGAGTCCCTGATATCAGAGGTGACTATCAGGACCCACGGTAGTGGGTCCATGTAGGATTGGCTTCGTGGGCGTGGTTTTCGATCGAGCGTTTTAAAACGGTAACGAAGCGTTGCCTTTACTCGCCAGCTCGCATATAATCCATCACAAACATGACAGATATGCACATATAACGCGAGCTTCGCTAAACAGTGCCGTTTACGTGGAGTGACAAGTCGGTACCAAAATTCCGCCATTTAATTTTTGTTTATCACCTCCTCCGTCTTCCGTTCATCACGTATAACTCGCGACAGGAACGTCGTAAGAAGACGAGATTAGCTTCAAAAAGTTGCATTTGATTTCCAAACTTGCCCTTTCATACAAATAATACCTACGGTTGTAAGCTGGTGATGAAATGCCGTGAAATGACGCGAGCAGGTGCAATTCATTATCGGTGAAAATTCTCGGTTGCCTAGCAGTGTGCAATATGACGTTAAGCGTCTTAATTTACTGTTGCCAGGCTACCACAATAAATGTACACAGCTGCGGTTCTAATAATTCAGCAAAGGACCAAGCCAAAGAAAACGGCTCGTTAGCAAGGAGAACTATATAGGTAGGCCTATCAATAAAATAAAAAGAGCATCTTACCGTTAACCATACATACAATGCAACTTTCATCAACCTTACCACCATGTCTTCCAACCCCAACCCCAAAACGGATTCTACGCAGTTCAGTACACGTGAGTGTATCGGACTAATACCCAAGCAGTGTTACAGCTCTATATTAGCTATACCTTCTTACCTTCCCCTGCCATGATTTGATGGTCTATTTTCCACACGCTTATCTACAGCTACGTGTGCATGTATTGTTCACTGATACGCAGCAGCTGCCATTAGTAATTTGAAACCTCCGTTAATTGCATAAAATAAAAAAGCCTCGCCTTAATATACATGTACCTGAGAGGCCTATATACTCAGATTACACATAAGAGGAATCTAAGCGTCCTATACATTACAACGAATACACTAAGCCATGATCACTCCTGGCAGAGAAAAAAAAATTAGAGGAATAAGCAAATCAAAACCTTCTCTATCGAGAAAGTGATTGGTGGGATGTAGGATTGGTGGTGCAAAAAGCAAGGAAACAAGGTACAGTGTATTAAAGTGAGGTTTGGTAGGATCGATCCTACAACTATAACAGTCCTACATTTGCAAATAGGCTTCTTCATTTGCAAATTCAGGACTGTAAGTTGTAGGATCGATCCTACCAAACCTCACTTTAATACACTGTACCTTGTTTCCTTGCTTTTTGCACCACCAATCCTACATCCCACCAATCACTTTCTCGATAGAGAAGTTTTTGATTTGCTTGTATATTGTACACACACACACAAACACACACACACACACACACACACATACACACACACACATACACATATACATAACTCAGTTGGTAAAAGTTACACTTCAGACTACAATACAAACAGGCCGATGAGAGAGGATTTGAAGGACTACAGTGCCCAGACCCAAATTGCCATATGACATCTCGTACTGAGGGTCTGAGTATAAATTCATTCCATTACGGTATACCAACCAAATTGCAGTGTTTCATACCAAATGCCATGGGCTAATTTCATTTCTAACGTATCGACACATATTTGCTAAAGTGGCTTGGTTTTTCCTCAAACCCAGTATAAGTAATAAAAATCAAAACTCTGCTGACAGATAGTAAATGTTTGCTCGTGTACGTGTACATGCAATGTACAGCTAAATGGCAAGACAGTCAATAAATACATGTACGTGATATGATAGTGTTCCTCAGCCCATTCCTGTGGTTGTTGTACATGTGTGTGCACCCATGGCATACAGTCCTCACATGTACATGACAACATGCAAAGATGATTTCATCTGCTTAGTTATCACATCATTGTGTCATGCTTCAGGACAGTGTCAGCAATTACATGTACAGATGCCAGTCTTCTGTACATGTAAATAGTATTCTCACTACAATTATCTAATGATGTGAATGCATTAATAATAATAATAATAATAATAATAATAATAATAATACTTTATTTGGTAAATTTACACCATTAAATAGGTTAACCTTTACACTTGGAACTTCATCAGAAGGAGTAAAATGCACCGCATTGTGGGAAGCTGACCCAGCAGGTTTACCATCTCTTGTTACCTTATCCTGCGGGCAATTCTTATCGGTAATGGGTAAAAGATACTTCATGCTTCCCTTATATGGCTCTTGTGTATGACTTGCAACACATTCAACTAGATTGATACTATTGAGTACAATGTAGTTGGCATCCATCCAGCATTGAATGTGTTTACATGTACAATGACATAAAATTAATATAAATTATCATCATACATTCCAGTGACATTCCATTGACTTTACAATGACTTGCCCTCTGCATATGATGTCATATATACTGTAAGCAATGTTTATGGTTACACACATGGTATAAGACTGTGAATGAGAGGGAGATGGCTGCTCTGGTATTGAGACATTGTGGTCGTTTTATTTGGCAGGTGGGCAGCTACATGTTGGTGAGGCAGGGAAGGAATCAAAGGTCCCCTCCCCCTTGATGCACACTTGGCATGGGAAGTACTACCTAGGAGCAGCACATGGGCTGGCTGGGATCATGGCAGTCCTCCTACAGGTGTGAGTGTGTGTGTGTGTGTGTGGTGTCTGTGGTGAGTGGTACATGTATGTGTGTGTGTGGTGTGTGTGGTGTGTGGTATGTGTGTGTGGTGTGTGTATGGTGTGTGTGTGGTGTGTGTAGTATGCATGTGTGTGGTGTGTGTGTGGTGTGCATGTGTGAGTGTGTGTGGTGTGAGTGTGCATGTGTGGTGTCTGGTATGCATGTGTGTGTGGTGTGTGTGGTGTGCATGTGTGAGTGTGTGTGGTGTGAGTGTGCATGTGTGGTGAGTGTGTGGTATGTGTGTGTGGTGTGTGTGTGGTATGTGTGTGTGTGTGGTGTGTGTGTGGTGTGTGTGTGGTATGTGTGTGTGGTGTGCATGTGTGTGTGTGGTGTGTGTGTGGTGTGCATGTGTGAGTGTGTGGTGTTTGTGTGTGTAGTGTGAGTGTGTGTGTGTGGTGTGTGTGTGGTATGTGTGTGTGGTGTGTGTGTGGTGTGTGTGGTGTGTGTGTGGTATGTGTGTGGTATGTGTGTGTGTGTGTGTGTGTGTGTGTGGTGTGTGGTGTGTGGTGTGTGGTGTGTGTGTGGTGTGTGTGTGGTGTGTGTGTGGTGTGTGTTTGTGTGGTAATCTCACATCCACCACTTATGAATGCTATGTCAATATACAGTCATATTTTCTGCCCAGGTGTACACCCTAGTCCCCAGTCTTCAGCTATTGCATATTTGCCTAGGTGAAGCCCTGTGTAGACTACCTTCTCTTCCTGAAGATGCCCTTGGGGCAAGCTGGTGCACTATTATCATGGAGCACCTGGTGTCATTGTTGTTTGCCATGCCTACAGGATTATGGGGTTAAAGTGTACATTATAGAGTATTCAGGGGTTATAGGGATAAGGTATACATGTACAGCAAATTTTTTAAAAACCCTTAGGAGTTATGTGTAGAGTGCGGCGCGGTTGTATGGGTGCTGGTTATGAAAGCTGATTGTTGCACAATGGGATGTGCTTATGAGACATTGTCAGCATTATATGTGCACATATTTAGCAACTAGCTAACATCATCACTTGGGGGTTGCTACAACATTTTTTATGACATCATCTATAATTATGACGTCTATGATAGGTGTTTGGTGATAGCAAGTATCTCAATGCTGCGGTGGGCTGTGGGGAAGTGGTCTGGGACTGAGGGCTCCTTCGCAAGGGGTATGGATTATGTCATGGTGTTGCAGGAAATGCCTACACCTTCCTGCAGCTGTTCATAATGACCAGCAGGGCAGAGTACTCCAATAGGGCAGTGAAGGTGAGTGTGTGTAGATGTGAAGATATGTAGTAATGGTGGTGGAGAGTATTGTGTGAGATGCATGCATTAGCCACATATGGGAATGTGTCTGTAAATATGGTGTTGCCTTCCATCTAGTTTACAGAGTGGTGCCTCTCTAGTTTACTGACATGAGGCGTCGTATTCCTGGCCATCCCTTCTCGCTGTTTGAAGGTGAGGATGTATAATGGTACACATGCATGTATCTAAACCTGGTCCCCAGACCTTTGGCATACATATATGCACTACCATGTATCTTATGCAGACCCAGTTCTATTCTATAAACAGGTATAGCCAGGCCCATGACCCCATCGCAAGCCTTCTACCCAGCCTTGGAGCTGCCCTCCAATAAAAGCACATCATGAGCAACAAGTGGACCTGTTCAAGGTTCATGCATTTGCTTGGCTTGTGGTTCAATCATAACAGTCTGTTAACTATTTTAGGCACACTGGAAATGAGAAAGATCCCCTTTGTAGGTTTTGCTTACACAGTGTTAACATATTTTAACCCTGCTGTGAACAGATTGAAGTGGCCATCATGGATGCCTATATGGGACACATCACTTTACCTTTTCAGTGGCCATTGACAAGACAGTCGGAAATCACATCATCTATGCTTGCTAATCTAGGTATCAGTTTTTTTTTAAATTATCTGTGTTAATGTTTTTCATTCATAAATTGAAAGATATTTCAAGTAATTAAAAACATCTCTGAATACGTTGGTGTATAGGATTTGAAGGCAATGGTGGTGTAAAAAGGAAGGGAACAAGGGCCTATTAATAAGGCCATAGGGTAGCTCTGTATTTAGCACACAAACGTGCATGCAATATCCTACACATGTGCTATATAGACCCCACCCCTCCACCATTGCCTTCAAAACCTATATACTACCCAACTTTCTCATATAGAGAATATTTACTTGTAAATATCTAAATGTTGCCTGTTAGTCCCCTCCACCAATACTCCTAATTAGTGCCCCCCTCCCCAACACTACTTATTGCCCCCCCTGCCCAGTGCCATGAAGGCACTCCACCAATACTCCCTATTAGTGCCCCCCCCCCCCCCCCAGGTGTGCAGAAGGGCATGGGAGACTTGCTGTGGTCACTGTCATGAAGGCATCCCTCAAGAACAAGGCCAGTGCCGGTGGAACCAGGGGGGGGGGTAGGAATTACCCCCCCCCCCCCCCCCCCCCCCAACTTTTACCTTTATTACATAAAGAATTTAATCATCAGCTGCATGGAAGTGATAAAGCGAACACGGACAGCACCTACCCCCCCCCCCCCCCCCCACTCGTTGAATTGGCCGAACGCGAACAGCACTGCCTCCCCCCCCACCCCCCACCCCCGCTCGTTGAATCGGCCGAACGCAGACAGCACCCCCTCCTTATGTATCATCCACTCACCACCTTGAAGCATGCCCCTCCCCCTCTCAAGCACCCTCTTAGTTACCTTACCTCCCTGGTGAGGAACAGGTAGGCGGATGCTAGTAGCAGACCATAGCAACACCAGTGCTCTAAGCAGGATAGTCCCTGCCTTCAGGGGTGGCGGAAGGTGTTTTGTAGTGGGGGGGGGGGGGGGGGGGGCAAAACTATGAATACGTGATAAGGAGGGTCAGACCTTTCAATGCACAAACATAGCTGTAGTACAAAGGTGAGTCAGCAGTTTCTCATTGATGGTTATCTACATGTACATGTATGGAGGAGGAGGAGCTGTCCATTGGTACTAGAATGGCTGCGAAGGTTTAATCACATGTAATAGATCTACAAGGGTACATGTACCAAAGGTCAGCCACACACCAATAACACATATACACAACCACCTGAATGAAAACATACATGTACAACAGATGATACTATACCGCACAACCATCACATCCGAGACTGCCGTATGTTCTAATACTGAGATCTGCTACCAGAGAAGATACGATTGGTTCACATATGTATTGCCTCCTTGTACACAAGAGATGCTAGGTCACCGATTGCATCCTGTACCACTATTAATTTATGATAGGCTAGACTAGATGGACTTCTATGGAGAGCGATGAACAAAGACACTACGCAAATGCTATACATATGCTATATTGTGGACTCAAAGGATATATGAATGTTATTTACACGGAATTGGCGCGCGCATGCGCAGTTATCACTGGAAGCATCATTTTTGTTTTTGATTTTTCCGTGCCCGTCATGGTTGCTCCAGTCGTTCCTGTACAACCTGTAAGTGGTGCACCTGTGTGTTTATTTGTGTGTCTATATATGTCTAGCCAGTATTTTGTAGCTTCATTCCTCTTATTCACTCTACTAGTACCACCAGCTGAGTACCACCACCGTGACTCACAGCGCCTCGTGTGCTTCAGGTGGCCATGACGAGTACACCGTGCGTTGGCAGGTAAGTAGAGTAGGCCTTTGTTAGTCACATTTCTATGGGAACTTTTTTTTTTAATTAAGGGGTCATTATTCGCTCAACCGGGCCGCGATGCGAAAAGGTTCCGTCGCATGTGGCTACGTGAAGCATTTGCTTTGACGCCATGCCCATGGTAAGTCAGCACGAAGATGTATTCTGTTATCGTCGAAGACGACGTAGTTAAAAACGAAACGTTGTTATAGGCCTATCCTCGAGTCATTGTTGTACGCTCGCACGTGCCTAGCTCTCTTCCGTGCGTTTCCTCTCTCCATTGCACGTAGCTATACATGTGCAAGTGGTGCTGTGGTGGCGACGGCGATGCATGGCCAATAATCATTCGTATTAATTTTAAAAATTACTGTGTAGTTCTGGTACCGGTACTCATACCTGATCCGAAGAGCGAGTGTGCATGTACTCATACGAGTTGCATGAATACATTAGCGCTATAAACACTGTGCATGTGGAGTGCGCATCAAATCAAATGTGAATAGAAAATGAAACAATAATAATATTTGGGCAAATAATCAGCATCTTCGCTACACGTGATTATATTCACAAGGCACTGCTGCATCTAGCACACAATGTCTAATTACTCAAGTTAAAAAAAAAATCCAACATCAGTATTATCTGCGTCTTTCCTACTGCCTTCAGAGCTTTGAATGGTTATCTGTGTGGGCCTTTGCACCTCATTATTTGTGCCGATCACAGGTGCTTACATTCCCACACTGGCCCTCACAACCTGCATGCTGTTGTGGTGTTCATTTATGTGATGCAGACAGGCAATATTGGACGGATGTGGCATTTTGTTCCTTTTTTTTAAAAAAAAAGCACTGTATTTACTTTTATTTATATTTATTAGAACTGCAGCCGCATAAAGGGATGGATGAAAGATAGCTGCATTACATGTAGAGCAGCAGCTGAATCACCTGCCGCCAGCAGCAGCTGTTCGGCTGGCCCAGCCCCTCAGCACCACCACCTTCAGCACCACCACCATCACAGGAGAGAAGGCTCTCAGCTCTGGAGGCCAATGTTGAAGAGCTGAGGGTACAGCTGCTCTCAATAGGGGATGTGGAGGATGTGCAGGTATGTTCGAGGCGATAGGTTCTGCCCAAGTACAGCACTTTATTCTTCATTCTGTTCTCTCCCTCTAGCTTCTCTCTTACTAAATGGGGGACAGATGTGGAGGGGACATACAAGGAGGATATACCCCCCTCCCTGTATGTTCCCCTCCTACACCTCTCAGTGATGCTGATGAGATCATTATTATCATTGAGGAGACACCTTGTTGCGAATCCTGTGGAAGGAGATCATTTCTGGTTCACCTCATGCAGTATATCGGAGCCCATGTCAATTAACGTACACAGTGGTACCATTGTTCCTGTTAAGTACTCCACTGCTAATAAGGCAGGCTGTCATGCTCTAGGTCTGGGTTAAAGGGCTTAGGAGTGAGTGTGTGTTGTGAGGGACTGGATTCTGTTATGCATGCTCCTAAATGTGCATACATGTATGTGTGTGCAAGAGTTTCAGAGAATTTGTTGATATTTGAGGATTTAGTATTTTCCTTAAGTATCAATAGTCAAAATTATCTTCTAAGTGTGAATTGGGTTCCAAATATACCTACATAGCTGTGCATATTAGGTACACCAAACTGATAGCTATGAGTAGTGAGGTAGCTTTACCAATAGATTATTGAGTTAGCAGTGATGGCCTTGGCCCTGTCACCATTCCTCAAGCATGTGAAGGTTGGGAGAGGGTGAGGGAGGGAGGGAGGGGGAGGGAGGGAGGGAGGGAGGGGAGGGAGGGAGGGGAGGGAGGGAGGGGAGGGAGGGAGGGAGGGAGGGGGAGGGGAGGGAGGGGGAGGGAGGGAGGGGGTTGAGTTAACAGGCTGCATCTCTCACTTCAATGTTAGGGTAATTAAATTCAGACTCCCTTTTGTGCATACGTTTTACCAAGATGTACTTCATGTGTGCGATCATCATGCCTGGAATCACGATTTTTTTTCTAGCTCTTGTATCTCGCTTTATACCTTCTGTCTCTACCTTCGTACGCTTAGTGACCTTAGCATCCTTCTCTTGTGCTTCTTATAGCGGTCGCTTTAGGCAGGAATCTCCCCTAGCTTTCATTTAGTGGTATCACATACAGATTGAAAAACAGTTGCCAAACTGTTCAGTCTTGAATTTCTTTTGCCCCGTTGGTGTGAGATGCAGCCAGTGGAATAGACATTTTTGTGAAGGTGAACGTGGGATGGTGCAGCATACTTATGTTTGAACACTGAAACTGTTAAGCTTGCGTTCTCTTTCACAAAAAAGCCCCCGCATAGTACTTGTACAGGGGTGTACTGGGGTGGGCCCACATATAGTTGTACTGGGGTGGAGGGTGGGCCCCACATAATAGTTGTACTGGGGTGGGCCCACATATAGTTGTACTGGGGTGGGCCCACATAGTAGTTGTACTGGGGTGGGAGAACTTGCTTCCCTCTCTGTGTTGCCTCTTCTTTCACTCTTGAGGGGTGTCCAGGGGGAGGGCACTTTTGGGCATGCCCACCCAATAGTGTTCTCCCAACTGGAGAAGCCTTACCCCTCCCTGTCCTTAAGTCACAGGTCCATGGGTGGAGGGGGGTGGGGCACTTTGGGCATGTGCCCCCTCCCCTCACACACCATGGATTTGCTGCTGCCCCTTTCTCATACTTCTCTTACCAGGCAAGCAGACCTGGGTGTACCACTCCAGGGAGGGAGGGAGGGCAAATGTGTTTGTGAGAGGAGAAAAAAATACCATGTTTTTAAAACTATCCAAGAAGCCTGCTGGACATATAAGTTGTGCCTGACGAATCTGTTGATAATTGTGCAGGTTGCAGCAATTCCTGAGCACTTCATGCTATCAAGAAGGGGCTGAAGCCACTGCTGGATCTCCATTCCCAGGTCCATTCCCTCCCCATCTTATTCTATCCACCACTACTGCTGGGAGGGGCCTGCTGAGCTATGAACACTGGCGAGCTGTGTGAGCTATATGTGCAGGGCTATGTGTGCAGGGCTCTGTGTGCAGGGCTATGTGTGTGCAGGGCTATGTGTGCAGGGCTATGTGTGCAGGGCTATGTGTGCAGGGCTATGTGTGCAGGGATATGTGTGCAGGGCTATGTGTGCAGGGCTATGTGTGCAGGGCTATGTGTGCAGGGCTTTGTGTGCAGGGCTATGTGTGCAGGGCTATGTGTGCAGGGCTGTGTGTGCAGGGCTATGTGTGCAGGGCTATGTGTGCAGGGCTATGTGTGCAGGGCTATGTGTGCAGGGCTATGTGTGCATGGCTATGTGTGCAGGGCTATGTGTGCAGGGCTATGTGTGCATGGCTATGTGTGCAGGGCTATGTGTGCAGGGCTATGTGTGCAGGGCTATGTGTGCAGGGCTATGTGTGCAGGCTATGTGTGCAGGGCTATGTGTGCAGGGCTATGTGTGCAGGGCTATGTGTGCAGGGCTATGTGTGCAGGGCTATGTGCAGGCTGTGTGTGCAGGGCTATGTGTGCAGGGCTATTTGTGCAGGGCTATGTGTGCAGAGCTATGCTGGTGAGCTGTGTTAATAAGAAATAGAAAACAGTTATTAATTAAAATCACAGTGCTAATTACAACAAGGTACTATTTGTCACACAGCTTATTGTAAGGTGTCGTTTTTACATGTGTATTGTACATGGTACATGTGCATGACTTTCATCACACTTATCAGCAATCTACGCTCACAGTGATAACAAATGTATAATACACACTGTAGCTTGAGCTATACATGTATGTACTACATGTACACATGTAGCTGTACATATCTTACAATGTGCTTATACCTCTTCTCTCCACACGGATTAGCTGCTGAAGGAGGACCCAGAGGCAAATCCCTTGGGAAGGTGGACGATTATCATTCTGCAGGACAGCGGTGAGTTTAAGACCAGTTCATACTTAGTGGATACTGGCCTAGGACTTGTACATGTGCATGGAAATACATAACATTGAATTCCCCACCAAGTGATTTGTTAATTAATATTCAAGTAATTTTATGATTCAGTGGGATTACTTGTGCGAAGGCAGGTGTGCATGCACCTCTTGTGTGTACGATGATCGTGTTGCATTAAAAAAGCTCCTTTTGCAGGTGCCACGACTGTATCTCCTGCAGGTACCCCATCATCTGGACTTGTACAGGGCACAGGGTTGAGTGAGTGGAGGTGTAGACGTGTGGACGTTTTCCTTATGATCAAACAGAGGATGGCTTTCATCTTCTGTCCTTCACTACAGAGAGGACCAGATTGACCTCTCCAGTAAACCAGACATGCAGGCCCTCAGCATGTGCTTATTACCAACTACTACATGTACACATACTTGTATGGATGGCAGCTTGAGATGTTAGAAGTCAAGCACCTGTACATGTAAGCGATATAGTTAGGTCTAATTACTTGTTGTATATGTACATGTAATTGTTGAGGGAGTGATATTTAAGCCTATGGTATGTGTGCATGTATCATTGTCAATAATGCTGGAAACAGAAATGTCAAACTGAGCATGTACATGTGTGTTAATAAATAGAAATGATATTTTTAACAAGAAGTTATATAGATAACCAATATATGTCATATTATGTGTATCACATGCCAATTGTTTGCTTAAAATACAAATAGAGTAGATTTTTAATTATCCGCTCAGCTAAATATGTCAAGTCTTACATAAATGAGTTACAACCAACCATAAAGTATTCCCATTGTGGGGAAAAGGGTCATGTGTAAAGGGCTGTATCTCTGTAATCATTATTGCTATTTTAAGTTATGTTCAGGTACCATTTCTTTCTTGCAATGTTTACATGTAAGTGGTTAGAGATACACTGAAAAAAAATTTATGATAGGGAGAATGTACAGTACGGTGTGAATGGGAGAATGGAAACAATGTGATACATGCCAAATAATTAACTTAATTATTGTAGATTACGTGGCCACTCCTGGGACTCTTGGAGCCAGAGATACTACTGCTTTGGAGATATGTGCTTCCTCACATGATAGGTGCAATAATGACACAGCTTAGCCGCCACAAGCGTATCATGAAGATTGCAGTTGTAGGTAGTACACACCATATCTTGACACAAGGCCTTGATACAAATTAGCCGCTCTAAGGTCAACCAGTACCTCAACCATTGAGCTACTCATCATCATCACAACAATGTTTCTTATACCCCTCTTGTCTACATATCCTTACATCAAACTCATTGCGACACCAGAGTATATGTTTCCAGCACATGCTCATTCACCAATTGAGCCTTACGCTTTCAATAATACACTTTGGACAGTTTGCCCCATACTGTCGTACCTCCTTTTTGACCATTGATCAATCGGTATGGATTGTCACTTTGCTTGCACATTTTAAAGCTTCATCATCAATCCCTCCTCAAGGCTGGATTGCAAGACAGATACCAAGCCAGGTGTATTTAACAACAAGGTACATGCCTAGTATTGGCAAGGTGAGATGGCAAGTGGCAGTAATACCACATATGTAACATTGGATACTTGAAAAGGTGTGAGTTCAGAAGAGGCTTGTGTTTTGTGGCTGCACTTACATGTATGCAGTCACTAAATGCTGGGAGCTTTGTGCTCCACAGTAACACTGGGAACCTCCAGAGGATCACGTCTGGACTGGAATGGCAGGAGAGAGACAGAGAACGTTGTGGAAGGTCGTGAACAATGTAAGGAACACAGGTCGAATGAGGAAACTACCTCATACTGCTATTGACCACTGAGAAAAGAAGATAGGCTCTTTTACTCAGTTGTAATGATGTCGTCAGGCGGAAGATATGGAAATTGACTGATATGACAGACTTGCCCTTGATGTAGATACTGTACCACATGAGCACACTTGATTTCCATAGCACTTTGCTGGTATGGTCATTACTCGCCACCAAGGTTGGAATCTCCTGGCCAACCACCTAAGACCAGTCTTAACTCCAGCCAATATGGGTTTTTTAAAGCTGTCCGATCTCTGATTGAGGTTACTTTCACCGGGCAGTCCTCAAGTGTCAACGCTATGTCTCCTGGCAACAAGACCTTGTTTTTGGGCTACGCCTACCAAAGCCATGACCATTGCTGTCCTATTGTCCAATCTATTCACTGTAGGGGCGCTCATATCAGTGCCCACCACTGGATTCTTACTGATAGCATGGCAGGGGCACTTTGAGACTAAGGAGAACATATCATATTGAAAAGGTTTCGGTTGTAGTATAAAATGAAGCACCTACCCAAAAAATACTGCTACTCCATAGCTGCATAGATAATTGCCAGGCCCTCCTTCTCTACCTGTGAATATTTTCTTTTTCACTGGAGGAAATTCAATTTTTTTTTTTAAATTTGTTTTGATTAGGTAATGTCTTACAGCCTTATGACAGTAGCCTCCTTTATGGCTCTCAAGGTGTACCATGACCTTCTTTATAGTACCCCTTGTGTGCTATGGCTTTCTCTATGGCACCCTGATGTACCATGGCCTCCTTTATGATATCATGGTTAGTAGTGGCCTCAGCATTTTCAGAGGGGTGCACGCCCCAAATTAGGCAGGGTCACCGATTGACTCTGGATTACTATACATGCGAGGGCTAGAAGGCTACCTGGCATCAACACATACTGCAATCTAATTGAACGTCGTTTTAGGGAGTGGAGGTGAAGGGGTATGTCCAGGGCCTCTGGCCACCCCTGACGGTGGGCACTTCGGTATGGCACCCCTGGTGTGGGTGTGAACACCCCTCGCGTGGATGTGGTAGTGTGATACTTATGTGTTAGTTGGTCAATGGGCCTTCACTCATCACCCACTGATGGATGCAGCTATTGCATCAGCCCAGTGACTTAAAAATGAGCGTTGCATATCAGAATATGATTGGTTAGCCTCCATAGTATTGGCTGTGATCAATAAATGCAAAAACTAACGCCCGGCTGGTATATCATTGACAGCAAAGGAGAGCTTGCTGATAAGAAAAGTAGTTGAGACTTACTGGTTTTTGAGTACCCGAACCAGCCATAAGCAGATCAGAGAATGTCCTTCCATTTATCCTCGAGTCCTAAAATGATGTTGATCCTGCTTCTACTAGTGTAACAGTGGTCACTAGTCTGGGGCCTCTGCCCCCTCCTTTACCATGGTTGTACAGCTACCCAACCTCAAGCCTGTCCACACACCTGTCTTCAATTGAGGTTCACCCACCTCTCCCTTCCACTTCAATTTAGGTTCAAGACCACCTCAGCCAGTGTGCAATTCTACCAATGAGCCTCCCCTGTACGGCAGCTTTACACTCTTCTCAAGTGTCGCATACACGTCCACCACACCACTGCGTACTATTTTTTGTTGTTGGCAGATCAGAGGAGGCCATGGACCTTTTCACTATGGTCTGATGCATACTCCTCTCCTCAGCTTCCTTTTATAGGGCACACCTTCATCCTCTCCCCTTGCACCTCTTCCCTGGGCAATGGGAGAGGATGTTTTAGCGAATGTAGTGCACCCCACATGGTTAAAATAGTTTTGTCCTCTCCCCTATTGAATCCTTGGATCTCTCTTGTGGCCTTTTCATTCTGACCGCTACAGCCCCTCTAGATCGGAGTATCTGTAGAGATGGGCATCCCAACTTCATGCACTTCTTAGTTAGCAGCTGGCTTCAGCTAACATCCATGATTCAGACCTTTTCCTACAGAACCTATGCAACCGCCAGCCCTGATGGTCTAATAACAAGTGGAAAAACAGGAGAATGTGATCACTGCACTTCTTTGCCATAGTGATACTCTAGCACTCACTCCTATAGTTGGATTCCCATAGCATGGAGTTCGTACACTTTCCAAGATGTACATGTACAAGTTAACCTACTGCAAAGTGTAGGATTTATTATTTTTGTATGAAGCCACTCTTTCCCTTTCCCTGGACATCAAAGTGCCTAAGGTGCGTGCAGTACCCATGAGGAACTCTGTTAATCTGAGGAGGATGGTCACCAGGTCGGCACTGCTACATGTATGCATACTTGGATGGTTTGTTAATGGAGAGTCGTGCTTAGGTGGGTGATGGACAAGGAGGAGCTTGCCTTGAGCCTGGAAGTTGTCATTGGTGAAAGAAATAGTTCCCCACTGCTCTGCAAAATGGAGTTGTCAGAAACTAGCTTTTGAAGCACTTAGGGTTAAGTAGGATTCAACCAGCAATGTAGGGCCTGATGTTTGCCCTGCAAACAGATTTCAGTCTTTGACCGATACTGGAATAATGCCAGAAGAGCAATGGAGAGGAATGTCTTCCTTCGAGATCTGGTCATTCACGCTCAGCCCTCTAAGGCAGAGGAAGATTATCTGGCATTCTATTTTGGGGCAACTCTTAGGCCAGATGTCCAGACGTTGGAACAAGGGTGGATCAAAGTAAGGGCCTAGACCATGGCAGGCTGAAATCTCCTTGTAGAGTTTTATGCTAATTATTTTATGGTGCTGGAATGCAGAATCTTTTTATGGAGTGCAGTGTCCAGTGGACAACTTCATGTGGCCTGTTGCAAGACCTGTCTAAGAGTTCTGTAAGCTGAAGTTGTTGGCATATGTACTCAAAATCAAACACTTCATGGAAACTGTCCAGTCGCAATGGTAGGTGAACAACGTTCATTACAACCTTGGCTTACAACTGTTTGCCCACTTACAAGATGGAGGAGTACTAAGTGCACCTTATTGCATTCTTTAGAGCCTCCTCTAAGCTGTCATTGGCCAATTACGTACCACTGTGGAGAGGATTTTCTCCAAAGGTGTGGGAGAAGTACTTATCAACAGTTTGCTTTGTAAACACAGATAATAATAGATGCGAGTTATAATGTCTTTGGTATACATGTAGGACAGCTTTCAAAGGAAATTGAGAGCTGTTGTTCGACTTACCTGGAGATGAATCTGTGGCTATAAAAACCCTGTCTTCCATTGCTTGCAACGTGTCTGGCACTGCTGCTCATGTGGAATCCGATGGTGGAATGGCCATCAAGCTAAGTGTCTGGCCTATGATGGAACAGCCATCAAGCTCAGTGTCTGGCCTATGGTGGAATGGCCATCAAGCTCAGTGTCTGGCCTATGGTGGAACGGCCATCAAGCTCAGTGTCTGGCCTATGGTGGAATGGCCATCATGCTCAGTGTCTGGCCTATGGTGGAACGGCCATCAAGCTCAGTGTCTGGCCTGTGGTGGAACGGCCATCAAGCTCAGTGTCTGACCTATGGTGGAATGGCCATCAAGCACAGTGTCTGGCCTATGGTAGAACAACCATCAAGCACAGTGTCTGGCCTGTGGTGGAACGGCCATCAAGCTCAGTGTCTGACCTATGGTGGAACAGCCATCAAGCACAGTGTCTGGCCTATGGTGGAACGGCCATCAAGCTCAGTGTCTGGCCTATGGTGGAATGGCCATCAAGCTCAGTGTCTGGCCTATGGTAGAACAACCATCAAGCTCAGTGTCTGGCCTATGGTGGAATGGCCATCAAGCACAGTGTCTGGCCTATGGTGGAATGGCCATCAAGCACAGTGTCTGGCCTATGGTGGAATGGCCATCAAGCACAGTGTCTGGCAGACATGAAAATATCTCTGTAGTCCTTAGCATAGATTCCTGTATAGGCTCCTAAGTTTTTTGCCACCATACACACTTACTTATTCAGCCTCATAGGACAGTGTTGTCAGGCCCAGGGCAGGCATGCATCCAGTGACAACATAGTATGGTGCTTAGTCTACAATATCTCAAACCAGCCAAGCACAGTGTCTGGCCTATGGTGGAATGGCCATCAAGCACAGTGTCTGGCAGACATGAAAATATCTCTGTAGTCCTTAGCATAGATTCCTGTATAGGCTCCTATGTTTTTTGCCACCATACACACTTACTTATTCAGCCTCATAGGACAGTGTTGTCAGGCCCAGGGCAGGCATGCATCCAGTGACAACATAGTATGGTGCTTAGTCTACAATATCTCAAACCAGCCACATTAACACCTTCTGTCGGTTATGTACTTGGACTTGAATAACTTCATTACTGACTCACCATACAGGTTTCCACCCTCTATTGACCATTGATCAATCTAATGGGGATTGTCACCGTTGTATGCACTTCAGGTCTTTCCACACGTACTAGTGTCTCGGTTTATACAGAGCAGCTCATGTAGTACTGCTGACAGGTCTTGCTACCTCCCACCACGTCACTGTCTCCACTGTGCGTCCCACCACACATTCTTTCAACAACAGGACTGCTTCTACCACATGCACATTGCTCCACCTTTGTGAATGACCACAGCGAGAACACACCTGTGCTTCTTGTTCTTTCCATTCTTGGTCACTGGTTTTCGTCTCTGCACCTGTTCCCTCCACTGCCACATCTCTGCACCTGTTCCCTCCACTGCCACATCTCTGCACCTGTTCCCTTCACTGCCACATCTCAGCCTTTTTTGTTGCCAGACATTGCAATTCGCCTCCATGTTAGAACACATCGTAAAGATGGAGACAATTCCAAATTCTCTTCTTCAAACAACCTTCTTCCATGTTTCTAATTATCTCCAGACAGACGGTCCTTTACCTGTTTCATCATCTCCATCACAAAGGGGTCTAAACTCTTGCAGAATTCTTATAATGTGACTGCCGATCCATTTAGTGCACAGACTTTTTCGATGGCAATTCATACTTACTACCTAGCTAGACAAAGGATCCCACTTCTGACACCATGTGTTCCTACCTATTCTTAGTTGTGTTGCTGGTACTTTGATGCTTAAAGTGCACACAACAACAAATGATATGGTCCTGCCCCCAATATGCATCCAACGGGCTACATCCTGGAAGAGCAGTGAACCAGAGCCAGTCTACTGATTACCTGGCCCACATGGTCTAAAATGCTTCTTTTCAAAGACAGCAGGTCATCAATGTAGTACATGGATTCAGGATATGGCTCTGAGTGCAGACGTTGCATTAACCTCATCCAGTCTAAATATCATTACAATGAATGTATGCAATCTTTGGTGGTAATAGAGAAATGGGAACATAACTGACATGGTACAATATTCCCTGCAGTATGGCCCAAGGATTAGTAGACCATTAGTTGACATATTGAGCTCATTTGGTCTGGGCCACCTCCTTCATAACAACAGAAGCACTGCGTGTGGCAATGGGGAGACATGGTCACGCAAGAACACCTTCATTATATGCACTTAAAAGAACTTTTACTACTATAGAAATCCAGCTACAGACCAGTTCTCTGTTAAAATACATGTACCTTGGTAGAATGCATCCACAGTGTATCTCCATCACTAAGAGGTCTACACTCTTGCCATCCTCCACTAGCTGGTAGAATTCTTATAATGTGATTGCAAATCCTTCTACTGTTCAGCTGCTTAGATGATAATTCAAACTTGCTACCCCGGGGGCCAGGTACTTTCACTTACTGCCAGTCTAGCCAGAGAAAGGATCCCACTTCTGGCACCGTGTTTTCCTACCTATGCTTAGTTGTGTTGCTGGTACTTTGCTGCTTAAAGTGACAATTTCTCTATCCCAATATGCATCCAATGGGCTACATCATGGAAGACCAGTGAACATATATCCTGTAATATTTAACAGAGCAATACATAAATAAGGGATCTGCAGTGCAGCACTAAACTTCACTGCAGGATGCAGGAAGACACTAGATGGTTGTACCAGAATGGAGGCTAAGCTGTGATATGGGTGTGGAGAGGATTTTCTCCAAAGGTGTAGGAGAAGTAATTATCGAGCAGTTTGCTTTGTACTGGATTGCAGATAGTTAAATCATGGATGCATGTAATGTTATAATGTCTTTGGTATACAGGACTGCTTTCATATAAACCCTGTCTTCCATTGCTTGCAACGTTTCTTGCACTGTTGTTCGTGTGGAATCCTATGGTGGAACGGCCATCAAGCTCACTATGGTGGAACGGCCATCAAGCTCATGGTGGAATGGCCATCAAGCTCAGTGTCTGGCCTATGGTGGAATGGCCATCAAGCTCATGGTGGAATGGCCATCAACCTCATGGTGGAATGGCCATCAAGCTCATGGTGGAATGGCCATCAAGCGCAGTGTCTGGCCTATGGTGGAATGGCCATCAAGCTCAGTGTCTGGCCTATGGTGGAACGGCCATCAAGCTCAGTGTCTGGCCTATGGTGGAATGGCCATCAAGCTCAGTTTCTGGCCTATGGTGGAATGGCCATCAAGCTCAGTGTCTGGCCTATGGTGGAACGACCATCAAGCTCAGTATCTGGCAGACAAAAAAATATCTCTGTAGTCCTTCAGCATAGATTCCTTTAGGACAGTGTTGTCAGGCCCAGGGACAGTCATGCATCCAGAGACAACATTGTATGGTGCTTAGTCTACAATATCTCAAACCAGCCACATTAACACCGTCTGTCGGTTATGTACTTGGACTTGACTAACTTCCTTACGGACTCATCATCATACACGTACATTGGTCTAAAATGCTTCTTTACAAAGGCAGCATGTCATCAGTGTAGTACATGTACATGGATTCAGGATATGGCTCTGGGTGCAGACGTTGCATTAACCTCATTATCCAGTCTAAGTATCATTACAATGAATGTATGCAATCTTTGGTGGTAATAGAGAAATGGGAACATAACTGACATGGTACAATATTCCCTGCAGTATGGCCCAAGGATTACTATTGACACCTTGAGCTCATGTGGTCAGGGCCACCTCCTTCATAACAAAGGTGCCTGTCCCATATCAGAAGCCCTGCCTGTGGCAATGTGGAGACATGGTCACGCAAGAACACCTTCATTATATGCACCTAAAAAAGAAACAACACTTTTACTACTAACCTTTATAGAAATCCAGTTACAGTCCAGTTCTCTGTCAAAATACATGTAACTTGTAGAATGCATCCACAGTGTATCTCCATCACTAAGAGGTCTACACTCTTTCCATCCTCCATTAGCTGGTAGAATTCTTATATTGTGATTGCTAATCCTTCTACTGTTCAGCTGCTTAGATGATAATTCAAACTTGCTACCCCGGGGGCCAGGTACTTTCACTTACTGCCAGTCTAGCCAGAGAAAGGATCCCACTTCTGACACCATGTGTTCCTACCTATGATTAGTTGTGTTGCTGGTACTTTGATGCTTAAAGTGCACACAACAACAAATGATATGGTCCTGCCCCCAATATGCATCCAACGGGCTACATACTGGAAGACCAGTGAACATATATCCTGTAATATTTAACAGAGCAATACATAAATAAGGGACCTGCAGTGCAGCACTAACCTTCACTGCAGGATGCAGGAAGACACTAGATGGTTGTACCAGAATGAAGGCCTAGCTATGATATGGGTGTTCAGCATTACAGGGCCTACATTGCTATAAAGAAGATGAATGTCAGATTTTTAAGACTGTAATGGAGGCACCATTTGGGTGTTGTTTACCAGCTTAGTCAAACTGTGCTAAAGTACAACATCAGCAAATACATGGTTGGGTCACTTATAACATACATTCCTTTGCTACAGCCATGCATCGTGGGTTGGAAGGTATGCCAGTAGTGATCCAAGTGCTCCAAATAAAATGGCACATAGAGATGGTTATAGATTTATTAGTTGCCACTGCTTGCCAGTCTACTGATTACCTGGCTCAGATGGTTGAAAATGTATGTAATCTTTGGTGGTAGTAACAGAAATGGGAACATGTCTAACATGGTGCAATATACCCTGCAGTATGGCCCAAGGATTAGTATTGGCACCTTGAGCTCATGTGGTCAAGGCCACCTCCTACATAACAAAGGTGCCTGTCTCATATCAGAAGCACCGCCTGTGGCAATGTGGAGACATGGTCATGCAAGAACACCTTCGTTATATTGCCACACGCACCCAATAGTACACAACACTCTTGCTACTAACCATTTTAGATATCCAGCTACACTCTGTTAAGAAAAACATGTTCCTGGTAGAATGCACCCACAGAGTCTTGAATTGTTGCAAATAAATTCACAAAGGCATGGATTGGATAACACATGCTAGTGGTCAGTATGTCCTCAGTTCCGGGGAGTCAGTTCGTCTCTTTCAAGACTATCCACATCACTGTTTCAACAGGGTCACATATGTCCATCAGTCAGGCAGCAGTGAGAGTAATGGCAGTGGAGCCACTTCCAGAACAAGAAGAGGCAGTAGTTGGAGTTGTTAACATTAATCTTCCATGGCAACACAGACTTGATGATTTGATCCCATGGATACCAAAGTCAACACAATGTAGTATCAAATGAACAGCAGCATAAGCAGTCCATTAATAGCTGGAACTGGAAGCAAGAAGCTCATTTAAAATGTAGAAGATCCTCTTAATCATGAGTGGATTCAATGTACATGTAAGTGGCATTCAGTAAAACTGTGAATGTGTGTGATATTTGTATTTATTTACAGGTGTGCTGGATGGCAGTGTAGAGTGGTCATGGCTTGCCAAATGGTTGGACTCTTCGGAAAATCAACATTCGGGTAACTTTAAAAGTGTACTGTACTTGATGCTTAACACCACCAAGCAATGCTAATGTATTAGTGTGTTTAACTATATTCCATCTACCGTAGTCTATGTGTACACACACAAAATGAATACATAGAACCACTGTATTATGTACCTGTACCTCTAGTTGCAGAATCCATATGGAAGGAGAGTCATGTGATCTCACATCCTTGCAGCCCTGCCCACTGCTCAAGATGTAGGATATCTCTGGCCACTCCTGGCACATAGATTTTGAATATCTCCACACCTGTGGTGCACTGGAACTAACAAATACGACCTAGGGTCGATTTGATGAGTACTGTTCAGATGGGAATTAGCCTATGGTGCCAGTATGCACACAGTGAGTTTGTGGTAACGTGTAAGCAAGCTCTTCCCATTCAAAATAAAATAATGTCCTCATGGGTCATGTATCATTGCATGTATATATATAATGCATGCACATGTAGATATAATACATGTACATGTAGCTGTGCATATTGAATTGTTTATGGATTTGAAGGCAACATTGGTGTCTACTAATAATGTAATGGACGTAAATGTGCATTTTTACCTTCGATTTGCACCACCATGGCCTTCAAAATAGCCCCTCCCTCCTCACAGTCATGTCCCTAGGCTGGAGCCTGCCCCCACCTGTCCTACTTACTGGTGCCTGATATCTGCAAGCGTCCCTCTTCAGTGTGCCTCTAGTTGGTGGACACGTACACTGTGATTGTTGGATTGTACTGACATTGGAAGGCTGAACCATGGTTAGTTTCCATACTTGTGTAGAGTTGGATGTATGTGGTTATTGTATTGGGCATTAAAATTGTGGTGTTGATTTGACTTTGTATGACAAACAACACAATAGCTGTGCCCAGGGATGATGTGAGTGCTGTGGGGGATGTGCTGTTGGTTAACACAAACAATGGCTTATAAGTGTTTGTGAGATATAGGTGTCCATTACAAAGGCCCTTTGGATACTCTCCAAATGATGCACACCCCTCTCCCCTTTTCTTTCAGACATTTTAGGACCCATGCATGAAACACATCTTGATAGACATGCCCTATGAGATGAAGTCTTGTAGGTCTCTAATACTGTGAAGCCACTTAACACAAACACACATCGATCTTCCCTAAGAAAAATATCTTTGAAGTCTTGTTCCAAATTCTTGTGTAATATGTTTTTGCAAGTGTTCCTGGCCAGTTCTTCTGGAGAACTACCTTATGTCATTAAAATGCAAGCATATCACTCTTCTAGGTTTTAAGGGTTTCTAAATAGCGATTCAGTTTGCGATGCCGAGGCATGTGCGCTAGTATGCTAAAGGGCGTGCCGCTTTATAATTTCTCAGGGGAAGAAACTCTTCAACCTTTACAAGTTAGAGGAGGGTTATGCCTGCAATTTAATGACATAATGATGTTCAATAGTTCTCTAGACAAACTGGAACACCTGCGGAAACATGTTATGCAAGAATTTGGAATAAATCGTCACAAGAGTTGAAAGAAAATTTACTTCGGGTTAGAAGCACTGAGGTATATACTAATAACTAATTTTTAATAGTCCCGAATCTATGGATTTGAAGCTTTTGTTTGTATGTGTACCTATTGGTTAATTACAAATATATATGGCCTTATTTGTTCACATTCATTTGTTGATGAAGTCATCAGATTAATTGTTCTGCAAATTGCTCTTATGATTTTGACTATTTGCATCTTCAGGGTTCAGGTAGCTCAATTCACCTTCATGCCATCAACGCTCCTTCCGATTCCAGTACTGCAGTGTTAGTGTTCCTCCTATGTTATGACTGTAAGAAGCTCCTTTCCCTCCTTTCCTTCCCCTCCCTCCTTCCCCTCCCTCCTTCCCCTCCCTCCTTCACCTTCGTCCCCTTTCTCCTATCCTATTTCCCCTTCCTCTTCTCCCCCATCTCCTTCCCCCTACCTTCCTCCACTCCTTCCCCCTCTTCATACTCCCTACCCTACCATTTGTATGTGTTTCACAAGACTACCATCTTTTCCCCCAAAGGTGAGGGATCTACATTGTATATTTATTCCAATGGAAGTGAGGACACCAGACTTCGGTTGAGAAAAGTACCTTTGTCTGTTAGTATGTCCCATTCCTTCCTCGCCCTCTTCTCCCCATTCCCTCCTCCTGCTCTTCTCCATTCCTACCTTGGGCCTCCCCCCTCCTCTTCATTATCCATATATACACCTGTAAACATATTATCTATCCATCACATACTGCTAGCTCCAACCATGTGGCTGGTGGTCTATTACCATTGAGATATGATCTGTGGATGATGTGGTCATGCACAAAGGAACAAGGGAAAGCTGAAGTTTTTGTGCAAATGAAATTATATACAATGTAAGGTGCATCCCACGTGTGTATGTTAGTGTGGGTATGTGTGTATTATTGTACACATGTATACGCATGTGCCTTATACAATGGCCTTTGTTTCCACTCCTGGCACAGATGTTTTGAATATCTCCACATCTGTGGTGGCTACCAAACTGCACCTATTTTGAGATCAGAGGGGATGGCAATGAATGGTGCCAATATGCTCACAGTGAGTTTGTGGTACAATGTATAAGCAAGTTTAATTCATGAAGTTCTGAGGCATTTCTAAACTAATAATCGCAAACCAGATCGGTCTGCATTGAGGTTGCACCCACACTATGCAATATTAGCAAATGAAAAGCAGGGGGGGGGGGGGGGGGAGGAGAAGTAAAACAAGAGGATGTTGGGGTTATATGACAGGTCAAGGTGAATGATGATGGAATGAAGGCCTTAAACAAAGAGAGGGAAGGATTGGGAAGAGGGAGCAAGAATTGGAGGAGTTAAAAGTGCTTAGGAAGAGAGGAGAGTGGGAGTTGTTGGGGCTCTGCTTGAACATAATAGGATACTTATATTTTTAGGTTGGCTACATTACAGTGGGTGAGCTCATTAGTTAACCAGATGTATAGTCCATAGGTGAGCGTGTTCCAGCTGCTGAATCAACTGCACTTGTAAATTTTATAATTGGCTATGGTGATTCATGTAGGATGTGAATCAAGCTTGCCTTGTTTTTCAGCTGGCTTTTCTGCTGTTGTCTGATATTCTGCTCCAGTCAGCTGTTGCATCTATGCTGGTAAGTGCACCTTACTTGGGTACCTAAAAATTTTAGAAATTTAAAAAAAACGTTCACTTCTTAAATAGGTTTTTCTGATACTGGTATCTGCCTAGACACTTTAAATTTGATTTGAAACATCAACAATAATTTTTTAGCCCTACATTTTATTCATATGGATTAAGAAAGGTGCATTAACGGAACTGTATGGTTTGCAAGTACATGTACGTGTAAGATAACACATGGAAAAGAATTATTAAAGGAAAAGATTTAATTTTTTAAAAAAGATGTCACAATTAAACATATCTTTGTGTGGTTTTTTCTTACAGTGATGCTCACTAGCTCACTGTCATCACTGAGGAGGCACCATCTGTTGAGAACCCTCCTGTGGAAGTTAGATCATATGGAGTATATCCAAGACTACATCCCATCAACTCTAGTCACCTGTCCCGTCAAGATGTTAAGCCACCTGTCAAGCAATATGTATTGTCCTGTTGGTATAATATGTACGGTCCTGCGGTATAGTATGTACAGCCCTGTGGTATAATATATACAGTCCTGTGGTATAAAATGTACAGTCCCGTGGTATAAAATGTACAGTCCTATGGTATATGTACACACTCTTGTGATATAACATGTACTGTCCTGTTTTGCCAATAAGTATAGTTTTGTGAAATAATATGTATAGTCCTATGGTATAATATGTACAGTACAGTCCTGTGGTTTAATGTTGGTATGATATGTACAGTGTATAGTCCTGTGGTATAATATGTACTACTGCCCTGTGGAATAGTATGTACAGTCCTATGGTATACAATCCTGTGGTATAATATGTACTGATAATATGTACATCTGGTGGTATAATATATAGTATAATGTGTACAGTCCTATTGTATATACTCCTGTGGTATAATACATGTATGTACATGTATAATATGTACAGTCATGTGGTATATTATGTACAGTCCAGTGTATAATATGTATTGTCCTGTGGTATAATATAATGTGTACAGTCCTATTGTCCACTCCTGTTGTATAATATGTGCAGTCCTATTTAATATGTACTGCATGCTGGATCCTTTGGTATAATATATGATCTGTCCTTTTTCTGTCCTATTCTCCGTCCTGTTGTATAATATGCTCTGTCATGTGGAATAATATTCTCCGTCCTGTTGTATAATATACTCTGTCCTGTTGTATAATATGCTCTGTCATGTGGTATAATATGCTCTGTCATGTGGTATAATATGCTCTGTCATGTTGTATAATATGCTCTGTCATGTGGTATAATATGCTCTGTCCTGTTGTATAATATGCTCTGTCCTGTTGTATAATATGCTCTGTCATGTGGTATAATATGCTCTGTCCTGTTGTATAATATGCTCTGTCATGTTGTATAATATGCTCTGTCCTGTTGTATAATATGCTCTGTCCTGTTCTATAATATGCTCTGTCATGTGGAATTATATTCTCCGTCCTGCTGTATAATATGCTCTGTCATGTTGTATAATATGCTCTGTCATGTTGTATAATATGCTCTGTCCTGTTGTATAATATGCTCTGTCCTGTTGTATAATATGCTCTGTCATGTTGTATAATATGCTCTGTCCTGTTGTATAATATGCTCTGTCATGTTGTATAATATGCTCTGTCCTGTTGTATAATATGCTCTGTCATGTTGTATAATATGCTCTGTCCTGTTGTATAATATGCTCTGTCCTGTTGTATAATATGCTCTGTCATGTGGTATAATATGCTCTGTCATGTTGTATAATATGCTCTGTCATGTTGTATAATATGCTCTGTCCTGTTGTATAATATGCTCTGTCATGTTGTATAATATGCTCTGTCCTGTTGTATAATATGCTCTGTCCTGTTCTATAATATGCTCTGTCATGTGGAATAATATTCTCCGTCCTGCTGTATAATATGCTCTGTCATGTTGTATAATATGCTCTGTCATGTTGTATAATATGCTCTGTCATGTTGTATAATATGCTCTGTCCTGTTGTATAATATGCTCTGTCATGTTGTATAATATGCTCTGTCCTGTTGTATAATATGCTCTGTCATGTTGTATAATATGCTCTGTCCTGTTGTATAATATGCTCTGTCCTGTGGTATAATATGCTCTGTCCTGTTGTATAATATGCTCTGTCCTGTTGTATAATATGCTCTGTCATGTTGTATAATATGCTCTGTCCTGTTGTATAATATGCTCTGTCCTGTTGTATAATATGCTCTGTCATGTTGTATAATATGCTCTGTCATGTTGTATAATATGCTCTGTCATGTGGTATAATATGCTCCGTCCTGTTGTATAATATGCTCTGTCATGTTGTATAATATGCTCTGTCATGTGGTATAATATGCTCTGTCCTGTTGTATAATATGCTCTGTCATGTTGTATAATATGCTCTGTCCTGTTGTATAATATGCTCTGTCATGTTGTATAATATGCTCTGTCATGTTGTATAATATGCTCTGTCCTGTTGTATAATATGCTCTGTCCTGTTGTATAATATGCTCTGTCATGTGGAATAATATTCTCCGTCCTGCTGTATAATAAGCCCTGTCATGTGGTATAATATGCTCTGTCCTGTTGTATAGTATGCTCTGTCCTGTTGTATAATATACTCTGTCCTGTTGTATAATATGCTCTGTCCTATTGTATAATATGCTCTGTCCTGTTGTATAATATGCTCTGTCATGTTGTATAATATGCTCTGTCCTGTTGTATAATATGCTCTGTCATGTTGTATAATATGCTCTGTCCTGTTGTATAATATACTCTGTCATGTGGAATAATATTCTCCGTCCTGCTGTATAATATGCTCTGTCATGTGGTATAATAAGCCCTGTTGTATAATTTGTATAGTGCTGTAGTATAATATATAATGTCACTCCTGTGGTATAGTATGTATAGAGTCCTGTGGTATAGTTCTGTCCTGGTGTATAATATATAAGGCCCTCTGTTATATAATATGTACGGTCCTGTGGTAATATGCTCTGTCCTGTTGTATGATATATAATATCGTATATGTATGTTCTTCTTGGTAGTTTATCTCGATAGCTCTTCTTGGTAGTTTATCACGATATAGTTCTTGATATCTTATCCACATACATGTAGCTCTTCTTGATAGATCTTGTTGACAATCTGATCAGTTTTTATTTGTTCTTTGCTGTGTAGGCATTTGATGTGATATCCTCAACACTTCCTCTTGCTTCAGTTTCTGCTTTCATGACAGCTAGCTTTATCTTATCAGCTGCAGCACACTGGCATGAGGTGTACTGTTCCCTCCAGTGGGACTACACAACTTCATTATTATTTATTTTACTTTTGTAAATGATTATTTTATTCTTTTCGTCATTTTATTATGATTTGATTATATTTCTTTTGTCTTTTGTGGTTAATTTATCTTTTATTTTGATTTACTTTTATTTTTGATGTATTTTTTTTTAAAAGCATCCAGCCAGAATGTGAGTATATTGTTACAACAAAGAGAATCATTAGCTCAGTCAACAGTTGACAGCCCTCACCTTGATTTGACTACACATCTCCACCACCTCGGCATCACCACAACCTACATTCTGGGGCCCTCTGATTGAGAACTCATCTTGCACATCAAATTGATACTGAACAAAAATCAGATCGATGCAGACACCACCATGTAGGTGTGGTCTTAAGTACTCATTCACACAAGGTGTGGTGGTGTTGAATCTAATCATGTGATGGTGAAGGGATGACTGGCTGCGACTGTACAGATGCCTGCCAGATAAAGTCTGCACTGTGGAGATCCAAACACTTCAAGCTTGTACTTTTTTGTAACATTTCTGGGTGTGTTCTTTTGTACCTTCTTATTTCTGGGTGTGTTCTTTTGTACCTTCTTATTTCTGGGTGTGTTCTTTTGTACCTTCTTATTTCTGGGTGTGTTCTTTTGTACCTTCTTATTTCTGGGTGTGTTCTTTTGTACCTTCTTATTTCTGGGTGTGTTCTTTTGTACCTTCTATTTCTGGGTGTGTTCTTTTGTACCTTCTTATTCTTGCTAATTCTGCATGGGTGTTATCTCCTTATTATCACAATTTTGTTGTACTGTAAATGAAGTTCAAAGGGCCCAAGTGACAATAGTCCCACACATACCATCAGAATAGTACAAATCTCAATATATAGGTATAGTGGAACACAAAGGCTATGCCTACATATGGAGGGCAAACACCACAACCAATTGATGTGCACCTTCCCATGGAGGTAGTTAGTGGGCCTGAAGCAGGAACTATAGCTAGCTATAGTACCCTTGTTACTATAGTACTGACGTTTCCAAAGGTTATATTTTTTTAGAAGTAAATTTTTAGTATTAGTATCATTTTAACCTTAACACCACGGATTTTCACGCTCTTAGAATGGAGAATATTCGAAACAGGATCCGCGCCGGACTATATACCGGTATTCATGTATAAAGATTATGATTACCATTGCAAGGCGGGTCTTGGTCTTACTGTGTTTTGTTGAGTTGACAGATAACTACTGGTCACCAGATTCACCACTCGAGTCGTACGGTTTAGTTTCTGTTGTTTATACTACTTCGCTAAACGGTGCCGGCACCGTTTACGTGGAACGACAAGTCTGTTCCGTTCACACGTAATCAGGGGCGGATCTACCCGTTTGCTCGTGAACCCCGTCTCGTACCCAGATCTGCATGTACGTCCTCCCGCCGCCAAAATTTAACTCCACTTTTATTGGCTTGTTCTCAATTCATATTGTTGCCCGTTGTTGTGCAGTTCCGCGTCGTTGCCAATTGGCGTATAGTCACTAACGGTAGTGCTGTGGCGCTTTATACAGAGTTTTCTCTTTTAAGTTTAGCGCTGCAAGTAGTCAGTCAATCTGCCTGTCTAGCTTTATACTTGGTCTATGTAAGGTGTTACTGTTTTGTATCAGGCCTATATGATGATTTGCCTAGTCCTCTGACTCTGCTTACAAAGCGATCTACACTGCTGGTATCCGAAGTGGAAAAATAGTACTTAATTGTGTTCCCCCTTAGTAGCACAGCCCTTAAAACATTAAAGGAGACAAATGCCATTTTTCCTGTGCAACATTCTTCGAATCATTTCTACCTTGCAAGTCACTAGCTGTGAATGTGAAAGGTCTATATTAGTGCAGACTAAAGACCTATAATATAAGATGTATACGTATACAATCATGCAGTGAATTGGTAAATCCAGAATATTAATGGACGGCATTATAACAAGAACATCAAAGTTTGATATTTTCGCACAATGAGAAACGTCCCAGACGAATGGATATATTATCCGCTTGAGATTAATTTACATATGATTTAGCTAGGGCTTGCGTGTACAATTTACACCAGGGTTGCCGAAGGCCAGCCCGGCCTGTCGGGCCGACCTTTCAGGCCGGACCTTCAGGCCTGACCTTCAGGCCGGACCCCGGACAGAAAGGTCGGGACACACACCCTTAGATGCAGATTGCTATTACAATCAGTCACACGATTATTGCGCAGAAGTGAGACGTCACATCAAGCTTTATCCAAACCCTTCATATCCACTCTTTTCCTTTGTTTTGTAAAATTTGGGCACATTGAATTGTGAGCACCCTCCCCCACTTTTATTAACAATCCTCCTTCTCTGAATTCCTGGATCCGCCCCTGCTAGGGCCAAACATCTCTGTGTATACATGTACAATCTGCAAGCTATGAATATTTTTGGAATTGGAAGTGCATTCAGAGCAAACACTGCATGCATGTGCGCACTCACTGCATACCATGATTCACGCGGCTAATTGGCAAAGAAAAACAGAAGAACAAATTAAAATTAAAACAGAAAACGACTGCAGATGCTGCTGTACGCAACGTCGTTACTCTTCTTGGCAGTTGTCGCTAACCCCGGGTCATGCTACTACATCTACGGCCCCCGCGCAGGAGACGGCAGCGTGCAGGCGGTGGTGGGGGGAAAAGATAGCACATTAGCAAAAAGGTGGGTTACCATATTATTGTCCGGATCGAAACAGCTAGTGTTATACTTGAAGCCTGCTATTCGTAGGTTGAGGAGACAGGCTAGCGGCACAGGTGTGGCGCCGGCCGTCACCATAAACAACCTCAAGGGAGACTCCCACGACCAGCTCCTCGTTCACTGGTCATCCCACCCATCCCAAGTGTTGTTCGCTCTAACGCGTAGGCGTGACCCCACCACGGGGCGATCCCTTCAGAGCTGGCTGTGGAGGTGGGTGTACCTGTACCAGTAACCGGGCACGCCTACTATTATGCACCCTTCACACATGGTCATCAGATCAACAGATCATGGGAAGACGGTTAACAACGAGACTTCTAAGTTTGGTGATGACGCTTTGATTGAGTGGTACTACATTAGCCCAGATGAAAACAAGGTAATGGGCACGTGTATGCACACCTATGTGTGGGTAATGGAGCCCTTATATCATCTAGCTCATCTTTACCGATGTCCTTCACCAAACCTTGTACATCACTGTTGATGAAGGGGAGAGCTACACCAAACATGTGGTCCCCTTTGTGCCAGACAAGCTGACATTTCAGAGACAGACCACTCCAAACTATCAGGGGGACAGTGTCCTTGGCTATGACAGCACAACAAGAAGTGTAAATGAAACCACCTAATCTAGTAGATTGTATACCTCTTTCCTCCATCCTGCATGGGCTCTTCCTATAGCTTTATGTTTCAAGGTCACTTGGAATGAATAGCAGCTGGATACCTCTGTGTGCAGGTGGAGTGACACGATACTTCTGGGGAGTTCTTGGACCTCCTCTTGAGCAGAACACAACAGTCTACTTTGAAGTTGATCTAGGCAGTAGGTACTCTTAATAACATGCCTTATATGGTCATAGAATGATCCCTTATAGATAGCAGTGCCATTCTGAAGCAGTCCTCCTCCCCATTCCTGAGTGTAGAAGACTTCACTCAGTTGGGGACCATCCTTCCTAACTCCTTCTATTTGACCTTCCAGTACATGTTTGTGAAGGTGAGTCCATGGCTTGTTACCTGTATAAAGGGTGTTTCACAATCAAGGAGAATTGTTTATAAATTAACCACAAGCATGCAGTTAATTCAGTGGAGATTGTTGTGAAAAGTTCTAATAATACGGGCTTAAATTTTGATGTAAACAAACCAAATATTAATAATGAAATACAATCAAAATTAGCGAAAATGAATTTATACTTGCCGATAAAACCTAATCAAAATCATACAATTTTTGAGGCACCAAAAAAGCAATGTGCTTGAATGTTAATAACTTTGCCGAATTTATTACTCAATTCAAACCTCTAAATCAAGATACAATGGCCCCTAAATCAAGTATATTGCGATATCAAGATTTCAATTCTGAATAAAAGAAAGTAGTTGATTAATAATTAACCACCCAACTTTGATCAATATTAATTAACCATTATATCATCAGCATGTCTTCTTTTGCTGCTATAACTTGTAACAACCTTAAATTTCCTTGATTGAGAAAACACCCTGTTCATTATGTTGGTACTCTGTTCCACAGAGAAATGGGACCACAGGCAGCCCCCTCTGGGTGAGCTATTTGAGGGGACCCTTCCAACAGGCATCCTTTCCTGGCCTCCTCCCAGAGATGGTAACACACACACACACACACACACACACACACACACACACACACACACACACACACACACACACACACACACACACACACACACACACACACACACACACACACACACACACACACACACACACACACACACACACACACACACACACACACACCACACACACACACACACACCACACACACACACACCACACACACACCACACACCACACACATACACACACACCACACACACACACACACCACACACACACACACACCACACACACACACCACACACACACACACACCACACACACACCACACACACACACACCACACACACACACACACACCACACACACACCACACACACACACACCACACACCACACACACACACTACACACACACCACACACACACCACACACACACCACACACACACCACACACACACACCACACACACACACCACACACACTACACACACACACCACACACACACACATACCACACACACACACACACACACACATACACACACATGTTAAGCACAATATCCATTTCTTACTACCCCATATGCCCCCAGTACTACATGGTGATAGATGCCAGTGAAGGCCAGGTGTTCATGGCTGTGTACCATAATACCAACACCTCCAGTCTGTACATCTCTGATCAGACAGGACGGACCTACTCCCTCTCATTAGATGGTGTGGTCAGCTCCCCTGCTACCATGTGGATGACAGGGAACCCCAAGGTTGACATCCATCCTGTGAGCAGTTGAGAGGGCAGTATTTATTTGGCTAGTAATGGGTAACCATGGTAATAATGGTAACAAGGTTACATTGTGTACTTATCCCACCTAAAATATTATTACTTTCAGCACTGGTTCAGTAGGAGGAAGCCAGTAAAGTGAACCACAAAAATATAAACCTTTTGAACGCCAAGGGCATATTTATATACATGATATTCCATGCTAATGACATTGTACTATATGTGTCATGTGATTATGATTTTAAGTAATGTATTGATCATAAACCCTGTATAAGAGATACATGTGCACATACATGTATGTAACCTTATTATAAGTAGAATTTTGGTAACTTCCCTCTTCTAAGTACTACTGATGCTTCTAAGTGCATCAGTAGTACTCCTACAGTAGGAATTTGTAACTCACTTAAATAAAGTGCAGCAGAGAATTTCTACTGATGTGCACTACAAATTCCTGTTATTTGTACGTGATACATTAGAGAAATCATCGGAATTCTTGTGCACGTTTGTTGATGGTAGAGGGAAGTTACAAGCTTTGTGATTATGGGAAATTGCCCATCGTTCATTTTCCATCACACTAGAGGGCCAATAGGGGAATTAGCATCGGGCCTCAGTCGGGCCTCAGGAACAAGCAGCCATGCATCAAACTCCCCCTTAAAAGCTCTATGAAGGCCATCTGCTCCTACAGCTACTTCTGATGTTAAAGTGCATATATATAAATATGCCTTTGGCGTTCAAAGGGTTAATTGATCTTATTGAATATTCATTAAATAATAGTCCCATGTATTTTTGTACATTGGTCCTTTGTTTTGGTATTTGCAACAGAGTGTTCCACCATGATCTAAATTTAATCAGTAATCTTGAAGGCTCATCTCGTGCTCCAAGCTTTTTTTGTCTACATCTTTCCACAGGTGGAGGGCCTTTATGGAACTTACCTTGCCAACATGTACACTAACAGCTCCTATGGCCTAACAGTGATCACGTTCAATAAGGGAGGAGTCTGGCAGAGATTGGCCCCACCCACAGGAAGCTGCTCACTGGTACATAACACATGTGATGTACACACTAACTTCATCACATCATCATCTCCTTCACCTTCACAACCACACCCACAACCACACCCAACAGCCTGGATGCTCTCTCCATCTTTGCATGGATTTGGATATAGAAAATGGCTACCAATCTATTCTTACCCAGGACTCAGCCATTGGGTTCATCATGGCTTTAGGTAAGCCATATTATATGTATTATAATATCTATAGGTAGGTGAGCTGATTGTCCTTGTTCAATGGCATTATGGGTCACTGATATGACTTCTTGTGCTCTTTAATTTAGTCATGCACTGTTATAAATGTTGTGCCATTGAAGCTACAGTAAAGAGAGTCTAAAGACTCTAATAATCATGCAGGCCTCCTCTACCATTCATAAGTGCTGAAAGGCAGACTACAATCTGTGCATTATATAATTATTTAAAATATTGCAATTATCTAGCATTTACCATTGTAATTATCTACTCCTCCCTCTACTCCTCCCTCTGCCCCTCCCACTACCCCACCCTCTGCCCCTCCCTCTTACAGGAAACCTTGGCCCCACCCTTATCAGTGACACCAACACCCTCGGGCTGTACTTCTCCAGTGATGGGGGCACCACATGGCACGGGGTGGATAATGGATACTGGCAGTTCCAGTTTGTTGGTCAGGGATCCATCATTGTGGCTATCCCTAAATGGAGCCCCGCTGACCTCATCCTCTGGTCATGTGACGGGGGCACAAGCTGGCATACTGATAACCTCCCCGAAGAGCTATCAGTGGTGGGCATGTTCACTGAACCAGGGGAGAAGGCCCTACATGCCAGGTTGGGGTGGTGTTCTGTGTATTCTAATACAATGTAATGTTTAAAATTGCAGTGTGTTTGGGCACACACACTCAGATGAGTGGGTTCTGGTAGACCTGGACTTCTCCACCCTGACCAACTCATGCTCACCTTATGAATACTCTCCATGGCAACGGTTAAATCAGGTGACCATAATTTTCATCAACCCATTACATGTAAAGCACAAATGTATTAGAAAGACATAGGCTGATAACTCCTATATATGGCTTCAAATAATATATTTGTTGATCAGAGTGAGAGGATAGTTTATTGGATGAGGAGAGAGGACAGGGAGGGGTGGGGGAGAGGGAGAGGGGAAAAGGAGAGGGAGAGGGGGAGGGGAGAAGGGGAGAGGCATATTCTTTACGCAAGGTCCTCACAGACAGGAGCACCCATCTGTGTCCTTGGAGAGATGGTCAGCTATAAGCGTAGGAGGCCTGGTGTGTGTTGCCTGATTGACCCTGACTCCACCATGGCAACAAACTGGTCCACTTGCTTGTGTTCAAGCAAGGATTTTGAATGGTTAGCAGTTAGTCCATTAATAATGTTAGGATTATTAAAGTCTCCTCTTGTCCAGTGATGCTGGTTTTGTGCGTACCAATCTGGATGGTCCCTGTACACCAGTGGAAGGTTACATATACCCTCCTCCCCCTCCCACTAACTGTCCACAAGGGACCAGCTACAACTACACCAGTGGGTAGGTGTGGCCTGCTTACCAGGTGGGTGTGGCCACCCCCATTTCCTCCCTAGGTATAGAAGGATACCAGGTGATAGGTGTGAGGCAACAGATAAAGATATGTCCTTACCTGTGGTCGTTCCTTGTCCAACTAGTAAGCCAATCTGTCACTGATGTTTAAATGATCAGTGTTACCCTTGGGGAACAATATGACAGGCCTACAGCAAGCCTTACCCATGCGTCAGCGGGCGGGGTGTCAGTCCCTGCCAGGGGCCTATATGGTGTGAAGCGCTGGCACTGCAGGTGCTGTGATATAAGGCTATGGGCCCGACATAGTTGGTCCTATATCGGCGTGAGAGTAGAACTCTCACGCCCATAGCATCCGGAGGCAATAGGCACCTACATAAATGTTCCCCAAGGCCTAGGGGAACGCACATTTGCTGACCTCTAACTCTCACGAGATATAATGACTGCAAACAAAGTCCTTCACTATGTGACATTATTATCTGATCTTAACATCCACCTGTACTTAGCTGATATTGCTCCATACATTTTATGTCATACACATTACCCCTCAGGGGGGGAACATGGTGCAGTGCACTACACGCATGTGTAGTGACTATTCTATCCTTCCCCTGTCCTTTCCTCCATCCCTCTCTCAAGCTGTTCCCAGGACCAGTACTTGTATTCTGGGTACCAGTACCAGACCTGATTCTAGAACCAGTACCAGACCTGTCCCTGGTACCAGTGCTGGATCAGTTCCAGGCACCAGCACCTCTGTTCCAAGTGCTACTACAATCCCTGCCGTTACCTCTCTGGAGCTGACTGTTGGTTTTGGTGTAGGGATAGCTCTTGCCCTGCTGATGGTGGTGGTCATGGCTGTGGTGGCTTCCTTAGCCTTTGTTTACTGTAAAAGGTATGAGGGCAGCCATTTTATTGTTATTAAAATTCTTGTCTTAAAAAAAAAATCCCACCAGGAATCTGCAGTGTAAGATTGTTGCTTTAGCATTTGTCATTCTGTTTTTGTACACTGCAGCTGACTGTAATTTTTGTTATCTCAGGACATATGGCCATAGGAAGTACTCAAGACTTCTGGATGACAAGGTGTGGGAAGGAAGTGAGTTGGTGCAGTATCCTGTAATAGAATGTGAAGATGAGTGTGAGGAGGAAGAGGCCAGAGGTCAAGGCAAAGGAGGGCAAAGTGAAGAGAAAGAAAGCAGAGGGCAAAGTGAAGAGCTGTTTGATGATGGCAGCAGTGGCTCTGAGTTGAAAGAAATAGGAAGTCCTGAGAGCTTTGCCCATTGCCAACCAGCACATGTGGGTGGTTATGACTCTTTCTTGTGATGTCATCATGATGACATCATTGTGCTCTGAGGGCTCAAGTACCCCAGAAAACTCAACACCCATACTTGTGCAATTCACCTCTTCTCATGTACAATTTTTTAATCAAAAAAAAAAAAAAAAAAAAGTTAACACACTCCAAACACAACTGACATTCAGCTAATAATCTAACACAATCAAGTATTTATTAAAAGATACATGATGGGTGGTCTGGTGATGCTTATGGAGGATTCCAATACAATATAATTGATATCTTTGTTTGATATACCACTTGCTCTGAAAATTATTTTGGACACTGGTACATGTATACATGTATGCTAGCTTTTACTCATTTGCCAATTGCCTGATGCATATCAAGTAATCACCTTGAACTGACTAATATTCTAAAACGCCTTACACAAAAGTATAAAGTGCTTCTAGTAGGAATACATTATTTTGTATTTTCAAAGTTTAAGATGAGTTGAAACATTGTGCCATGCAATCTGCAAAACATGTTGTAAAAAACTGGCTACATTCATCATTCACTTTTCATTTATCTTACTACTGGATAAGAGTAACGGTTGGCCCCCCCCCCCCCCCCCCCCCCCCCCCCCCCCTCCTCCATTCACTCACAGGTAGCTTCCCTTATGTCCAGTACACAGCTCTGGCCATCAAGCATACCAGTAAGCAGATATTGATGCAGGCACATGACCACACCCCCTGTAGGGACCACTGCTGCCTACAAATGGTGGCTTACTTTTGTATTCATCCATGGCCAGAGCTGCCCTTGCTAGGTCTAAGGTCTGAAGGACTATGATGTGGCATAAATAAATAAAAACTCAAGTTATCTCGTTTTGTTCAACATTTTTAAATGTATAAAAATCATTCACATTAAACTATACAGAGCATATGAAGAGACAATGACACCTCAAAACCTTTCCTATAACTAACAAGTATATTTTTAGCATAGTTTATCTTGTACATTTGTACTAATAAGAAGATCCTGCAAATAATACAATCTAATCTAAGACTATAATCTGTGTACAGCACTACTGTTCAATATACTGAGACACACACTTATGCTATGCTCAAACACAGTACTTTGTGGATATTCTAGAAGCCGGAATCTAGAAATGGTGAAATACCTGCATGGTGGAGAAGCAGGGATGTGATGTAAACATGAAAGATGTGGATGGAGACACTCCACTCAATGTGGCTGCATCATCAGGTAGCCTATACATTCTGATATACCTGATTGAATAATTGATGTTCAATCACGCAGTCTCTTAAATTCTTTTCCTGCATGTGATATTATGCCACAAAAAATGTATTTATCCAGCGGGTCGAGTAAGTGACTTCCTGCATGATTTCTTTTCTGCATGGTGTACAACTCATGGCGTGGAACAAGCGTTTTATAAAGGTACAGTCGAGGCTATGATAGCTAGATACTAACTTATACCATTTTGGCAACACTCTATTCATGCATGTACCACTGTACATGTACAGTGTCTCTTCCCCCTCCCCACCTCCGGCCGTGCCGGCCTCGATCCCCCCTCCCGCGCCCTATAGCATTTTTATGTGTTTGTTCTTGTGTAGCTACCACAACAACGCAGCATGAAAATTGTGTGGTTATTGATAAATAATTGCTCGATGAATAAACGTGATATTTTACTTATATCGCGATATACCGGGTATAGGCTAAAGACCATATCGCAGCAGCACTACTGACCACTCAAATCATTACATGGCTACCGGAGGTAAGCACCAGTCCGGTACGTGCTGTAGGCTGTATTGTGAGTGTATTGTATATAGCTGGCCGATGTATCGTGGGCCTGCTAGCTAGCAAGCGTACACATGTACATGTACAGTTATATTAGACATGCAGCTGCATGCTTATATTATGGTCATTTCTTATTCTTCAAAGCACGGCGTGCATTATTTCAAGTTTAGCTGTTACAATTAACTTAAGGGAAATACTTGATATACAGATTGCACTTCTCAGTGGCTCAACTGCCCCCCTCCTCCCCCGCAAGAAATTTAATTCATTAAGTTAGTGATTTAAAAGCAAAGTATTATCTTTTGCAAAACATTGTTGAATGAGTGCTGAGTTGTTTGATATATTTGTTTCATTCTATATCCAAAAGAAAATGCTACCTTGTTGCTGTATATATGTACATTACGTCTAACAGCACATTGCCTTTAGTGTTACGTATAGATAGAAATGCGATGCCGAACACTTGCCTCATTCGACTGCCGTAATATACCTCGTGCATTGCCTAACGCTGACGTTAATAGATGCCTGACTACGTTTTATAATAAATAGATATTATTTGACAATCCGCTATTATTAACACGATATCGCAATCACATCAACAGTAAACTCTTTGGGGGCACAGGCCAATGTCCGGGTATGGATGCACCATATGTACATAATAACTCCATTTTGTTCTTGTGTAGATGAGTGCAATGAATTAAGGAGGAGGAGTATGCTAGTTAAAATATAGTAGTACAACTCCGCAAATGCTTGCAACGCTACATAAACTGTTACCGGTGCATCCCTCAGGTCACAAGCGCACGTGTAGATTTTTGATGTGGGAGAAACTAGTAACCAGCAATTCGACAGATAATTGTACAAATGTGTACCGATCATTATACATGTGTATATGTACACCAAAGAGTGAAGTGCTGCGTGAGATGCGAGGCCACTTAAAATTCCTGTTTAAATTATCAATTCACTGGTCGGTTGAAATTAATAACAACCGCAGCTTCATGCAGCACAACGGGTTTCGATCCAAGCCTTACATGCAAGATGATCATTAGATGGTGATTGCCATTCTAATACCTCCCTAAAAGACCAATTATCCACATTAGTATGATCTCCTCTGTATAGCTATATAGTAATATCTCATTTAGATATTTATGGTGCTTTCAGAACACCTGCATAAAACAGTCCACATTTCCTATACTCTGATGCTGTTTTATAGGTGAAATTGCTGCGTCTGCCACAATGATTTGTTCTTGCTGTCTCGTATATTGTTGGCGCTATTCATTTCCTGCGAGTCGTTTGCGCGTTCCATAGCATCTATTGCTATGAATATAACTCGCATATAACTCACACAGATACGTTTCACACCCACAATATACGAATTAACACTTGAAATAATATATTGTGCTTTTTTGTAGGCAGTGCGTATGTTCTACATAACAGCTACAAGCTTTTGCATCTGCATGATCATAGGTATTTAGTGGTACATTTTTATAACTAGACCACTTTTTCAACAAATATGTCCTCACTACTTCATACTGTCATAGATATTACAGTAGTTGCTGCTAGTGTGGTATCCAAGGGAGACCACTCACTGGACGGCCATCCTTTTGTGGTACTGTGTGTAAAAAAAAAAACAGATAAGTTCGAGCCTTGTTACTGACCAGTTCTCACTTGTAATGACATCAACTGTTCTTACTTTCATGAAGTGTGTGCAGTTTTAGGTATACATCACACACATGTGTAGGCTATTGTCACTGTAAAATTCAATCGGCAGAAATTGAAGATTTGTCTCAATGCTGCAAAGCAAAAAACGGTCTAAAAGGACAAATTAAAAGTTGAGCATATTCAGCACAATCATTTGAAGAAAGGTACAATTTCATCAACATGTACATGGAAATGTAGGAATGAAATATGTAGTATGGGTCCAGGGAGGGGACATCTTAATAGTGATAGTATAGTCAGGAATGGTAGCTTTGCTTTGATGTCAGTTAATTTCTGCAGTAACCTCATCCATTTTGTAAATATTCCATTCACAGCTGTCTCTACATGTACAACAGTCAAAGTCACTGGTGTATTTGAAGATCTTGGTAGTAAGGATATTGAAGTATATTTTGAGAGTGCAAAATCAGGAGGCAGAAAGGGATCCATCAAGAAGTGTGTTATCGAGGAAAATGGAGTGGTATTTATAGAATTTGATAGTCCTGAAGGTAATATTGCTTTGGTTTGACTTGATTGCATAAATGCATACACATACATGTGCAAAAAGGCAAGTAGTGGGCATGACATGTGCCTGCACTTACCAACTGCCTAAACCTATGGGAAGGGATATAAAATGCAGAAGGGAGATATGTCAACAGTTGTTAGGTTGGGTATGAAAAAGTATTTTTTTCAATGAAGACACAACATCCTAAGGTAAGTGGTTCCACATAGGTATCACACATTCAGTTAAAAAAATGTGCTTGAGGTAGATGTTTGGATATAATGTAATATAATAAATGTTTCACTCCTACATTGTAATGGGCATTAATGATATGTAATGCTACATATGCACTCTTTACATACTGTACATTGTAAACATTAAATTTGTATCAAATTAAAATGATTAAATCAAGCCAATGAAAATCATGATGCTGGGGCTGTGAACTTATCAAGTTAAGTACTGAGTCAACAGGCAATTTTTTTCTCATTGTACATGTATGGCGCTGAAGTGGCTTTTAACACATTCAGTATCTTTTTAATAAAATGATTGCTGTTGAAATACATGTTAGTCATTTCTTTAATTATGCCCATTTTAAATGGTACATGTACATTGTGCCTCATTATCAGAGGTACATTTAGTTCCCAAGTGTCCTTCATGACAGCTTACTCTGCTCTTTGAGATCATTAATTGGAATACTACAGTTCGCATCATTTGTGGTGCTTCTTTATGTTTTTCAGATCCTTCAGTTAAATGTTTTGAATCCACCAGCAATAAAATGTATATCAAAGGTTATTATAAATCTGTTCTATATCTGCAGCAAACATTCCAAAAAGGAAAAATGATACTACTGTATACATGTTATTTGATGGGGTCAATGAATAGTGGCTATTTTATTGCACGTATTTCCAAATTTACATGTGTTGCAATTCATTGCACAATTTCTTAATTAGAATTGGGGGCCCATTGCTGAGACCTATGTATAGCAAACACACTGAAATGTTATTACTGAATTTCTTCTCCCTTGGACAGCATTCACAGTGTTTTTTTTTTCCCCACAGTTGCTGATTGTGTCGTATCCAAAGGAGACCACAAACTGTATGGTCGTCCCTTGACAGTCCAGTATGTACATGTATCCACTGAACAGAACGACATAAAGTGCAAATTGGTTGTGACTCAATTGCCTGCAGAGATTGAAATGTATGTGGATATTTCTGTTTCCAAAAAAGCTGCACTGGATATTGTCAAAACCTTGCAACATATAGAATGTAAGCTTTCAGAAATCAGCACCCTTTATCATTTGGCGGAACATCCCAATTTGCTTATTCAAATTCAAAATCTAGTCAGTGAGATAGTGGCTAATGTTACAATCATTGATAAGGAGATAACAATGAATCCAGAAGATTATGAGTTTCTTTTGCAAACTAAACAGCAAGATATAACTTTTACATTTCCTGGTGTCAAGACGACTTTCATTCCTCCAATGAATATCAAAGTAAATGGTGCTGCAAAGGATGTGCAAAGATTTGAGGAGAGTGTGTTAAGACTATCTGCTCATTCATCTGTCACCATGGTGCTGGATCCATTACTTATGGATTTTGTGTGTGCCAAAGATGGCCGTGAACAAACAAAGAATTACGTACGTTCCTTCCATGGGATTTCTGTAGCTGTATGCAAACATGGAAGTGGCAATAACTGCACTGTGCTTGTTTTGTGTGACCCACAAATCATAGAAAAGGTAACTAAAGCTCTAAGTGATATTCAGAAGGAACTCCTTATAGAAAAGCTAACTGTCTCGCCTAAATGTCAGGCCAAACTTTCTGAGTTGAACACCAATAAGGAATGCAATGAACTCTGTGAGCAGTTACAGAAGAAGCATGGTGTCATTGTAAAAATGTCAAAGGACTCTATTACTGTCGCTGGGTTTAAGGACAAGGTTAACCAAACCATATCTGGATTTAAATTTTTTATTGATACTGAGTGCAAAGTAACAAGCTCCATTACTGTAGAAGATGGTGCATGGCAGCTTTTGCAAAGCCACATGAAGTCTGAATGGGATACACTGCTTAAGTGTGCTAAAGATGTGGAGGTTGTGCTCAGATCAGATATTAAAAATACACTTACTACCATCAACATTCATGGACAAGTAGATTCAGTTGACAGAATATATAATGCATTATCAGCCTTGCAACAAAAAATCCTTAAAAAGGATATTCACCCGCCTACATTTGTAATTGGATTTCAAGAGCATGCAAAGAGCACTGAATGGAAAACCTTTGTTCCTGGAATAGAAAGTGTGTACAAAGTTTGCATTTCAGTTTTCAATTCTGCAGATGTTAATGACTTGGATCCAGTTATTGCAAAAGAGGTTGAAATCAAAACCTGCGATGATAGTGCTGCACCAATTGAAGGTGATGAGGACAGTATTATGTCACCTTTGCAGTCAATGTGGAACTATTCAAACCTCAAATGTGTGAGTATTCATAAAGGAAGCCTTCTTGATGTGAAGGTATACTAAAAATTTTTTGAAGCCTCTAATACATAATTCCATACAGAAAATTCAGTATTTAATTATTATTGATTTCCTTGTTGACAGGCTGATGTCTATGTTAATTCTACAAATAATAATCTGGACCTCAGTGGAGGTGTTATTTCAAAAATGCTTGTTGAAGCTGCTGGACCTACTTTACAGGAAGAATGTTATTGTAAAGCTCCAATTATTTCTGGTGAGATTGCTGTCACAGGAAGTGGAAACATCAAATGCAAGCACATATTCCATCTTGCCTTAAGTAATTATGATGGGCCTGGAGGAAATGCTGAAAAGGTAATCAGGGTGGATACCAGTATAAGAATGTACATGTATTAGGAGCAGTGGCTTGGTACACTTGAAATAGCATCAGAATTGTAACTACTCAGTAATAAACATGCATAAGCCCGGGGGACAGATTACAATACATTCTTACCTGCTGGAGCTTCAAAATCTGATTTGATCTGGTGTTTGGAGTTTTACTTTCAGCCATAATTATTACATGCAAACAAATTATAGTGATGAACAAAAATCATATATGTGTATGTAGTTTATAAACTTACTTGTGTTATTAATGAATATATTTTATTTATCTACTATTTACTGATCGTCATTATGAGGAGCATGAAAAACTCAAAGAGATATTTGTAATACTAAAACCACTAAGGTGTAATTGTGGTATAGTTGAAATAGGCAGGTGGTTACCTTGGAGGTGAACTTGTAAGCAAACACTTGGTTTAGCTGTTCATTCATCCAATGAGCCTGCATGGGTGGGCAGGTAGTACTGTATAGATGGTAAAGTAAATAAAGCAGTGAAAAACGAGACAATGTCATGTTTGTCTATTAAGAGTCCAACAGGACAGAGCAAATTTATTTCCCTCATAAGAAGAGCTCATAAGAAGAGCATTTAGGCATCAAGAGATTTACCACGGAGAAAGAAAGAAAAATTGGCTTTTTGTAAGTCTGGGTATGATGTTAATGACAATTGATAATCTCCTGGTATCCAGTCCATCATCAATAATGAAGTAGACAGCCTACTGCAGGTCCGGCTTGGGATACTATACTAGTAATGTTCGCACATTTGTGTATATGTAAGGTAAAATTGGGGGCTTTAGTTGCCCCTATCCGCCCCCCTCCCCCCCCCCTCCCCCCCCCCCCCCTTGATTTGCTAAAGACCCAAGGAATTGATAGAAATGCCATTCGTCCACAAACACTAAATCATGCACCCACTGGCATTTTAATACCCATAGTTGTAATACCAATTTCTCGTTCAGTTCTCTGTTTCATCCATCATCCAATATGTAATTGTTATTTTTGGTAACTTTGACTTATGACTTGTCTTTATAACATACCCATTGTTTACATACCACATGTGATTGATATGCAATGCAAGGTGGCTAAATTAGTAAATGCTTCTTGGATATGAAGGTTTGCTGTTCCTGTGTAATTCTGGAAACCCATCATTAACATAAATGTACAATGTAGCTTACTGCTTTGTACACAAAAGTCAATCTTTTCTCCACTTTCTTTCACTCTGCATGGGCAATCGTATGATGTTTTCTCTGTGTCTTTCATCCTGCATCTTTTCACATTATTGTTTATCATTTACAGGGATGTGCTTATTATATATTTACATAATTATGTTTTAGGATTGTATATAGTTACTTTTAGTAACATGTATTATCTTGTAATTATGAACAAAAACGATAGATTTTTTTGATGTAATTTACTTTTGAAAATCATTTTAGATCCTTAAAGAATCAATGGAGAAGTGCTTACATGAATGTATACAACAAAAAATGTCATCAATTGTTTTTCCAGCACTTGGTACAGGAGTTCTAGGTTTCCCACCGCAAGTGGCAGCAAAGATAATGATGGAGTCAGTTGCCACTATGAAAGACTCAACTGGACTAACAGTCCATATCGTCATCTTTATGGATACTGTCCATAAGGCATTTGAAGAAATGAAAGGAATTTTAGAACAAAGTATATGTAAATCTAAATCCTCACCTTTTGGTACTGAATTCAAACAGCCACCAATGCCTGCATATCACCCTCAAAAGAGCCTATCAACCAGCGATCTCAAAAATTACAGTAGTCAAGTCCATACAGGTTTTCTTCAATCCACTTTGCAAACTACATTGTCTGAAAATAAATTTAATATAAACGGTGTAACTGTGGAAACTGTGCTAGGAGATTTAACAGATCAAACCTGTGATGTAATAGTTAACAGCACAGGTTTACATATGAAAAGTACATATGGTGTCTCTGGGGCCATCTTAAAGAAGGGAGGACCTGAACTTGTAAAAGCATGCGAAGCCTACATTGAGAAAAATAAACAACTGGATGTTGGTAAGGTTGTTGCTACCCCAGCCAGTGGAGATCTGAAATGCAAGACTGTTTTTCATATCAATGTCAATCCAACACTGCTCGAGTCTGCTGTGACTGAATGCCTGAACGAAGCTGATAGGCAGAGATATCAGTCAATTTCATTTCCAGCTCTTGCAACTGGTAAGCGTAAATCTTCTGCTGACTTGGTAGCCAACGAAATGCTCAAAGCCATACAACAATATGCTTTGCAAAATATTCAACATACAACAACATTAATTTCTATTGTTGTTTATCAGTTAGACCTGCTTCTGCCATTCTTGAAAGCACTTCAATCTTCTTCTTCTGCATTGCTTCCAGATATTGATACTCAGGGCCAGTTTTTGTCAAGGGCAAATGATTCTGTATCGATAAACAACACTGTGTCCCCATTTGTATTTAGAATCTTTGGAAACCATGCTCATGGTTTAAAAACAGCTGCTGAGTTCCTTGTTGATCACTTAAATAAAAATTTTACTTGTGAAAATGTATCTGTAGAAAGTGCAGAATTCAAACCATCTCCAGATGTAATGAAACTGTGTAGTGATTACTGTGTGACCCTAGACCATGATGCCATACATAGCACCATAACCTTGACTGGTCGAAAAACCTGTGTTGATACTATTAGCAAAAAGATTGTAAAAGATAACATACAACTCACAAAAATGGCAAGCTTTAAAAGAGAAGCAGAACTCTTACAGAAGCAGGTTGAGTGGCAACATCAGATGCCTGATAAGTCTTATATTGCATACAGTGCTGAGATAAACTTTTACATTGAAGAAGCATTCAAAGCTAAACAACTGAAATACGATCATGATGACCCATCAGACTCATTTTGTATTGATTTCCAAACCCTCACCGAAACTAAAACTAAGCCAAATAGTTCAGCAGTGCCTGTGAGGAGAGAAGACCTACTAGCCCGTTATACCGAAGGTAAATATAATTGCGTAATTATGCATCATGTGCATGTAGGCCTACATTAATAATTTTTTTAACACCATAGAGATGCCAAAAACATGGGAAAAAATGTCTATTGATCCACAGACACAAAAGCAAAATATGTGTCAATTGTTTAACTTGAAGAATACCTCTCAAGAATATATAGATGTACTCCAAAAAGTTTCTTCAACAGTACTTGCCAAGAAGATAGTTAGCATACAACGTGTTCAAAATACTGTACTGTATGGGCAATATTCAGCTAGGAAGAAAGCAATGGAGAACCTTATTCCACCTGGTACAAAGTATGAGAATTTGTTATTTCATGGAACGAGGGCCGACACTTGCAATAAAATTAATTCCCAAGGTTTCAATAGGAGCTTTGCTGGACTAAATGGTAAGTGATTTATTATTACTGTACTTACGTAAATATATAACTTTTGTCCCCAGCTACTCTCTATGGTAAAGGTGTTTACTTTGCTGTCAATGCATCCTACTCTGCTAGCAATGCCTATTCTCCACCGGACACCAATGGACACAAATACATGTACCTTGTTCGCGTACTTACAGGAGACTACACTATAGGGAACTCCACCTTGATAGTACCACCTCCAAAAAATCCGGCTAAAGATCCTCATATATTATTTGACTCACTGGTAGACAACATGGTTAACCCGAGTATGTACATTATATTTCAAGATGCCCAAGCATATCCTGAGTACCTTATAACATTTGTAGCATGATTATACACATTGTATCCTGTACGTACATGTATGCTAAATGTAGATGTGTGTATTGATGTACCAGTATACAGTGTTTTGTTACAAAAAGTGTTTGTGAGAAAATGAGGGAAAGGCATGAAAGTAGCGCGCCAGAAACCTATTTAATTTCATGATACCTCTTACAATTACATGATATACATTGTAGACCTCAATGGCAGTTGTGCTATGCATCCAGTAAGTGTGTGTCACCTAAAATAGTAATTTTCATACATTATGCCGACGCTGGGTGGATAGCTAGAAAAAAAAAAGTCCAATCGATTTTCCAGGTTTTATAGCAACTTGCAAATCGGTTATTAAATTGATTTTGGCGATTAATGCACTATGAATTTGCCAACGATTACCTATAGGTTTTCCAGGTTTTTTTTATATTGGCAGTTGGCACGATAAATCACAGTTTCTCAGGTCTATATACATTGTACATATAGCCAGTTTTATCAGCTGCTTTAAAAAACTATAGTTACACAAAGTATCCAAAGGGACTGGGCACGAGGTGCATTCCAATGTTACGCCAATGATTCAATGGCGGCGGATGGGAATTATAATTCAGTGCTTTGGTAGCGGGCGAACGTATGAAGCAATAATTGCTTCATATGTTCGCCCGCTAGATCTACCAACGCACTACTATACGTAGGATAAGTAAGATTTTTTAGCTCACTGAGATATTTAAAAAACGAATATGACTAGTTTTCTACAGAGTCCACCATGCAATTTAACTGCGCTCGGATCGAACAGCATATGCATGCCCCTCAATAATTCAGCCGATAAGTCATCATAACATGGTGAAACTCTTTACACCGCTCCACGCATATGACGAAGCCGCCAATCAAGACATGTACGATATTCAGAATATGATGACTCATGGTCGAACGTCTGGCAAAGAGCCAGCTAGTTTGTACATGTACCTAAGTATTTGACAGTGGCTTAGGGGCGCATTAATGATTGGGCGGGGGGGGGGGGTCATAGTACAATATCAGCGGCGGCATGCAGGTCGCAGACGTTTCAACAAGGGGGAGGGTGCGGGAGGGGGATGTGCCCCCTCCTGCGCGGAGACTAATTAAGAATGGTAGTTGGCTTATGAAACCTCATAGCTGTTTAAATATTACATTTATATGTCTAATGTACGTTTGCCCAGAGATAATATATATTCTCTGGTTTGCCTACCGTGCAATGCCAATGGTGTACAGAAAATAAATTTATTTCCGTTCTGCCAGTTTAGCATCCCTTTTACATTTGAAGGTGCATGCTTGTTGTGCAGGTCCTTTGGAGCATGGCCCGGAATTGCTCGAAATCAACTTCTCTGGTCCCATGTTAGCGCATCAAAGCGAAGCTATTCGATTTCGATTCACCGCCACGCGTAGTTACGATAACGTTGGTAACTCAACAAAACTCGACCTAGCGTGGCTGATAAACATGTTAAGGACTTGTTTTACGTCCTAGACGTGTTGTTTAGAAAATAATCGATAGTCGTACCGTGCCGTACTTATAGCTGTTCCGTACCATGTGGTACCAAAGATATGTCGTGTGAACATGAGTACAATTGTATTAGGATTTATGTTTGGGTGGGGGGCAGGCCTGCCACGCCACAAAATGTCCAATTGTCCGGCGGACCAATTATGGCAGCCAAATTTGGCCCGGGACCAAATATGGCTTCCATCTTTGGTCCTACCGGACAGAATGTGGCTGCCCGCATATTCTGTCCCACCATGCCATATTATGTCCGCCCGAGGAACACATATCGCATCCATATTCTGTCCGGTAGGACCAAATACATGTATGCTCGGTCCCGGATCAAATTAAATGTGGCAGCGACATTTGGTCCCGGACCAAATGTTACCATTTTTAAATATAAATATTTGCATGCATTTCTTCATAAAAGTGACTGAAAACATGATGACATGATTAATCAGTTGGACAATCACACTCAATCATTGACAAAGAAAACAACAAAAATTCTTAGACTAAGTCTTAACTTTATGCATCTCACACAAGCCCACTTTGTATGTCTAATCTAAAGGTACTGACACATTAGTCAATATGATACCATGTTTCACAATAACTACACTCAATCATTTGGCAATCTGCAAACACATGCAATGTAATTTTTGCTGAGTGCCTCACTTTTGATCCATGGCGTCTTAACATTTGTACTGGAAGTGCAGTAATATTTTGCTTTCGATTAAGTGCTTCCTCATTACCTTTTGTTCATAGATGAAACCACATGGTTGTTCTCCTCTAGCCAACGAAGTAGCAAATGCAATTGCAAATAACCCACAGTCATCACATCCTTGCTGCATTTGCACATCAATGTAGGTAAGTTTGATAATGTCTTTGGGATTGCAAACAATGCTTGCAATCTGGTTTAATCGAGAATTAGTTGGACCACCTGATGCACAGTCATATAGACATGTATCTCTTCATCATTAGTTGATGTTTGAAATTGTTACCCAATGGTGTTTTCCAGTGTTCATAACTTGAATGAACTCACTTTTTGCAATGCTATATGACAAGACCATACCTAGTGCAACCTCTTGAAGCCATTGTATATGAAGATACATTGATTTCAGTAGTTTCTGACCAGCATCTATGATCTGTTCACTTAGCCACCCACCACTTGTAATCATGTGAACCCTGGTACCCAGTGTTGGACTTCATCTTAAACCAGAGGAATTCAGCTTTCAACTTCAATTGCTGGTAGGCATGGCACAGTAATCTTTTTACTGTTTTGTTGTAGAGAATTAGTTCAATTAGCAGCAAGCTTAGTTTTTGTATTGCACCCATGTTTGGATTTAGTCCTCTTTCCCATAGGAAAAAATTCCGGAGCAGGTATTGGAAGCTTTGGCTTATCTGAGTGTAAGGATGAATACTGAAGTTCACTTGTGTGATTACTTTCTTGCAGTACAGCAGATGCGTAAACCTTTGCAGTAGGAGAAAGAGCGAATGTAGTATCATCCTTTGTAGGCGATAGAGACACAGCTGATCATGAAGGAGAAGCACCTAATGCAGGGGAATCTCTGCCAGGAGATGGACAAAACAATGTATCAGAGGCTGATGATGTTTGAAGTATTATAGATGTAGATGAAACAGACTAGATTGTGTGTTTGAATTGGTGTACAATACTGGATGTGTAATATTGGAAGGAGTTGAAGGTGATTCATTGGAGGTTGATGGTGATTGAAGTTTTCTTGAAGGTGAACAGCTGAGGACAATGACTTGTACACTTTAATATGAACATGGCTAACTCTTGAAATTGTAGCGACAGGACCTTTTCCACATGATTGTAGCTCATAAAAACCTTTTCCTAGACTCTTTGTGATCAAATAAGGTCCAACCCACATGAGATCTAGCTCCTTTTTTTTTTTTCTTTCTGAAGTCTTTCTTCAGGACTGCTCCATCTATTTATTTTGAGCAGAAAAAAATGTTTTTCTGCACTTCCTCCAGTGATGTGATTCTTTCTGCTGAATTTCGGTTTCCTGAGAAAATATGGTAACTTCAGCTTCATTGCATGGCCCTTGATGTACACCAGCATCTAAGTCAAGAGGAAGAATGGCTTTGTGGCCAAACATAATGTCAAGTGGAGTAAATTTTGTTGATTCATGTTTTGAAGTGTTGTAAGCAAATGAGCAAGTGTCCAAATAATCATCCCATTTCTCCTACTTGCTAAGCATGAGACTGATTAAATCTCTCAACCAACCCATTGCTCTGTAGACATGAAGCAGTTTAGCATATTTTATTCATTTAATTGATTTAGGGTTTTTCATATGTGTAATAGGGCCAATAAAATCAATGCCCACGTGATGCCAGGGTGAATGGACTGGAACTGGAAATAATTCTGGTGTTGCAATGGACAGTTTCTGGCTATTCCTTTGACAGAGGTCACAGGTAGAGAGATCTAGACCCGTTTAAGAAACATATACATGTATGAGAAATGAGACTGAGATATTATTCAACATTCTTTATTACACCTTTCCAAAAAAACCCGATCCAAAACGCGTTGAGAAGTACGCTTGACACCCATGTGCCCAGATGTTATATCCACCTGGCATGCCTTCAAGATGCGGCACCTTTGCTCGCTGGCGCGAACGTATCTTAATTCATATACCTCCTGTTTGATCTTAGTGATCGGCAATGCATGGATGTCATACACAGGGGCGGATCTAGGATTTCGGAGCATGCAAGGGGGGGAAAGTGTTAGCGGCAAGGGACACGCCTGGGGGAGCAAGGGGGTATGGGGAGCGCTGTAAGCTCCCCCATCGAGGTCTGGGGCGGAGCCCCTGCCGCTTTGCAACTTTCGCACTTTTTAAGTCACACATAGCATAATTGCGTAATAACACGACAAGAATTACTGGCTTCAGTGTACTATTTTAACCGGTCCTATCTACATATGCATATGCATGCATGCATACATGCATGTAATTACTGTACTGCCATATAATGCGTGGATTGCAAAATGAAAAATGCCTCATGTCATAGAAGCTTTACTCATCATAGAAAGGTCTGAATAGGCGTCTTGGATTTGCTCTAACAAAATTCACCGTTAAAACAGAGAGAAATTGCTAAGATGACTGACAAGTGATCCGACAACAGTAATTAAAGCACTGCACACTGAACTGGGACGTATAAAATGATGCCTTTACACAGCATGCATGTATAGTGCTTTTGAGAAAGGGTCTTTGTCTGGCGCAATAATATGACGTCGATAACAAAAGGGAAAATAGCGCCTTTATCAAAGGATTTGACGGATTTAGAACCGGCTAGCGCCTAACGGATCATTGCATAAGTAATCAACACATACGCGAATTGTTGAGTCTACGATGTAGTGAATGAATATTATTATGGACGGTCCAGGGGGGGGGGGGGGGGGGGGGGGGGGGGGGGGGGGAGGGGTGGGGGATTCCCTAATTCTCCCCCCCCCCCCCCCCCCTCCCCCTGGATCCGCCTCTGATACAGAGCGCGATGTATATTTACCTTTTGCCCAGTCGAATTCTTTTTGGGTTTTTTTTTGGAGTAGACCTATTGCCTATCCATCTCAAAGTAAGTGTTGCAGCCTTTCTTATAATGACCCTTTTTTTCGTTGCTGGTACTACCCTCAGGGTACCTCCCATCAAACAAGTAAAGACGTGCCTTTTCGACGAGATCTTCATTTTCATCCGCACACTTCTAAACGCATGCTCTTCGCGTAGGACCGTTTGTGGCGGGGGCGGACCAAATATATATGCTGGTATATTTTGTCCACCAGGACGAAATATTTCGTGACAGGCCCCCCCCCCCCCCCCCCCCCCCCCCCCCCCCGGTTCCTACGTGGCTGATTTGGACACCTATCACCTGTGCAAAAGAGTACGAAGCGCGTTTGATTAATTAGTGCACATGTACTATATACTGACAGTATATAGTACACATATGGAGAAATGGCCCATACATAGGCGGTCATCATGCTTTTATTTTTAAATTGAATTTTAAACACATTTATAATTTAGTATAAATCGGTCTGATTGTGAATCTGTGTTTTATATAATTATGACATGAACCATTCGTGTAGTAAAATAATTAATTTCTACCGCGCATAATTTATTCATAAACAATATGTCATAACGTAATACCTTGCGTCATCTGGGATTAAGTTACAGTTATTGCGTACGTTGCAACTAGTTAACTGTTAATTGCAGATGAATTATTAACGATAATACACAATCGTAGCTTTGGATATGTGGAGGCAGCAATAAACGGATTGCCCTGCATGATTTCAACTTCTGAGATTCAAGTGTTTTGGTGAGTATACTGTGTGAATTTAGTATGTGCAGAACAGGCATATATTCGATGCAGTGAAGGGGGAGGAGATATGGCCTTCTCCCTATACTAGTACTGTATGGAATTCGCCCTGTACTGTTGGCCTTCTCCCGGACCGTTAATTGCCCGTCTCCTTATACTGTTGGTCTTCTTCCTGTAGTGTTAGACTGGTGGCCTTCTCGCTATACTGTTGGCCTTCTCCCTATACTGTTGGCCTTCTCGCTATACAGTTGGCCTTCTCCCTATACTGTTGGCCTTCTCCCTATACTGTTAGCCTTCTCCCTATATACTCTTGGCCTTCTCCCTATACTGTTGGCCTTCTCCCTATACTGTTGGCCTTCTCCCTGTACTGTTGGCCTTCTTCCTATGCTGATGGCCTTCTCTTTATAATAAGCTGCGCTTATACTGTTGGCCTTCTCCCTATACTGTTGGCCTTCTCTCTATACTGTTGGCCTTCTCCCTATACTGTTGGCCTTCTCCCTATACTGTTGGCCTTCTCCCTATACTGTTGGCCTTCTCCCTATATACTCTTGGCCTTCTCCCTATACTGTTGGCCTTCTCCCTATACTGTTGGCCTTCTCCCTGTACTGTTGGCCTTCTTCCTATGCTGGTGGCCTTCTCTTTATAATAAGCTGCGCTTATACTGTTGGCCTTCTCCCTATACTGTTGGCCTTCTCCCTATACTGTTGGCCTTCTCCCTATACTGTTGACCCTTCTCCCTATATGGTTGACCTTATCCCTATACAGTTGGCCGTCTCCCTATGCTGTTGGCTTTCTCCCTATACTGTTGACTTTCTACCTACATGTGTACTGTCGGCCTTATCCCAATACTATTTCCTATACAGTTGGCCTTCTCCCTATACTATTGGCTTTCTCCCTATATGAACCACTGAGCATTGTCCATTTGTGTAGCATCTCTGTCCCTTTGTTTACCATGTGTATAGCTGACCTGTGGGACACACACACAACACACGTGCATGGACACTTCCAGCAAGTCACGCACGCTCAGTTACAGTGTGGACACTCAATGTAGTAGCTCTACTGGTGGCGATGCACATATTCACAAGTGTCTCCATCATGTGCACACTACACACGCTGATGTAGAGCTGTGTATTGTGTGCTTCAAACATGGGCACACACACCAATGATGTCCACACATATACCTGTACACAGTGGTATTTACATGTACATCCATATACATCAGATATAGATAATAATAATTTGGACACAAACACACACGCACGCGCACACACACACACACACACACACACACACACACACACACACACACACACACACACACACACACACACACACAACACACACACACACACACACACAGATTGCTGTACAACCACAACAAGACACAACAATCTACCAGGAGAGAGCTACCATACTACTGGAGGAGCAGAGGATCAATGAAGACCTACTACATGTAACTGCAGTACTACAAACCAAAGTATTTACTGGTCTGGCTACTTCCCCAGTCCTTTGAACACAGTGACGACAGATAACAGGTGTGTGAATGGCTGTTTGGGGGCTATTGTGATGGTGGTTACATGCACTAGAGTACGCATGGTATTTTTGGACATGCTAATTTTTCTTTGCATGCATTGGTGTTGAGAACACTTCCTCACTCCCCTGGAGGGGTGTTGGTGGTGTCATTGGATCACCTCTCCAAATCCCCCAGAAAGGGGGGAGGTATCCTTTGTACACATACAATGCATCACTTGGGTGACGGCTCCATCAGAAGTTTTGAACATGCATGTTAAAGTACTTCTGTTTAAGGGCCTGGAGAGGTACATTAACTTGTACATGTACTCTTTGTTACATGTACTATTGTCTATCTTTATAGACACCATCTACTGTTACATAATCCTGTACCTAGTATATGTACCCAGGACTAATTTCAAAAATGGTCTCATCTGGTGGCTACCAGATACAGGTATAAACCCTAACCCTGACTACCTACACAAAAGTTCTGGTAAATTTAATATTACTACATTTGCATATGAGGCTGTGCTTTAAAAGGCTACCATGCGCTATATTCATTTGAGTTGCATGCAACATGTTACCTACATGTACGTGTGGTAACCTTAACCCTTCTATACATGTACGTGTGGTAACCTTAACCCTTCTATACATGTACATGTATGTAGCCAAGTCATCGTATGCCCTTCATGCAACTTTTTTGGCTGTAGGTCACTACATGTACATGCAGTGGTACTTCAAAGATACATGTACAGTTGTAGGTAGTGATTTTAGTGGTTACCTAAGTTTTGCAAAGCAACCACATCCATTGTGTGGACAAGGAAACCACGAGCCAGCCTTAAGCTGGTTTTGGCCCCTACTGGCCTAACAAGGGATAATGGTTCTGGGGCTATGCCAAAGCTTCATACATGTAGGTTGGCCCATGCCCATTTAGTGTTTGCATTAGTTATCACAAATAGAATAACCTTATGGGCCCACTTCGTACATACATATATGGACACACCTCCCTTGACTACTTACATGTACATGTACATGTTGTATACTATACTGTTGGTCAGTTGGCCTTCTCCCTATACAGTGGCCTTCTCCCTATACAGTGGCCTTCTCCCTATACAGTTGGCCTTCTCCCTATAGGTGGCCTTCTCCCTATATTGTTGGCCTTCCCTAAAGGTTTTCATTTTTAGTATGCACGGCATTACATGTAGTACCTTGCTCTCATTACTGTCAACAGTAAGGCTCTCAACTGTAGTACTCCAAGCCTAGCTGGCAACAAGTAGACAGGCAATAGAATAACCCTGGGGCTCACCAAAAATGTACATACATGTATGGACACAAGTAGTAGTGCTGCACATCTGTTAACATACTATGAACTTCCAGGACACAGCTTTTCCCTAGGACAACCAGCAAAACCAGGCCTAGGGGTTGTATTTGCACAAAGATGCATGGCATTGTGCATGAGATTATTCACTGTATGTACATGTACAGACCTAGACCTTTTATCAGCACAGTCTGGCCACACAACAAAATTCATAACATTGGGCCTTTGTTACTTTGTACAAACATTGAAATAAGATAGGATCAGCAGGTGTTTATGTACACACACACATACATGTACACACACACACACACACACACACACACACACACACACACACACACACACACACACACACACACACATTCACACACACACACACACATTCACACACACACACACACACACACACACACACACACACACACACACACACACACATCAGCTGAATGTGGGGGAGGAGGAGGCAGGAATAGGCAACATCTGCCAGTATCACTTACGGTTTCCAGTCATGCATTTGCTACAGATGTTACGTGTACAAGAAGCACACCATTACATGCATGTACTTCCTATAACACCAGGGATTTACCGTACCTACCCCCTGGTGTACACGTGGCATGTCACTTGCTGTTCTGTCAATTAATCCAGGGTTCACAAACATGCCATTTAACTGTACATATGAAGGGAAGACTTCCTACAATAATACTGCAGCAATGGAAGTAGAACACCATAACACAAACTTTCATGAATCCCTCAATTGTATTTAGCCAGTCAGACACTCAAGTTTTGGCATATACAAACTGCCACCACAACCTGTACAATAAAAAACAAATAATACTTTCTCTTTTCCTCCTCCATTCAATTTCCTTACCTCCCCTTCCATCTCCCTCCCTCCTCATCCCGTCAATTTTCCTACCTCCCCCTCCCTCCCATCACTCTCGCTCCTCCTCTCTCCTTTCCTCCCCTTATCCCCATTCACCCCGCTGGCCCCGGCTCTCATCTTATAGCGCATGTCAAATGAAGTACTATCAGACTGAAAGGATTGTGTATGAAAGGAAAAAGGTAAGCTAGCTGGGTTTGTTTGTAAAAAACAAAATAAAACTGAATAATACCATGCTTTCCAGTGTTGTAAAGTGGTTTTAAGAAGACACTTATATTGGGTTGAAGAAAAGGACGTAAGTTAACCTGTTCTCTTCTACAGTATGCAATATGTGTGTTCAGGTGTATTCTAGTAATCACTGCATTTTTATTTCAGGGAGTTCAAGTGTCAGCTTAAATTGATTTTTTACATACAACGCTCACTAGCTGCAGGAACAATCAGAAGGAACAGTGCATATACATGGATGTCACTATGGATGTAATGTAGCGTTACTGTTGTGTTAATTTAACTGCAGGTGTCACAACAAAGCACTGTTGTACATGTACATGTGATCATGTTTCAAAAGATTCAACCACATGCAATGGCGTCCTAGGCTGGTTTGTTTCTCAGACACTCGATACCTCAGGATGCACTCGGATAGCTCACAACATCAACAACCATTCATTCATTATACTGAATCATACACGTAATCACATGCACACACATCCTATTTATCTCTAATCACTGAATGTTTCCAGACATCACAGTTCCTCCCCATTTCACACTGGTGACAGACCACCATCCCTTGTTGTCCATTCTCAACCCTGAAAAGGGATTACCAGCAGTGACAGCAGCACGGTTGCATTGGTATATGCGGTAGGCTAGCCCTGTCTTGATATCAGGTACAAGAGTACCACTCAGCACACAAATGCTGATGCACTTTCACGTCTCCCAGTGGTGGCCGACATGCAGATGGCACAAATGGACGAGGAGGAAGGAGGGACATTCCCAACTACAAACCATCCTGGTCGCAGTGGCAGAATTACGAAGAACAACAACAATTAAGGGACCTGGTGTTAGCAAGGGTGTTTCAGTCTATTCAGGAGGGATGGCCACCCAAAACTACAGAAGAGGTCCGGTTATAAAGCCATGCTTTGAGTAGAGACATGAACTATACATGTACAGCAGTACAATCCTGTGAAAGGGTACAGGGAGAGGTATAGGCCTGTACCACTGTTCACGGAGGGGTACAGGCCTGCTCAGGGATACAGGCATGTTCAAGGAGGGGTACAGGGATACAAGCCTGGACAGGGGTACAGGCCTGTACTGGCGGGGGGGCGGGGGGGGGGGGGGGGGTTTATAGGACTGTACAGTGGGTACAGGCTTGTACAGGGGTAAAGGCGTGTACATGCAGGGAGGGGTACAAGCCTGGACAGGGGTACAGGCCTGTACTGGGGTGGGTGGGGGGTACAGGACTGTACGAGGGTACAGGCTTGTACAGGGGTGCAGGCCTGTACAAGGGTAATGGCGTGTACAGGGAGGGGTAGTGGCCTGGACAGGGGTACAGGCCTGTACTTGGGGGGGGGGGGGGGGGGGGGGGTGTACAGGACTGTACAAGAGTACAGGCTTGTACAGGGGTGCAGGCCTGTACAAGGGTAATGGCGTGTACACGGAGGGGTACAGTGGTACAGGCCTATAAAATTGTACAGGCCTGTACAATTTGGGGTACAACCAATTGTATTGATACATAGCAGTTGTTCATTCATGATGAACTCCACATACATATAGGTTTACCCATTGTCCTCTGTTTCATTCCATATCTCTTGTCTTTTGCTAGGCCATGTAGTGATCCCCATTTCAGTCCGTCCCATTCTTCATTGCTTTCATCGTCCCCCTTTAGTTCCTTCACAGAGTGGTCTCTAGTGGGTACACCCTTTCCAACACCTGTTCCTTCTGCCCTTTTCTTTGCACAACACGCCCTCTCAATGTGTCCCCATTTCCTGCAAACTTTGTTTCTGAACCTGCACTGTTGAGTATCATGCGCTCCTCCACACCTGTTGCAAGCCCCTAGGCCTGACTGTCTCCCCCTTCTTGGTGGTGCTGCCACTTGATGTACTTCAGGGTCTTGTTCCTGTTTTGTGACACTCTGCAACTGTTCTGCGCGTCTTTAGTCTCCCTTTCCGCTATTTCCGCTGTCTCCAGCACCTTGGCAAAAGTGAAGTCTGCCTTTGTGAGGAGTCTCTTCTGTACCCCCTCGTCCCTCATACCAAAGAACACCCTGTCTCTCAGCGTCTCTGATAACGTCGCACCAAACGCACAGTTCTGCAAACTTGCTGCATACCACATATCCCTCCTTTTGTCCCGTTTGTGGAACCGTACGTTCTGCGATGACTAGAGGTTTAGGCGCTACGTGTGTCGTTAAGGCTGCGACCAGTTGCTCGTACGTTCGGTCTTTCAATTTCTGGGGTGCTACGAGCGCTCGGAGCAGGCCAAATGTAATACAGGCGAGGAAAGCGTCCTTTTTCTGTTCGGCTTCCACTTTATTTGCCAGGAAGAAATGTTCTAACCGCTCGACGTATTAACTCAACCAGTCTTCCGTTGACGCGTCACACTCCCCTGCCATCCTTCTTAGCTATCCCATGCACCCTCGTCGCCCTGTAGACCTCAGGATGCACTCGGATAGCTCAGATCCAGCTACAGCTACGTGTAGGCCTACATCTCTTGTCTGAGCAGCCGGTCGAGGTAAGCAGCCTAACATCATTTCAATACATCGATCTGTCTTGCAGAAAACACAGACTCGAAGCTTTTAGTATTCCATGGCATGTACTAGTAGTTACCCCCGGCACGGGGCGGCACCTGGCCCACCACGCCCTCTGCTCGACTCCAGCTTTGCAAAATGCTGGCATGTCCTAGATCCTAGTCTCATTTTATTAACAATGGAATATCCTTGATTTTACTAAATATCTATGGCAACACATAGAAACGCCATTTAAAAATGGCGCCTTATTGCACCAAAACTGATTTACTATTTTTAAAAATGGTCCCCAAATTCTTCACGACAACATCCACTTTTTTCTATATATTATATTATTTGGATAGTTGTAGAATTGTTTCAGAGGGTGGCAAAAGTTCTAACCCCCCTCTGTTCATTAGTTATAACTAATGGAATATCTTAATTAGCATGATTTTTTTCCATTTTCTGTACAAGTCTATGGAATATCATATTTTCAGAAATGGTCCCAGAATTTTGGATGATACAAGGTATAAAATTTGAAATTGCCTACATTTAAACATCATTTAGAGTAGTATTAGAGGGTGGCAAAAGTTGCAGGTCTGTTAGTTAAGTAAATAATAATCAAGTTAGTAAAAACGCCATACATTCTCTATGGAACGTACCGCGGAATGAAATCCAAAAATTTACAAACCGCAACTTTCGTGTCCGTTGATTTCTCCATATGATGTACATACTGTTGACGAACATATTTTAACATTGCCGTGCCCACTATAGCTGCGCGTAACGGTATTAAATTTTGAGGGAGGGCTGTGTTGATGGTTACCTTCAGCCGGGTCCCCAGACTAAGTGTTGATTACTTTTCTTTAATTAACCCGTTGGAGTAAATAAAAAAGGGGGTAATCAATTTTTTTTACCGATTTTTGCGACAAAAAAAATGATTATCGGTTAAAAATCGGCTATTTCGACTAAAGAAAATTCTGAAATCGGTAACCTGCTATTCTACATGTAGTAAATGATCGATTAACCTACAAAACGTCACGTTATACTATAATTGTATACAAGATATAAAAACATTCTCTCTGAGAAAGTTAGGGGTATATAGGATTTGAAGGCAATGGTGGTGTAAAAAGGAAGGGAACAAGGGATCAACGATGGTACAATTTTTTTGAAAAGTCCTATATTTAGCACTTTCGTAGTTTGTATAAATTTTACATTGCTAAATATAGGACTATTCAAAAAAATTGTACCATCGTTGATCCCTTGTTCCCTTCCTTTTTACACCACCATTGCCTTCAAATCCTATATACCACTAACTTTCTCAGAGAGAATGTTTTTATATCTTGTTTCATTCATTTTTTTTTTGTGACTACTAGTATACAGGTGTACATGTACTATGCAACCCGTACAATGTACAAGTAAATACAATTGTGTGACAAAATCCAGCCGTTGTAATTCCCATGTTTATTGCCTAGCAACACAATGTTTACAGTTATGTTACATTTGCAGCTGTTCTAGATCGAAACTCGCGCCAAGCTTTGCCTCTTAGAAGCTCGTTTCTCGTCTGAGTTCAGTTCATAACGCCGCCTCTTAGAAGTTCGCACCGCAACAGAATTCTTTTCCTGTCGCCACCTCTTAGAAGCTCGGTTCGACTCCAGATTTGCTATGTACATGTCACGAGCAGACGCCCGCCTTTGTTCAGCATCAGCATCGTACCGAACTTGGGAGGACTCTAACTCATAGTCTCGATTTAGGACGTATTCCTCGTGTCGCTTTTTTCTCCTCTTTCGTTCCTGTGAAGGCATTTTGACAACGCCAGTATTAATGGTACCATAAATGTCTAATTATACGTATGGGTATTGTCATGGGAACGCTTGTGTCCTCGGACGTAATTATTACTTCGTACCAAACATGTATATCTGACATCAAGGGGCAGTCGGTAGGATTTTTCTAGATTTTTTGGTGTAACTGGTGCTCTTTAAAACCTTTCCTATCTCGAGTTATACTCACCCATAAAGACGACTATGGACAAATCAAGGCCTGGGAACGAGAACTACAACCTTTATTGTTCTCTTAAAGTAAACGGTTTGGCGACTTGAAAAAAGTATTAAAATGATCGTCTTTCCATTGTGGCTCGATAGCAATAAAGAGCTACACTATCCGTTTCTCGGTTCGTGAGTTATACGCGGATCGCGTTTTTTTAATGATATTCATGATACGGCACAAATCCTATATGAGAGTTACTGCCGTAACTCTCGATATTATATACAGGGTTATAATTTTATCACTATAAAAATTGCAAGTTACACTACACAACACATCTTTGCAACCGTAAAACCTTTTCCTTTCACGTTTCGTACACTTGTTTCCACATCATCTCTCTATGTTCGTATCCATTTTGAAATGAAGCTTTAATTATTTTCCATGGCGTCAGTGCAAAGATCGCTAACACAACAGGTTAGAATTCCTCATTTCTCCACGTGCGAGTGTTGGAAACGCGTCAAATTCGGGTTGTACATAGAGGAGTCCTGTAGCTATTGATTTGTTCTGTTCATTTATTTCTATATCATCCGTTACGGAGATACAGTTGAACAAACTACGTGCACGTTTTCCCGCTTGATTCGCGCCAATGAGTTTGGCAAATCGCGTCCCGCTCAGTGTATGGGGAGGCGGTGATTATATCATTGGCGCGAATCAAGCGGGAAAATGTGCATGTAGTTTGCTCAACTGTATCTCCGTAACGGATGATTCAGAAACTAACGAACAGAACAAAGCAATAGCTACAGGACTCCTCTATGCACACTCCAAGTTTGACGCCATTTCAACACTCGTACGCGGAGAAATGTGGATTTCTAATCCGCGGGGTTAACTATTGTTGTATCCACGGCAGGAAAAATGTATAGATCGATTTCCACAGAGAGAATTGGTGTGGGAACAAGTGCACGAAATTTGAAATGAAAAGATTCTACCGCTGCGAAGATGTGTTGTTTAGTATAACGTGCAATTTTTATAGTGATAAAATTATAACCCCACAAGCCCGATTTTGCTGGACACTGTCCCATATATAGCTAGCTGAAAGGCTTAGCATTCTTCAGCTGGCATTCTTAGACCACATTGGTTGAGAGCAATCATAGGCTATGCCCTTTTTGCCGTGGGCGTTCTACATGCATACTTCGAAATTATATATAACTATTGCAGTCGAAGGACCAGGTACGTACGTATTGTGCGTGTAACTTTACTACATGTTCATTTTTTTTTTGGATGCCTCATTTTATTAATAGCTGCGCGAGGTTTCCGTCATTGCATGTTAGCTGCTTTTTACTACAGGAGACTATATAACAGGAGATTGCGATGAGCCAACGCTGGCAGGAGCCTATAACGCTTAAATTATTCATGTTGAGCACGTTAATTCCATGCTGCATGCATGCTATTGTATATGAGCGGCTCAGGAAGTCTTCCATCTCTTTGCTCACTGAAACATGTACACATATAGTGCCTCCGTCAAGATGACCTGCAGCAAGAGGTCAGACATGCAGATAATGCGATAAAAGCAGTCATGCATGCGCCTGTCATACAATCAGATAAGGTAGTCTGCATGCGTGCATGCGGTCAGCTAGTGGAAGGTCTCGGGGCAGTAGAACACTGGCAACATATCCGTACATTTCTAAATATATGTTTAATGTCAAGCTTTTAAACATGTACACTGACACATACTGTATATCCTTCACTGAAGAGCTCAGAGGTTATATATATCATGTCTGCATTTACATCGGTGGCCTGGCACACAACAGTATAGGGAGAAGGCCAACAGTATCGGGAGAAGGCCAACAGTATAGAGAGAAGGCCAACATTTTGCACATTTATTATTACTGTATTTAAACATCATTATGAGCTAATGTTTTGCTAGCAAGAAGCCTTCGGTTATTCAAAACGGGGTTATTACAAACTTTGCATCGATTCATTCCGCGATCAATAGCGGATGCACAAGATGTATTCCGTAAATTATGCTATATTTCTCGGAACGAAAAAGTTGAACTTCCTTCACAGACTTTCTTTCGTCGCATTACACACTTTGCGGTAATGCTTACGTAAGCGAGTCTGGGAACGAGACTACGGAAAAGGTCCATTACTAAGTTTAGTATACCTCTAACACTGTACATGTGTTGGCGCCAATAGCGAATGGGTACAGTTCAAATTTTCATATATTTGGAACATATACAGGGTGTCTACGAAAGAACGCAACGCTTTTGAACGGGAATAACTTTTGATAGGATTAAGCAAAAAATCTCATATTTTGAAACTGAGTTGGTCGGTTTCCTCAAATTTTTTTCCATCCTTTTAATTGATACATTATTAATCATGCTAATTAATTTTAATAAGCACAATAGATTAACTGATTTTGAAAGTTCGTATGTGTTCACGTATCGATTGTGAAGCTTCGTTCAAAATATTGGATTTTTTTCACATTCACAACTAAAACTGCAACCCTCTACCTATTTCTCTTCGCGTACGCATGCGCACACGACCTCGTCCTAAGACTTAATTCTGTGATAAAATAACCAATCTCAATCACGTGATACAATTCGGAGGCGGATCTTCTTTTTTATTTTAATGCAATGCCCCACCTCCTTCGTGGGTGTTACGAGTCAGTGCCAATTAACATGTTTACATCCGATGTAGTGCGCACCAATTAGCACTATCGTACAGACAGGCACTAAACCGAGCGGCAGGTACTACGGGTTGATATGAATTTGACATGTAATGCCATTCTGTGAGTTAGGAAACGGAGACGCACACGTTAAACTGTTATTACACAGTACACGCAAAAATGTGCTGGTTGGTAGACTATCGATCAAATTCTTAGGTATCTGACTAATGTTTCAAGACTGCAGCTAGGTTTTAGATAAGTTATTGTTTTTTTTTCTTTAAAGAGAAGGCATCCCACATCAATTTTTTTTAACGACTTAGACAAGCCACTGCACGATGGTTTCATTTTCATTGTATTACTTTGCAAGCCTGTTAGCTGGGTATGGTTGATTTATGTGATTTCATTTCATGGCATTCAGTAATGAAATTTTTGGATGATTAGGATGACTAGTTTTTTTTTTTTGTTGTTGTTGTTGCACACAAATGAGCCTATTAGCTGGTTTTCAAATCATGTCTGTGTGTGCATAAATATTGGTGGATGCTTTGCTTTAGTATAGACTCTTGTTATGTACCTTTAAAAAGACAACTTATGAGGGTGTAGTTTAAAAATGTTGCAAGCTTTTGTGTATAGAAAATGATTATGGTACTTGGAATTTGCAAAAGCATCCTTTGACATTAAGTTGCAAGTGCAATACGGACTATGATAGGGAAGAATGTTATTTAAGAGGATCATAGTGTATGTTAAAGAATGTTCTTGGAAACCTGTGAGCTTTTAGCTGTGTCTATTGTTTCTTTGAAAGTAAGGTTAAGGTAATCTCTGTTTAAAAATACACCTGCAGGTTTTGGATGTTGGGGAATGTTGCGGTTTTCGTTTAAAGAAAGGTGTGCTTTGCATCATTGTTTAAAATTCTTGCTGTTGCTTATGTGCTGGTTGGTAGACTATCGATCAACATGTTTCAAGCCTCCAACAAGGTTTTAGATAAGTTTTAAGAGAAGACATCTCAGATCAAAAAAAATTTAACGACTTAGACAAGCCACTCATGGTTGCATTGTCAATGTGTTACTTTGCAAGCCTGTTAGCTAGTTCCCATATCATGGTGTGCTTAAGTAAGGGTAGGGTTGATTTATGTGATTTCATGGCTTCAGTAATGGAATTTGCTTGCAATAAGTTGTAATTTTATATAGCTATTTCCTTACCATAATGTGTGCTAACTGCTGCTTATGGATATAGACCCTCTGCTTTAAGAGTTCCTTCATGCAGAGTGTGCTTAAATTTCTAATTTTGCAACCCATTAGATGATCGATTAGAGATGAATAAAAAAATCCTTTTTTTAAAGCACCTAAGATGAGTGCTGTTTTTTAAGATAGGTTGTGCTTAATAAAGTCATGAGTCCTATAGCTAGTTACTACAAATGTAGATCACAATCTGTGCTGTTGCTTAAGCATGGATACTAGGCTTCCATGTCTAGGAGATACCTGTTATGATTTGAAGAATTACTTTAGTATCGACTAATGTTGCAAGTGGTTTTGTGATGCTTGGATTTAAGAGTGGTGTTATTTCGCCATGTTGTGAGCAATTGTGTGTCGAATTAGTGGTAGCATAAAAAGGGTTAAATGTTTGGGAATTCAGCTGTACGTCTTAAGAAAGCATCATGTTTTGTTAGCTACATGTAGTTCACAGATTATAATATGCTTATGAGTACTACATGTACATGTACATGTACAGTTGCAAGCCTAGCTTTTAAAAGTTCGAATAAAAGTGTGCCTTCCTACCCCATCCTGTCTCCTCTTGGTCTTAAAATAATTTTCTGTATTTGATGCGTGAGTGTTGCTTATGAGTACTACCTGTTGAGGACCCAGTATAGCTAACCATCTTTTCATTGGTGAACCAAGGCTTCCTTCTTTCGTACTGCTTCTTGTTCCCTCTTGATCTTTTACAATTCTCTACATGTTTGTTGTGTGAGTAGTATAGCTAACCTTTTAGTTCCTTAACCTAGGCTTCCTTCTTTCCTACAGTCCCTTCCTATCCCCCTCGATCCTTCTCTTTGTATGATGCGTGAGTGTTGCTTATGAGTACTACCTGTTGAGGACCCAGTATAGCTAACCATCTTTTCATTGCTTAACCAAGGCTTCCTTCTTTCCTACCCCTTCCTGTCCCCTCTAGATCTTAAAATCCTACCATGCAATTCTCTGTGTTTGGTATGGGTATTGCTTATGAGTACTACATGTAAAGGGCCGACTATACATGTAGTTTTAAAACCCTCTTTTCATTGCTTAACTCAGGGTTTTTTTTTTCCTGCCCCTTCCTCTCCCTTCATAATGTTATAAAAAAATTCTCTGTGTTTCGTGTGCAAGTGTTGCTTATGAGTACTACCTGTTCAGGACCCAGTATAGCTATCCATCTTTTCATTGCTTAACCCAGGCTACAATCTTTAATACCCCTTCCTGTCCCCTCTTGATCTTAAAATAATTCTCTGTGTGAGTGTTGCGTATGAGTACTACCTGTTGAGGACCCAGTATAGCTAACCATCTTTTCATTGCTTAACCCAGGCTACAATCTTTAATACCCCTTCCTATCCCCTCTTGATCTTAAAATAATTCTCTGTGTTACTGTTGATTATGAGAACTACCTGTTGAGGACCCAGTATAGCTAACCCTCTTTTCATTGGTGAACCAAGGCTTCCTTCTTTCGTACTGCTTCTTGTTCACTCTTGATCTTTTACAATTCTCTACATGTTTGTTGTGTATGTGGTATAGCTAACCTTCTTTTAGTTCCTTAAACTAGGCTTCCTTCTTTCCTACGGTCCCTTCCTATCCCCCTCGATCCTTTTAATTGTATGATGTGTTAGTGTTGCGTATGAGTACTACCTGTTGAGGGCCCAGTATAGCTAACCATCTTTTCATTGCTTAACCAAGGTTTCCTTCTTACCTACCTGTTCCTGTCCCCTCTTGATCTTAAAATAATTCTCTGTGTTTGCCTGGTGTGTGAGTGTTGCTTATGAGTACTACCTGTTGAGGGCCCAGTATAGCTAACCCTCTTTTTATTACTTGAACAAGACTTCCTTCTTTCCTACCCCATCCTGTCTCCTCTTGATCTTGAAATAATTCTCTGTGTTTTTATGGTGTGTGTGTGTGTGTGTGTTGCTTATGAGTACTACCTGTTGAGGACCCAGTATGGCTATCCATCTTTTCATTGCTTAACAAAGATTTCCTTCTTTCCTACACCTAGCTTCCTGTCCCCTCTTGATCTTAAAATAATTCTCTGTGTTTGCATGGTGTGTGAGTGTTGCTTATGAGTACTACCTGTTGAGGACCCAGTATAGCTATCCATCTTTTCATTGGTTAACCAAGGCTTCCTTCTTTCCTACCCCTTCCTGTCCCCTCTTTATCTTTAAATAATTCTCTGTGTTTGCCTGGTGTGTGAGTGTTACTTATGAGTACTACCTGTTGAGGACCCAGTATAACTTACCATCTTTTCATTGCTTAACAAAGACTTCCTTCTTTCCTACACCTAGCTTCCTGTTCCCTCTTGAACTTAAAATAATTCTCTGTGTTTCATGTGTGAGTGTTGCTTATGAGTACTACCTATTGAGGACCCAGTATAGCTATCCATCTTTTCATCGCTTAACAAAGACTTCCTTCTTTCCTACACCTAGCTTCCTGTCCCATCTTGATCTTAAAATAATTCTCTGTGTTTCGTGTGTGTGAGTGTTGCTTATGAGTACTACCTGTTGAGGACCCAGTATAGCTATGCATCTTTTCATTGGTTAACCAAGGCTTCCTTCTTTCGTACTGCTTCTTGTTCCCTCTTGATCTTTTACAATTCTCTAGATGATTGTTGTGTGAGTTTTATAGCTAACCTTCTTTTAGTTCCTTAACCTAAGCTTCCTTCTTTCCTACGGTCCCTTCCTATCTCCCTCGATCCTTCTCTTTGTGTGATGCGTGAGTGTTGTTTATGAGTACTACCTGTTGATGGCTCAATATAGCTAACCATCATTTCATTGCTTAACCAAGGCTTCCTACTTTCCTACCCCTTCCTGTTCCCTCTTAATTCTTTGTGTTTGCCTGGTGTGTGAGTGTTGCTACTACCTGTTGAGGACCCAGTATAGCTATCCATCTTTTCATTGCTTAACAAAGACTTTCCTACACCTAGCTTCCTGTCCCCTCTTGATCTTAAAATAATTCTCTGGTGTGTGAGTGTTGCTTATGAGTACTACCTGTTGAGGACCCAGTATAACTAACCATCTTTTCATTGGTTAACCAAGGCTTCCTTCTTTCCTAACCCTTCCTGTCCCATCTTGATCTTAAAATAATTCTCTGTGTTTGCATGGTGTGTGAGTGTTGCTTATGAGTACTACCTGTTGAGGACCCAGTATAACTAACCATCTTTTCATTGGTTAACCAAGGCTTCCTACTTTCCCACCCCTACCTCTCCCCTCTAGATCTTAAAATCCTACCATGCAATTCTGTATCGGTGTTGCTTATGAGTACTACATGTAGAGGGCCGAATATAGTTTAAAAACCCTCTTTTCATTGCTTAACCCAGGGTTTTTTTTTTCCTACCCCTTCCCGACCCTTTGTAATTTAAAAAAATTCTCTGTGTTTCGTGTGCGAGTGTTGCTTATGAGTACTACCTGTTGAGGACCCAGTATAGCTAACCATCTTTTCATAGGTTAACCAAAGCTTCCTTCTTTCATACTGCTTCTTGTTCACTCTTGATCTTTTACAATTCTCTACATGTTTGTTGTGTGAGTGGTATAGCTAACCTTCTTTTAGTTCCTTAAACTAGGCTTCCTACTTTCCTACAGTCCCTTCCTATCCCCCTCGATCCTTCTCTTTGTATGGTGTGTGAGTGTTGCTTATGAGTACTACCTGTTGAGGGCCCAGTATAACTAACCATCTTTTTATTGCTTAACCAAGGCTTCCTTCTTTCGTTCCCCTTCCTGTCTGATCTTGATCTTAAAATAATTCTCTGTGTGAGTGTTGCATATGAGTACTAAGTCTTGAGGGCCCGGTATAGCTAACCCTCTTTTCATCAGTATCCAAAAAGAAGTAAAATTATTGTGCATGCTTTTGAGGTGTGTAAACCTGTGGTAAGTGATGGTGTGTTTTATTTTAAAGAGCTTGTTATTACTGATAAAAGTAAAATCTCTGCATAAAATACACCTGTAGGTTTGGATATAATTGCAATTTTAAAGACAGCATCTAGTAATGTAATCCGCAAAGATTTGTACATACGTGTATTGTTGTAATGTAGCATTCAAAACATTGTGAGCAAAGAGCTGTGTCACTTAGTGTCTTTAAAAGTAAGGTTAGATAATTACAACTGTAGATTGTTTTTAAAAGAGGTGTTATTTTCATTATGATATCAGTATCATTCATGCATCTAGTTAAAATTTTGTTGTTGCTTGTGTATAGGTAGGCTTTCGTCTTTATACAGACACCTGTTGTGTACTTTCATTTTAAAGCATGAACTAATATTGCAAGCCTCCAGCTAATGTAGATTTCTAATGCATCATGTTGCGAGACTTGGCCTTGAATCAGTTTTCAGGTCATAATGAGTGTGCTAAAGTATGGGTACATGTAGATGGGCTCACTACTTCATTACACTCCTTTTGATTGTGCCTGCTTTCAAAATGTACGAACTAAATGTACATGTTTAGAAGCTCACAACTTACATCTTCTATGAAAGTACACCCTCACATCAATGCAGTTTTTGTAAGTACCTTCAACAGAATGAACAATTACATGTATATCCGTTACATTATGCTATGAGCTGAAAATTAAAGCACACCTGACACTATTTAAGCAGAGAGTTTCCATCCATACAAGCACTATGACCTGGGACATCATCATGCAAGCACACAACTCTTAAAAACATCAATCGTCCCCGTACATTGTGTATATGTATTGGAATTTTCATATGCAGAGACTAGCTGTAAGTTACACATAACCAAGACACTAAATTCAGTGAGTTCAATTGTATGAATGGATACCCAACCTTCACCTATGCTGGGCAAAACAGGACTGATAAACAAGACAGATGGTGTACACTCATATCAGTAACATCTCTCACTAGAAGGAACAATGCAAATCAAATTCATATAAAACCTAGTCTTTTATGAATTCAATTAGGCACCTTCATGTTTGTAAAAAGCCTCTAACAGGCCAAGCACTACTATGCCAAGCAAGAGGACCCTTGATTCTGCAAAATCCATAAAGTAGCTCACTAAAAGACATAACAGACATAACAGAATTGTAATGACTTTTAAATACTACATGTACGTTCATATCTCAATTGCAACATAATGCAAATTCATTAAAGCACACCCTGACTTAACAACAAATCAGAGCACACAAACTAAAAGAAAGTTAGCTATACAACTCACACAACAAACATGTAGAGAATTGTAAAAGATCAAGAGGGAACAAGAAGCAGTATGAATAAAGGAAGCCTTGGTTAACCAATGAAAAGATGGTTAGCTATGCTTGGTCCTCAACAGGTAGTACTCATAAGCAACACTCACACATGAAACACAGAGAATTATGAGGGGAGAGGTAGGGGCAGGAAAGAAAAAAAACCCTGGGCTAAGCAATGAAAAGAGGGCTTTAAAACAATAGGCGGCACACTACATGTAGTACTCATAAGCAACACCTACACCAAACACAGATAATTGCATCTTAGGTTTTAAGATATAGAGGGGACAGGAAGGGGTAGAAAAGAAGGAAGCCTTGGTTAAGCAATGAAAAGATGGTTAGCTATACTGGGTCCTCAACAGTTAGTACTCAAATGCAACACACACGCATCATACAAAGAGAAGGATCGAGGGGGATAGGAAGGGACTGTAGGAAAGAAGGAAGCCTAGGTTAAGGAACTAAAAGGTTAGCTATACTACTCACACAACAAACATGTAGAGAATTGTAAAAGATCAATAGGGAACAAGAAGAAGTACGAAAGAAGGAAGCCTTGGTTAACCAATGAAAAGATGGTTAGCTATACTGGGTCCTCAACAGGTAGTACTCATAAGCAACACTCACACAGACAATTATTTTAAGATCAAGAGGGGACAGGAAGGGGTAGGAAAGAAGGAAGCCTTGTTCAAGTAATAAAAATAGGGTTAGCTATACTGGGTCCTCAACAGGTAGTACTCATACGCAACACTCACAAACCATGCAAACAAAGAGAATTATTTTAAGATCAAGAGGGCACAGGAAGGGTTAGGGAAAAAGGAAGCCTTGGTTAACCAATGAAAAGATGGATAGCTATACAGGGTCCTCAACAGGTAGTACTCAAACGCAACACTCACGCAGACAATTATTTTAAGATCAAGAGGGGACAGGAAGCTAGGTGAAGGAAAGAAGGAAGTCTTTGTTAAGCAATGAAAAGATGGTTAGCTATACTGGGTCCTCAATAGGTAGTACTCATAAGCAACACTCACAAAGAGAATTATTTTACGATCAAGAGGGGACAGGAAGGGGTAGGAAAGAAGGAAGCCTTGGTTAACCAATGAAAAGATGGTTAGCTATACTGGGTCCTCAATAGGTAGTACTCATAAGCAACACTCACACACCATGAAAACACAGAAAATTATTTTAAGATCAAGAGGAGACAGGATGGGGTAGGAAAGATGGAAGTATTGTTCAAGTAATAAAAAGAGGGTTAGCTATTCTGGGCCCTCAACAGTTAGTAGTCATAAGCAACAATCACAAAGAGAATTATTTTACGATCAAGTGGGGACAGGAAGGGATAGGAAAGAAGGAAGCCTTGGTTAACCAATGAAAAGATGGTTAGCTATACTGGGTCCTCAACAGGTGGTAATCATAAGCTAACACTCACACACCATGAAAACACAGAGAATTATTTTAAGATCAAGAGGAAATAGGATGGGGTAGGAATCAAGGAAGTCTTGTTCAAGTAATAAAAATAGGGTTAGCTATACTGGGTCCTCAATAGGTAGTACTCATAAGCAACACTCACACACCATGAAAACACAGAAAATTATTTTAAGATCAAGAGGAGACAGGATGGGGTAGGAAAGATGGAAGTCTTGTTCAAGTAATAAAAAGAGGGTTAGCTATACTGGGCCCTCAACAGTTAGTAGTCATAAGCAACATTCACAAAGAGTATTATTTTACGATCAAGAGGGGACAGGAAGGGATAGGAAAGAAGGAAGCCTTGGTTAAGCAATGAAATGATGGTTAGCTATACTGGGTCCTTAACAGGTAGTGCTCATACGCAACACTCACATACGAAACACAGAGAATTATTTTAAGATCAAGAGGGGACAGGAAGCTAAGTGTAGGGAAAAAGGAAGCCTTGGTTAACCAATGAAAAGGTGGTTAGCAATATTGGGTCCTCAACAGGTAGTATTCATAAGTAACACTCACACACCAGGCAAACACAGAGAATTATTTAAAGATCAAGAGGGGACAGGAAGGGGTAGGAAAGAAGGAAGCCTTGGTTAACCAATGAAAAGATGCTTAGCTATACTGGGTCCTCAACAGATAGTAATCATAAGCTAACACTCACAACCATGAAAACACAGAGAATTATTTTAAGATCAAGAGGAAATAGGATGGGGTAGGAATCAAGGAAGTCTTGTTCAAGTAATAAAAAATAGGGTTAGCTATACTGGGCCCTCAACAGGTAGTACTCAAACGCAACACTCACGCAGACAATTATTTTAAGATCAAGAGGGGACAGGAAGCTACATGTAGGTGAAGGAAAAAAGGAAGTCTTTGTTAAGCAATGAAAAGATGGTTAGCTATACTGGGTCCTCAATAGGTAGTACTCATAAGCAACACTCACACACCATGAAAACACAGAAAATTATTTTAAGATCAAGAGGAGACAGGATGGGGTAGGAAAGATGGAAGTCTTGTTCAAGTAATAAAAAGAGGGTTAGCTATACTGGGCCCTCAACAGTTAGTAGTCATAGACAACACTCACAAAGAGAATTATTTTACGATCAAGAGGGGACAGGAAGGGATAGGAAAGAAGGAAGCCTTGGTTAAGCAATGAAAAGATGGTTAGCTATACTGGGTCCTCAACAGGTAGTACTCATAAGCAACACTCACACACGAAACACAGAGAATTATTTTAAGATCAAGAGGGGACAGGAAGCTAAGTGTAGGAAAGAAGGAAGTCTTTGTTAAGCAATGAAAAGATGGATAGCTATACTGGGTCCTCAACAGGTAGTACTCAAACGCAACACTCATGCAGACAATTATTTTAAGATCAAGAGGGGACAGGAAGCTAGGTGAAGGAAAAAAGGAAGTCTTTGTTAAGCAATGAAAAGATGGTTAGCTATACTGGGTCCTCAATAGGTAGTACTCATAAGCAACACTCACACACCATGAAAACACAGAAAATTATTTTAAGATCAAGAGGAGACAGGATGGGGTAGGAAAGATGGAAGTCTTGTTCAAGTAATAAAAAGAGGGTTAGCTATACTGGGCCCTCAACAGTTAGTAGTCATAGACAACACTCACAAAGAGAAATATTTTACGATCAAGAGGGGACAGGAAGGGGTAGGAAAGAAGGAAGCCTTGGTTAAGCAATGAAAAGATGGTTAGCTATATTGGGTCCTCAACAGGTAGTTCTCATAAGTAACACTCACACACCAGGCAAACACAGAAAATTATTTAAAGATCAAGAGGAAATAGGATGGGGTAGGAATCAAGGAAGTCTTGTTCAAGTAATAAAAATAGGGTTAGCTATACTGGGCCCTCAACAGGTAGTACTCATAAGCAACACTCACACAGACAATTATTTTAAGATCAAGAGGGGACAGGAAGGGGTAGGAAAGAAGGAAGCCTTGGTTAACGAATGAAAAGATGGATAGCTATAGTCGGTCCTCAACAGGTAGTACTCATACTCACACACCATGCAAACACAGAGAATTATCTAGAGGGGACAGGAAGGGGTAGGAAAAAAGGAAGCCTTGGTTAAGCTATGAAAGGATGGTTAGCTATACAGGGTCCTCAGGTAGTACTCATAAGCAACACTCACACAGACAATTATTTTAAGATCAAGAGGGGACAGGAAGCTAAGTGTAGGAAAGATGGAAGCCTTGGTTAACCAATGAAAAGATGGTTAGCTATACTGGGTCCTCAACAGGTAGTACTCAAACACAACACTCACGCAGACAATTATTATAAGATCAAGAGGGGACAGGAAGCTAGGTGAAGGAAAGAAGGAAGTCTTTGTTAACCTTTAATCTCCAGCCGTCCTTGATAAAGGACGATCGTCCTTTATCAAGGACGGCAAACTAAGCTTCGGAATACAACTAACGCTTACTGAAAAAATTCTAACAATACTCCGGCTGATTTAGATAAGCGCGTGCTACTTGGGAATGGTCTTTGTTCGTTATCTTTCATCTTGCGTCACGAGATAAAAGCTTTCAAACGTTGCGAACTTATTAATTTGCGGGTAACACGGCGAAAATGGGGAAGAACTTTGTTGTCGGTGATGCCGTGGTAGGAAAGATAAAAAAGAACCAGAATCGTTCTGGAAGTATTGTGGAGGTCATAGGGGCAGGTCACAAGTGTAGGATACGGGTGAAGTGGTCGGACGGCACAACAACGGAGGAAACAGTTCGGGGTATCGATAAAGAAGGCGTGGTTGAGGAGAATCAGCGATGCAGAAAGCGGAAGAACTGCGATCTCGATAAAGATGTTGAAGAAGGTGGTTCTGAAATCTCTTCTAGTGATGTGGAAAGTGATAAAGACCTGATTTTTTTTTCATCATATTTGTAACACAACATGCATTCAATTCATCAATCAATTTGTTATCCGTAATGGCGAGAGATCTATTTTTGCAATTTTCTGTGATGGGAAAGGGTTAAATCCATTTTTGTTTACACAAACATGTTGGTTACCATTGGTTTTATTGAAATTAAATAATAGTTATTAAAAATTGAAAGTTTCATATTCATATTACCAATAAACACATAAATAATTTGTTCAATAAAACCACAATATATGAATGGTTAATTAACTTCAGTAAAAAGTACTAACTAAAGGATTAGGGATTGCTTTGTCATTCATAAAAATTCTCCTCCGAAATGCTAATTTTGCTTGTCATGTAAATGGTATCATTCATAGATTTCACTCAAACCACATTCATTCATCTCATCAAACATAAGGATTGGAGAAAAGAGTATGGCATATATCATGAATACAGTTATAGGGCAGTGTTACACTAATGTAGAAACGTGTTCCCTAGTAAAAAAGCAAATATGGGTGTGAAGTTGCATGTAAAAAAAGTAACCGATTCACTTTCTTCACTTTTTTCGCTTATTTTGCATTAAACTCATTTGGCTGCGGATTTATTATAAAATAAATAAAACTTTTTTAAAGTGCTTTTTTCAACTAACATTCATTCAATATGATTGGAGATCATAACAAAATATAAATTTTAAAAATACAATGTTATTTCAATTAATTAAAAAGCTTTCATGTGGTGGTCCTTTATCAAGGACCATTGTGGTCCTTGATAAAGGACCACTGCCTGGAGATTAAAGGTTAAGCAATGAAAAGATGGTTAGCTATACTGGGTCCTCAATAGGTAGTACTCATAAGCAACACTCACACACCATGAAAACACAGAAAATTATTTTAAGATCAAGAGGAGACAGGATGGGGTAGGAAAGATGGAACTATTGTTCAAGTAATAAAAAGAGGGTTAGCTATTCTGGGCCCTCAACAGTTAGTAGTCATAAGCAACAATCACAAAGAGAATTATTTTACGATCAAGTGGGGACAGGAAGGGATAGGAATAAAGGAAGCCTTGGTTAACCAATGAAAAGATGGTTAGCTATACTGGGTCCTCAACAGGTGGTAATCATAAGCTAACACTCACACACCATGAAAACACAGAGAATTATTTTGATATCAGGAGGAAATAGGATGGGGTAGGAATCAAGGAAGTCTTGTTCAAGTAATAAAAATAGGGTTAGCTATACTGGGTCCTCAATAGGTAGTACTCATAAGCAACACTCACACACCATGAAAACACAGAAAATTATTTTAAGATCAAGAGGAGACAGGATGGGGTAGGAAAGATGGAAGTCTTGTTCAAGTAATAAAAAGAGGGTTAGCTATACTGGGCCCTCAACCGTTAGTAGTCATAAGCAACACTCACAAAGAGAATTATTTTACGATCAAGAGGGGACAGGAAGGGATAGGAAAGAAGGAAGCCTTGGTTAAGCAATGAAATGATGGTTAGCTATACTGGGTCCTCAACAGGTAGTGCTCATACGCAACACTCACACACGAAACACAGAGAATTATTTTAAGATCAAGAGGGGACAGGAAGCTAAGTGTAGGAAAAAAGGAAGCCTTGGTTAACCAATGAAAAGGTGGTTAGCAATATTGGGTCCTCAACAGGTAGTATTCATAAGTAACACTCACACACCAGGCAAACACAGAGAATTATTTAAAGATCAAGAGGGGACAGGAAGGGGTAGGAAAGAAGGAAGCCTTGGTTAACCGATGAAAAGATGGTTAGCTATACTGGGTCCTCAACAGGTAGTAATCATAAGCTAACCATGAAAACACAGAGAATTATTTTAAGATCAAGAGGAAATAGGATGGGGTAGGAATCAAGGAAGTCTTGTTCATGTAATAAAAAATAGGGTTAGCTATACTGGGCCCTCAACAGGTAATACTCATAAGCAACACTCACACAGAGAATTATTTTATGATCAAGAGGGCACAGGAAGGGTTAGGAAAAAAGGAAGCCTTGGTTAACCAATGAAAAGATGGATAGCTATACTGGGTTCTCAACAGGTAGTACTCAAACGCAACACTCACGCAGACAATTATTTTAAGATCAAGAGGGGACAGGAAGCTAGGTGAAGGAAAGAAGGAAGTCTTTGTTAAGCAATGAAAAGATGGTTAGCTATACTGGGTCCTCAATAGGTAGTACTCATAAGCAACACTCACACACCATGAAAACACAGAAAATTATTTTAAGTCCAGAGGAGACAGGATGGGGTAGGAAAGATGGAAGTCTTGTTCAAGTAATAAAAAGAGGGTTAGCTATACTGGGCCCTCAACAGTTAGTAGTCATAAGCAACACTCACAAAGAGAATTATTTTACGATCAAGAGGGGACAGGAAAGGGTAGGAAAGAAGGAAGCCTTGGTTAAGCAATGAAAAGATGGTTAGCTATACAGGGTCCTCAACAGGTAGTACTCATAAGCAACACTCACACACGAAACACAGAGAATTACTTTAAGATCAAGAGGGGACAGGAAGCTAAGTGTAGGAAAGATGGAAGCCTTGGTTAACCAATGAAAAGATGGTTAGCTATACTGGGTCCTCAACAGGTAGTACTCATAAGTAACACTCACACACCAGGCAAACACAGAGAATTATTTAAAGATCAAGAGGGGACAGGAAGGGGTAGGAAAGTAGGAAGCCTTGGTTAACCAATGAAAAGATGCTTAGCTATACTGGGTCCTCAGCAGGTAGTAATCATAAGCTAACACTCACACACCATGAAAACACAGAGAATTATTTTAAGATCAAGAGGAAATAGGATGGGGTAGGAATCAAGGAAGTCTTGTTCAAGTAATAAAAATAGGGTTAGCTATACTTGGCCCTCAACAGGTAATACTCATAAGCAACACTCACACAGAGAATTATTTTATGATCAAGAGGGGACAGGAAGCTAGGTGAAGGAAAGAAGGAAGTCTTTGTTAAGCAATGAAAAGATGGATAGCTATACTGGGTCCTCAACAGGTAGTACTCATAAGCAACACTCACGCATCAAATACAGAAAATTATTTTAAGACCAAGAGGAGACAGGATGGGGTAGGAATTGGCACACTTTTATTCGAACTTTTAAAAGCTAGGCTTGCAACTGTACATGTACATGTACATGTAGTACTCATAAGCATATTATAATCTGTGAACTACATGTAGCTAACAAAACATGATGCTTTCTTAAGACGTACAGCTGAATTCCCAAACATTTAACCCTTTTTATGCTACTACTAATTCGACACACAATTGCTCACAACATGGCGAAATAACACCACTCTTAAATCCAAGCATCACAAAACCACTTGCAACATTAGTCGATACTAAAGTAATTCTTCAAATCATAACAGGTATCTCCTAGACATGGAAGCCTAGTATCCATGCTTAAGCAACAGCACAGATTGTGATCTACATTTGTAGTAACTAGCTATAGGACTCATGACTTTATTAAGCACAACCACAGCACTCATCTTAGGTGCTTTAAAAAAAGGATTTTTTTATTCATCTCTAATCGATCATCTAATGGGTTGCAAAATTAGAAATTTAAGCACACTCTGCATGAAGGAACTCTTAAAGCAGAGGGTCTATATCCATAAGCAGCAGTTAGCACACATTATGGTAAGGAAATAGCTATATAAAATTACAACTTATTGCAAGCAAATTCCATTACTGAAGCCATGAAATCACATGAATCAACCCTACCCTTACTTAAGCACACCATGATATGGGAACTAGCTAACAGGCTTGCAAAGTAACACATTGACAATGCAACCATGAGTGGCTTGTCTAAGTTGTTAAATTTTTTTTTGATCTGAGATGTCTTCTCTTAAAATTTATCTAAAACCTTGTTGGAGGCTTGAAACATGTTGATCGATAGTCTACCAACCAGCACATAAGCAACAGCAAGAATTTTAAACAATGATGCAAAGCACACCTTTCTTTAAACAAAAACCGCAACATTCCCCAACATCCAAAACCTGCAGGTGTATTTTTAAACAGAGATTACCTTAACCTTACTTTCAAAGAAACAATAGACACAGCTAAAAGCTCACAGGTTTCCAAGAACATTCTTTAACATACACTATGATCCTCTTAAATAACATTCTTCCCTATCATAGTCCGTATTGCACTTGCAACTTAATGTCAAAGGATGCTTTTGCAAATTCCAAGTACCATAATCATTTTCTATACACAAAAGCTTGCAACATTTTTAAACTACACCCTCATAAGTTGTCTTTTTAAAGGTACATAACAAGAGTCTATACTAAAGCAAAGCATCCACCAATATTTATGTTTATGCACACACAGACATGATTTGAAAACCAGCTAATAGGCTCATTTGTGTGCAACAACAACAACAAAAAAAAAAAACAAGTCATCCTAATCATCCAAAAATTTCATTACTGAATGCCATGAAATGAAATCACATAAATCAACCATACCCAGCTAACAGGCTTGCAAAGTAATACAATGAAAATGAAACCATCGTGCAGTGGCTTGTCTAAGTCGTTAAAAAAATTGATGTGGGATGCCTTCTCTTTAAAGAAAAAAACAATAACTTATCTAAAACCTAGCTGCAGGCTTGAAACATTAGTCAGATACCTAAGAATTTGATCGATAGTCTACCAACCAGCACATTTTTGCGTGTACTGTGTAATAACAGTTTAACGTGTGCGTCTCCGTTTCCTAACTCACAGAATGGCATTACATGTCAAATTCATATCAACCCGTAGTACCTGCCGCTCGGTTTAGTGCCTGTCTGTACGATAGTGCTAATTGGTGCGCACTACATCGGATGTAAACATGTTAATTGGCACTGACTCGTAACACCCACGAAGGAGGTGGGGCATTGCATTAAAATAAAAAAGAAGATCCGCCTCCGAATTGTATCACGTGATTGAGATTGGTTATTTTATCACAGAATTAAGTCTTAGGACGAGGTCGTGTGCGCATGCGTACGCAAAGAGAAATAGGTAGAGGGTTGCAGTTTTAGTTGTGAATGTGAAAAAAATCCAATATTTTGAACGAAGCTTCACGATCGATACGTGAACACATACGAACTTTCAAAATCAGCTAATCTATTGTGCTTATTAAAATTAATTAGCATGATTAATAATGTATCAATTAAAAGGATGGAAAAAAATTTGAGGAAACCGACCAACTCAGTTTCAAAATATGAGATTTTTTGTTTAATCCTATCAAAAGTTATTCCCTTTCAAAAGCGTTGCGTTCTTTCGTAGACACCCTGTATATGCCGGTGCTCATATTTTACTTATAAATAGCATTAGTACTTTTAAAATACACCATGTATGGACACCATTGGGTTTGTAGCAACACAGTTACGTAACCCTTGCAGCTGTGTTAAACTCATGATTAATACTTGCGGGAGAGAAAGTGGTTTTGTGTACACCATGTTACATGTACAGTACCAGACCAACCAGAACGGCGGCGCTGCCAAGCTGTACATAGAGGCGGCCGGCCAGGGGGATGGCCAAGGGATTTCCCCGACGTTATCGCTTGACCTCATTAAAATAACCCGTCATAGTACTATAATAATAGGCCTAAAATGTCGAATAGCGCGGATCTACCCGATGGTGTTTGCTGCTCTCGGGCGAACGTTGTCCTGGAATCCCACGTGTGGGTCATCGAGAAGTTTAGCCTTTGCCGAGCTCGTAGGAGCAAGATAAGAAGCCCTACGATTGTATCTGCGAAAGATGATAGGCTTCAATGGTTCTTGGAGTTCGACCCCTCACATTTTCATCCATGTAACGATGACGTTGGTACTGAAGCGACTGAACATGTTTCCTTACTGCTTACAGTACTTCCACACGCCATCGCTGGGGAGGAGGAAAAGTCGGTGAGAATCACAGTTTCGATAATGAGTAGCAAGAAAAAGCGGTGCAAAACTACAACAGAAGATATGTCATTCCGTTTCAGTTTCGGAATAACAGATTTTATGGTCGACTTATTCCAAATTGAAACATATCTATTCGGTGATGACAGTTATCTCGTTTACGATCCAAAAGACCCAGACGGAGACCTTCTCCCGAATGACACACTGACCATCGCCTATGAAATAGAGCTCCTTCTGGGTTATGAGAATCAAACTGTAACATCAGGAAACACAGAAGATCTCCGGTGCATCCTTGGTTCAGATCTGATGTCACTCCTGGAGGGAGGAGCCTACAGTGATGTTACCATAACAGCTGGGGAGGGGACCTTCAAGGCCCACAAAGCCATCTTGACAGCACGCTCACCTGTATTCAGAGCAATGTTTGAAAATAACATGACAGAGGCAGCAGAGAATTGTGTTGAGATTACTGACATCGACCCACAGGCTGTTCGAGAGATGCTCAGTTATATGTACACAGGCACTGCTCCCAAGGTGGACAAGATGGCTGATGCACTCCTACAGGCTGCAGACAAGTACGACCTGAAGCAACTGAAGGCGATATGTGAGAAGGAATTAATCAGCCAGTTGAGCGAGGAGAATGTATCTGAGACGTTAAAACTGGCTCTTCATCACTCAGCTACCCAACTGAAGGCCAAGTGCAACGGCTTCATGGCAATCCACACTCCACATTTGGTGTCCAAATACATCTGCCCTGTGGACAGGGATGGGGAGAAGGGTAGTGCTGCTGCTCATTAATTATTCATAACGTGACGTATTGCGAAAGGAATTTTAGCATAGTAATTGATTTTATTTGCTACTCGCGTTTTCGTTAGAACTCTGTGCTCTGTATTGCCTATTTCGTCAACACACGTTGGTAAGTGCCCCAGCTTCACTCGCTATGCCTTTTTATCGCTACCCGTGTGTTCCATACACGGTGCGAACGTTGTTTCCGTGCCGTATCGTACGTTATCGTACGCTTACACGGCCGGGAGAAGTCTTTGTTACTCTGAGAATTAGCTTTCTAGGAACCTACATGTTCATTTAAGGGTTGTTATACCAGTTTCAACGTATCTCACCACTTTTTGTTGCTTTTAAGACACTTACATGTAGACGCGAGCACCTGTTGTGGGCTACAAATGGAGTTAGGCTTACTATTCAAATACGGCTGACAGGTATAAGTTTGCTACACGGCAAATTGCATGCAGATGTCGGGAGTCATTGTTCTAAACAACAATGCTGTAATGAACGCTTCGCTTCGCGCGGAAACAGGCGTTACAGTTCAATCATCCTGCCGGGCATATATATATGCCCGTCGCATTACGCGAGAGCAATTATTGGGCATATATATATGCCTTCCGCAGTAGGAGGGTTAAGATGATGTTTGATACATGTAATATATTAAGGCCTTTAACATCAACTCTACTGCTTAGTGCTTACATAGCCTGTGTAAATGTAGTTCATTACCAAGCTATTCCTGGTCAAATTCTGTTAAATGTTATATGCAGTCACAATGTTCTCACTATTAACTCTTTTCCATAGTGCTAGAATTCCTTTTGGATCATGCAATGCACATATAAGTCAGTATATACATGCATGTAGCATTCTTTATTAGAAGTGTGCCCTAATTAGATATTGTGTTTATTAAAGGTGTACATGTAACATTATTGAATGTTTACAAATGTGCCCTTGCGTTTATTAGAGGTGTGCCCTGATTAGAATGTGGTCAACAACATCTCTTGTGCCTTCTCTGTGCTGGTAGAGGCTGCCCACAGTGGCGGATACAGGGGGGTGTTCCAGGGGTTGGAACCTGAATATGAATATAATTAATGTATAATTAGCATATGACGCGTCGGATAAATCGGCGCACGTGAGTTATACATTTCTACTCCGTGAAGTTGCTTAACAGCTTATTGATTCTTATTGCTTATTCATTGGTTAGTACTATATTTTAGTTCTGTAAACTGCGAGATATGTAGTAGGCTGGTATTTATACATGTATACGTAAATCTAAATGTATTCCAAAATGCTAAACCCATGGACGTAATAGAGCGATTCTTTCCACAGTTATTTGATTGGTGCGCTAGTATTAGTATCCATCAAAGTTGAATGCACCTTAGTTTTAGAGATGATGGTAAATTTTAACATAGCAAAGAAACTAAGCTGGCACGTACAACGTAAATCTGCAATGAAACACATGCAGCCCTCAAAATCACAATAGCCTGGAAACCCGAACTTATAACGGAGTGGTACGCATTTATTGATTATGATTGCCTCTGTTTCTAATCCCCCTATACATGGATAAATTGAATTAATGTGTTCAAAAAATATTTTCGCTCTGTAATGTCACACTTTTCTCTGCTTGAAGAAGGTCATCTGCTGGAATTTGATAGTAAATCTAATTGGCTCAAATAGAAACGAAAAGCGCATGCATGCACCAACTACCAACACAGCCATTTAAATAAAAGTACAATAGCCAGGAAACCAGAACATAACGGAGTGGCACACATTTATTGGAGTTGATTGCCTTAGTTTCCTATACAATCTGTGGACAAATTAGAATGCGCACCATAAAATTTTTGAGCAGCAAGAAAAAGTGGTGCAAAACTACAACACATGAAATGTATTCCGTTTCAGTTTCGGAATTCCAGATTTTTTGGTCGACTTATTCGAAACTGAAACAAATCTATTCGATTATGACAGTACTAGTCATCTCGTTTACGATCCAAAAGACCCAGACGGAGACCTTCTCCCTAATGACACACTGATCATCGCCTACGAAATAGAGTTCCTTCTGGGTTATGAGAATCAAACTGTAACATCAGGAAACACAGAAGATCTCCAGTGCATCCTCGGTTCAGATCTGATGTCATTCCTGGAGGGAGGAGCCTACAGTGACGTCATCGTAATAGCTGGGGAGGGGACCTTCAAGGCCCACAAAGCTATCTTGACAGCACGCTCACCTGTATTTAGGGCAATGTTTGATGACAGAGGCAGCAGAAAATTGTGTTGAGATTACTGACATCGACCCACAGGCTGTTCGAGAGATGCTCAGTTATATGTACACAGGCACTGCTCCCAAGGTGGACAAGATGGCTGATGCACTCCTACAGGCTGCAGACAAGTACGACCTGAAGCAACTGAAGGCGATATGTGAGAAGCAATTAATCAGCCAGTTGAGCGAGGAGAATGTATCTGAGACGTTAAAACTGGCTCTTCGTCACTCAGCTACCCAATTGAAGGCCAAGTGCACCGGCTTTATGGCAATCCACACTCCACATTTGGTGTCCAAATACATCTGTCCTGTGGACAGGGATGGGGAGAAGGGTAGTGCCTCAACTACATGTAGTAAAAAGAGAAAGACTCAGTAAAGTAAAGAATACACAAACGTTAATTATAGGTATGAAATTCGAACACTGATGTACTAGTGTAGCACCATGCTGCATGCTAGCTATGTATCATAATTAGATGCCAATCTGCACAGCTGTGTATATGACTCAGCATGCTAGTTTGGATAAGAATTTGCTGACTGACATACACTTTAGTTTTCTGTTGTTTGTGGAATGAACTGATTATGCTTCCAGCAGAATATAGCATCCATGCAGAGTACATGTAAACATGTAGATTGATTAAGATGGTATGGGTGTGGGAATGTAAGCATGTAGTTCGATAAAGATGTATGTGAATGTGCAGCTGTACAGTTCTTATTACAAGAGAGTAAAAAATGAAAAATCTCAGTTTTTCAGCCATAACTATGTAACAAACATGATGTAAAAAAACCCCCCAACTGATTACATTTTTGGATTCAGCATGCATTTATGTATCATGTTGTAAATTATTGGTGCATCACGTGATATGTTTACTTTTCCGGACTACTTCCAAGTAATATAAGGTTAAAATGACATTGTTGTGCTGGGCTGTTGCAGGGGAGATAGATATTGTAGTGAATGCTTCCAAAAAGTGAGTGCTCACAAAAAGTAGTGTAGTTGTAGTTTTGCTATAAATATATAAGCATACATGTACATGTACATCATGCCAACGTGCAAAGTCTTGATTTACAGTGCTGTGTTATGGTAGAACTGCATGACCATTTGTTTTGGTTTCAGTGAATTGTATGTGTTGTGAGCTCAATTTTGATCGGTTTTTATTTAGCTCATTGAGGGCAGCTACAGTACTATGTACTATGAGGTCCACTTCAGTCCATGACTTTTGTGGCTTGATGGACATTTTACCACATTGATTTGGACCAGCATCAGTGTGAAACATCACATCAACTGGTCCAGGCTGTATCAAAAGACTTGCAGCTACACATGCATTTTGATCTCATTGCTTAACTGCAATCCAGGCCTCTGAGCCATAAACAATGGGGCAAATAAAAATTGTGATTTGGTCAGACACCATTTTAAAAGATAGTTATCTTGCATATATACCTTAATCTCAATTTTACAGAGCACCCCAAGATGATGTATAGTTGATACATGTAATATATTAAGGCCTTTAACATCAACTCTACTGCTTACATAGCCTGTGTAAATGTAGTTCACTACCAAGCAATTCCTGGTCAAATTCTGTTAAATGTTATATTTCTCACTATTATACCTCAAAATGTTATCACAGTGGCAAAATTAGAGTTCACGATCTATTGGTGGTTTAATAAATTATAGTCCACTTGCATTCTGTTTCACCATTAGCTACCTCTTATCTGATCAACCTTCATAAGTCTAAGTTTCAAGTTGCCATTGGTAGGGATCATAATGAAGGTTGAGCCTTGGGGAAGGTATGACAGATAGCCAAGCTGATGAGTGAGGCGAGGAAATTGAAAGTAAACGGGCCCTATTCGATACTGAAGCATTAGCAAATAGCTTAGTAAATTGCTGGTCCTCCAATTTAGCAGATAACAATTTTTGAGTTAGTTTAGAAGAACTGATGATGGTAATGGTGAGCTCATCGATAGTAGATACAGATGCATTGAACAAGTCAATAGCATGCAAAGGATGTTTGCTTAGTGGAGAGCTACAGACAGATGCAATTGCAGAAGCTATGTAAGCAGCAGGTGAATGAAGGGTAAGGCGACAAAGCCCTAGGCCTCTGCCTAGTTGAACCAAGTGATATTCCTGCAGCACACCGCAGCCTGTTCAAAGATACAATTCACAACTGGTCATTGTTTCCTTGGAGGAATTACATGTATAGACAATGATGAATCAAAATGAAAGTTTGTTGAAGAGAAAGTTGATGGTGGGTGGGTTGAGTGTGTCCATAAGTTCACTGTTGCCTCCAAGAAGTCACCACAAGCAGCATTTTTTGCAATAACAAATTAAAATCAGTACGGTGGGAATGGTCCTATTTACCGAGTGTCTCCCATCTTTCCAATCAATTCAAGATTTTCAAACACTGTGTGATGCCATTTGTAAGCATTTCTTTCGGCACTCTTCCAAGGTAATATCTCAAATGATGAAGAAGAACTCTTTTTTCCCCAGTACGCCTAGCAGGTCTACATGTAGGTATGAGAGATCCAACCAAAACTGCTACTACTGCATACCATTCTTCAAAACTGGGCACACATATAGTGCATGAATCTGTCAAAGGTGTTACAGAATTTAGCATTCCTGAATATCTTAGCAAGCTGAAGCAAACAGTTTCACAAACTTGTCACACTCAAAATGCTGCATACCTACTAAACTTAACACACTCATCTCTAAGTTTTCACCAGAATGACAGCAAGCGTAAGGAAGGCAACAAGTGTGCCTTGTGGCAAGGTGTGAAGCAAGTCATCAGAAAGCTTGTTTATGCAGCGTGCTCCTCCTTAATTATGACCTTAACTAATTGCACACACCTACAAGAAGAGAATAAAATTGGAGTTATCATTCTGATAGTAGGCAGTTGCACATCATGGTGAGGATGTGGAAAGTAACCTTACTTTATCAGCATATAAACCAGCATTAAAGAGGGTGTTTAACTGAACATCCTCTGGTCTTAAAAACAGTGACCAAACCACTGCAGTCTACTTGTTAGATGCATACCAACATGCTCACAATTATGCTTATTATGACCTTTACATGAACTTCATCCCTTTTTTTCTAGAAGTGTTTTAGTGAACCATTGTGATACACAATCCTGAATATGGTCAAATTGCAAATTCACTTCCTGTTTGATGTATAGCCTGTTTTATAATGTATTATTAATTGTAATTGTTAATTTATCCTGTGTACATACATGTGTATAGTAGTGGTTAAATCTTGGTCAATTAGGAATATATTTCATAATCGAATAACACAGCTAGCAGCACTATATACCAAACAATGCGCAGATTAATATTATTTTTGTATATGCATGCACATGATCACTTTCATTTTATTGTTCCCACATTTTTAAAATATTGATTTGCTTTGTGAGTAGTCGCCAATTGATGACCATTTGTGCCCCTGCAGACCTGACATTCACAAATGACAAATTTTATTGTCCTATAGGACAATATATACAAGTTGTCATGCCAGTTTGTTGCCATCTCTGATGTCTATAGGCTTACGCCAAGCATCAAATATGACACTGATGTTGTTCTGTGAGGGGTGGACTTTTGCTTCCTATTGTACTCACGATAAAAATAAAAAATAAATACTTTGAGACACACTCCCTGTAAATAGGGCCATTCACACCATAATGATTTTAATTTGTTATTGCAAAAAGTGCTGCTTGTGGTGACTTCTTGGAGGCAACAGTTAATTTATGGACACACTCAACCCACCCACCATCAACTTTCTCTTCAACAAATTTTTCTTTTTGATTCATCATTGCCTATACATGTAATTCCTCCAAAGAAACAATGACCAGTTGTGACTTGCACCCCAAGGTCTTTGAACAGGCTGTGTGCTGCAGGAATATCACTTGGTTCAACTATTATGAAACACTTGGAGGATTCTGGAAAGTAGTCATATGATGGGCCAAACTTGAGCAGTAGATCAAACCAGTTCCTTACCAGTGTAGTTTCCCTGCACAAGCAGAATCATCAGCGTACCAACTGTGATGCCATTTGGAGAATTGCTTCAATGACTGAATTAGTGTAGAACTGCCACTGCATAAAACAGCATTGACAATGGGTTACCTTGTGTTACACCCTCTTTGCTGTAAATAATGTGTTCAGACCCTTTCAACAGTAACATGGAGTAACCACAGTATGTATTAAATAGAAAATGGCTGCACCTGGGCCAAAGTATCCATGCATTCCATAAGGCTGTGACTCTGCTTACAACATTAAAAGCATTCTTAGCATCTACCAGAAGGAGGCCCACCCACTGCCCGCATTCTCTTCATAAAGGTCCGACATGGGGTGTATGATGCCTTCAATACCAGTGTCGGAGGATATAATGTCCTCCTGCAAAGTGTCCCCTCGGACAAAATACCATAGGCTATATTGTCCCCTGTTTATGGGTTGTATTGTTGTTGGTTACGCGCATGCGCAGGAGGTGGGTGTGTGCGTTGATTGGAGTATTTTTGTTGGACGCTTGGCACGTCGTGCGTCGTCCTTTGTGAGTTTAGATATCTATCCGCATCCAACAAGTTGGTTGTCTTTATTGGGTTTCGGGTGCGAAACTTGGTGTCAGAAGTGGGATCTCTATAAAGAAATGGAGAAACATTTGGTTCCTGAACCCATTGGAGAAGGGGATCTTACCAGTCACTGGATACGATTCAAAAGAGAGTTCACGTAGTTCCTTACCGCTACGGAGAAAGGAGACGCAAGCGAACAAGTGAGGCTGGCTATTTTCTTACGGATAGTTGGCCCCAGGTTGAATGATTTGTATGAAACGATGCCTTTCGCTGACGGAGAGGATCGGACAAAATGGTCAGTAGTGTGTGGAAAGTTAGACAGTTGGTGCGCTCGAAGAACTAGTAAGCATGTAAGGCGTGATACGTTTTTCCAGTTGAAGCAAGAGGGGAAAAGTGTGGATCAGTTCGTGACGGAAATTCGAAAACAAGTGAAGGAGTGTGAGTTCGGGGAGCTTAAGAATGACCTGATGCTTCATGTGCTGATTCGTGGTGTAGACAATGAGAGAATGCGGAGACGGTTGTTTGAAACTGAGAACCTAGATCTAGAGAAAGCAATAAGAATGTGTCAAGCAATGGAGGCCACTGCAGCAGATATGCAGTCTTGGGGGGTTAAGCCAGAGTTGGGAGAAAAAGTGTCAGCTGTAGACTCCTCAAACCCTGCCAGATCTACCCCGAAAAGTACAACTGGACAAGGCAGACAGAAAGTTGTTACCGAGCCAGTAAGAAAAGAGCAGCATGCTCGGAACTATGGGCAGGTACGAGAGTCTGGAAACCAAAAGGATGGTTCCAGTTGCTCTCGCTGTGGACGCAGTCATCCGCCAAGACGTTGCCCAGCATACGGTCAACAGTGTAAGAAATGTTTGGGCTATAACCACTTTGCAAGGATGTGCCTGAAGAGAGGAACGGTACATCTAGTGGAGGAAAGAACCCCCACTGATTCAGAGGAGGAGGTGTTACTGATAACTGTGAAGAAAGTGGGAAAGAAGCTAATCGCAAAGGTTCCACTCAGAATAGATTCTGCTCGTACGTTGGAGATTGACTGTCAGTTGGACACGGCAGCATCTTGCAATGTTTTGACTGTGGCCGACTATAGAAAGCTAGGATGCCCACCTGTTGATCCAAGTGGAACTAACCTCACAATGTATGACGGGTCAGTGAAAAAGTCATTAGGCAGATACCGGACCCTAGTGGTAAATCGACTGGGGAGGCAAACAGAACTTGTCTTTGAGCTACTGGAAACGAAACACCACACTTTGTTATCTTTGGACTCCTGTTTAGGTCTACAGCTACTTTCTTATGAGTCAGAATCAGTTTGTTTAGCAGAAGCCTCCCAGGGTTTATCCAAGGAAGCCATATTGAATAGTTATCAGGATGTCTTCAAGGGCACTGGCTGTTTACCTGGCGAATATGACATTGAGCTGGATGAAGGGGTGTTTCCAACACAGAATAGGCCCAGAAGAATTCCGCACGTGATGAAAACGGCAGTAGAAAGCAAATTAGCAGAAATGGAGGCGGAGGGTTGAATAGTCAAGGTGGACGGACCAACTGAATGGATAAGCAACCTCACCGCAGTCTGGAAAGCAGACAAAGCCAAAGTGAGAATTTGTCTAGATCCTCGAGATTTAAACAAGGCCATCCGGCGAAGCCACTTTAACATGCCAGTTCTGGAAGATATATTACCGTCTCTAAAGGGAGCTCGTGTGTTCAGCTTGTTAGATGTCAAAGACGGCTTTATGCATGTGAAACTAAGTCAGCGATCAAGTTTTCTAACAACGTTCTGGGGTCCGAAGGAGAGATTTAGGTGGTTAAGAATGCCATTTGGAATCTCATCAGCCCCTGAAGAGTTCCAGAGGCGACTCCAGGCAGCACTTCATGGAATCGAGGGTGTGGCAGTTGGTGGGGGGGAAACGGATGAAGAAGCTAGGCAAAGGCATGATGAGGCACTGGTGCAGCTGTTGATGAGAGCGCGAAAATGCAATATCAAGTTTAACAAGGAGAAGATGAGGCTTCATATGTCTGAGCTGCAATACATTGGCCACCGAATTTCAAGTAAAGGCGTGAGTCCAGACCCTGCCAAGGTCCGTGCAATTCAACAGATGGCTGCCCCAAAGTCGGTGACAGATGTGAGAAGGTTTCTGGGTATGTGCAATTACTTAGCAAAGTTTATTCCGAACCTGTCGGCAACCAGTGAGCCTTTGCGTCGTTTGACAGAAAAAAACATAGAGTTCCAGTGGGGTGAAGAAGAGCAATCAGCGTTCGAGAAACTAAAAGACCTGATTTGCAAGGATCAAATTTTAGCTTTTTATGATGTTAATAAGCCTGTGCTGATACAGTGCGATGCCAGTGCAGAAGGACTGAGGGCTACTTTGTTGCAGGAAGGCCGACCAGTTGCCTCGGTGTCTAGATCCTTGACCAAAGCGGAGAAGAATTATGTGGCCCTTGAGCTGGAATGTTTAGCTATCGTATTTGCCTGTAGCAAATTCGATCAGTATATATATATGGAAAAAAGGTTCGAGTTGAAACGGATCATAGGCCCCTGGAAGTGATCACCAAGAAATCCATACTAGCAGCTCCTAGACGGTTACAGCGGATGCTTCTAGCATTACAGAGGCATGACCTTGAGGTGGTCTATCGGCCTGGTGAACAGCAGGTCATTGCAGATGAGACTGCCCATGAAGTCACCAGCAGGGGAGATTGAGAGCCCAACCCTGCAAGGAATCCTAGCGATACACACCTATAGCGAAGACGACAGCGAGTTGGAGGTTATTGAGGAGAGGGATTTTGTGCGAGTGAAGGACCAGCGATTGATAGAAGTGCAGAGAGCAGCCGTCACCGATCCAGAGCAGATAGCTCTGAGTCAGGTGATTAAACAAGGTTGGCCGGCTCATTGGAAGGAAGCACCAGAGGCTGTCAGGAAATACTGGAACTTTAGAGAACTGTTGGTGGTACGAGATGGCATCATATTCAAAGGAGATCAAGTGGTAGTGCCAGGAGCTCTGAGGCAGATTTATTTACAGAAATTGCATTCCAGCCACATGGGCAGAGATTCAACTTTGAGACGAGCCCGCGATGCTGTTTACTGGCCAGGGATGGCAGAGGACATAGGTAGAGTTACTAAACAGTGTCCCATTTGTGAGGAGGACAGTCCTGCACATGCCAGAAGCAAACTGTTAGTACATGACATTCCAAAGCAACCTTGGAGCAAAGTTGGAATGGATTTGTTCAAGTGCAAAGGGAAAGAGTTTCTCATCGTGGTGGACTACCTAACAGATTTCTTTGAGGTGTCAGAGCTGCCAAACACACTGGCCTCTACCATTGTGGAAGCAACCAAGAGAGAGTTTGCCAGACACGGCATTCCAGTGGTTGTCCATACTGATGGGGGGGGGCCTCAGTTTGTCTCGCAAGAGTTTAGCAGTTTTGCCAAGTCGTGGGAGTTCCAACATACCATCTCGTCGGCCTACAACAGTCAGTCCAATGGTAAAGCAGAGTCCGCCGTCAAAATAGCCAAGCGGCTATTCAAACGAAGCAGAGATCCATATCTAGCACTGCTAGAGTGGCGGAACACGCCCACTATCGGGCTAGACTCTAGTCCCAGCCAGCGGCTATTGGCTCGGCGAACAAGGGGGGCAGTTCCAGTCAGCGATGGAAAACTAGCTGTAAATATGCCACCAGGAAACTGGGAGAAAAAGTTGCACCGGCAAGCCCAAATACAAAGGCATCACTCGGGTTATGGGTCCACATTCACGCCTTTAAGGAAAGGGGAGCCAGTTCTGGTGCAAGATTTGAGAGCCCGTAAAACGCAGTGGATGAGAGGAAGATGTGAGGGACAGTTGTCAAAGAGCTCTTATACTGTGGAAGTTGATGGACAGTTATTGCACCGGAATAGACAGTTCCTAAAACCATCATTGAACTCACCTCAGTTGGATCTGGGAAGTCAAGATCAAGGATTGGATCAGTTAGAAGACCAGTCCAAAGAGATTCCTGTCAATCAGGAAGAAATGCCCCGTCACGTATGCCAGGTGCCATCACTTGAGGTGCCTGAGACATCAGGCAACAACAGCATGGCTCAAAGGGTCAAGAAGAAACTGACATGCCCACCTCGGGATCAACCTCAGCCCACGGAGCCAGTTATCACTACCAGGTCTGGGAGGATCATTAAGAAACCAGAGCGGCTAATTGAACATTGTTAACTCTTAATGGGGGGGGGGGATGTTTATGGGTTGTATTGTTGTTGGTTACGCGCATGCGCAGGAGGTGGGTGTGTGCGTTGATTGGAGTATTTTTGTTGGACGCTTGGCACGTCGTGCGTCGTCCTTTGTGAGTTTAGATATCTATCCGCATCCAACAAGTTGGTTGTCTTTATTGGGTTTCGGGTGCGAAACATCCCCCAGACAATATACCCAAGGATTATTATATTTCCCCCCCCCCCCCCCCCCCCGGTTATAACAGACACTATAACCTAGGGTATATTGTCCCCCCCCCTCCCCCCACTGTCCCACTATCCACTCAAACACTATTACCTAGTTTATAGAGTGCATTGTCCCCCCCTCCTCCCACCCCATAGGGGGGTGGGGTGCCAAAATGGGAGAAGGGTGGGAGGTGGTCAATCAATACACCCTAGCTGGTTATGCTCTTCCCCCTCCCTCAGTCCCTCTGCACACGACCACTTGAAAATATCACTCAGTCATGTGGTTAGGATACGCTATTTGTGAGTGTTTTTAGTGCATTCCAAGCAATGATTCATAAGTAAAGTGAAAGCTTAACTTTCGAGTCAAATCTGATTTACTTGATCTGCCTTTTCGGTTTCGGTGGAAGAACGGTGATGGAGGAGAGTAATGACAACAGAAGAAGAGCGTCATTGCGTCATGACAAGCTGTAATGCATCTGCTGCATGAAGATAAGGTGATATGTTGGAGCAGTCACTAGAATGGGGGCTATTTTAGAAAAGAACCATTCACTGTAAATGTATTTGCAACGCAAACTACGGTTGATAATACTAATAGATCCTGTTTTACTATCCAGCTGCTGATAATTTGTTTGCCTACATTGAAATTCTCGGAGGACATTTTGAGAGGGACAAAACTCTTGAGAAGTTTACCTCGAGATTTTTCTGTGATGATATGTTTGATGATATACATTAGTTTGTGAAATCTTGTGATACCTGCCAGCGAGCTAATGACATGCACCAATTGATGCTGCTCCCCATCCTATTCCTGTGGAGAAACGTTAAGATGGGAGCTAACTGAGAGGATGGCTGTTGCATTTGCCCTAAGACAGTGTTTATAAAATAAAAGTATCTTCAAAATGTAAAGTGATTAAAATAATACATTTGGGGCTGCATGACACATGCACAAAACATGTATACTGATAGTTTGATGCTTGAAAAGATGCAAGATGCCTGAAAATTCTAGCTGCAATGAGAGATAGTTTGCAAGCAAAGAAATGCTCAGCAGTATTCAGCTGCAGGCAATAATCTCATCACCCATCCAGGTAATGTTTTTCATGTCTTATGTGTTATTATATGTATTATTAAAAAATGACACTGATTCAATTTATTGCTAAGCATGAGAGTAGCATGAATGCATGTCAAAAATTAATTTGGTGCAGAGCTAATAGATGATTCAAGGACAATGTGGATCCTTTATCTCATTGGATACTCATTGGATACCATGCATATACCTGAACTTATTATGATAATGAAGCACTGGTTGGTGACAAATGGTTTACAGATGGCGTAGTTAATGTTGGACAGAAGCTTCTCTAAATTGTTTATCCATTAGTTCATGGTCTGAAGTAGTGCTTGCCTTTCATGTGGAATGACAGGAATTCGTACAAATCCTCTCAACAATCAATGGTTATCTTGTTCTACCATTGGATGTGAGCCTGGAGTAGTAAATATTTGTGACAGCATGAGTGGAAAGGACCTACCCACCAGAGCAAAGGAACAAGTAACATCACTCCACTAAAGCAAGTCATGTTGAGGTTTATGCGTGTTCAAAGGCAAAAAGGTTCTAATGGCTATGGTGTGTGTTTGCCACTACATTGTGGGGAGTGATCATATATCCTTGCAGTATATTTATTTATGGCGAAAGAATTGCAGTTATACACTTCAATGCAACAGCCAGCATCGGACACTAAATTAATGTGCATGTTTGGCGAGTGTTTATATAATGCTCAGAGGGAGGGGGGGGGGGGGGGGGGGGACATTATATGCTAGGGTGCATTGTCCGTGGGGGACATTTTATACCCTAGGCTATATTGTCCGGGGGGACAATATATACTATGACACCAGCCTTCAGGCCAGAGGCAAGTTGGTCTATACCACAAACGTCAACAACATCACTACCAGTAGCCATGCTCATGGTCTTACCTAGCACACAACGCAGGCACTCCACAACTCCTATTGACCTGACCCCTGGGCATTTGTCCAAAGAATTAGTTGGTTAGCCATCAATGCATGAATTGGCAATTAAAAATATAGTACACCCACCACTACTAATTATTGTATATAGAGATGGAGTACATTGTTATATTGGTTTGGAATTTACAGTATCTTCAATCCCCCCCCCCCCCCCCCCCAAGGGGGGGTGATATTGTTGGAGCAGTCACTTGAATGGCCAACCCCCCCCCCCCCTCCCCCCTTTAAGGGGGGTGATATGTTGGAGCAGTCACTAGAATGGCCTACCCCCCCCCCCCCCCCCCCCCCCCCCCCCCCCAAAGGGGGTGATATGTTGGAGCAGTCACTAGAATGGTTGCTATTCTAGAAACTGTACACTGTAAATGTATTTGCAACGCAAAGTAAGCTTACGGTTGATAATACACAATATAGATCCACCTCGAGATTTTTGAAGATATATATGTCAGTTTGAAATATTGTGATACCTGCCAGCGAGCTAATGACACCAAATTTTCAAACATTAAGATCCTGCTCTCCACCTATTCTTGTGGAGTCTAAAGTGTGGAACCAGGTAGAATTGCAATTGCATTCATATTTTTGTGTATGTGTCATGCAGCCCCTAATTTATTATTATTATTTTTACTATTTTTATTTTATAAGTACTTCATTAGAAGGCCCAATATTCATTTCATGAGAGCAAATGCAATAGCCATCCTCTCAGTTGGCTCCCATGAGTCCCATCTTTATACTTGAAAAGATGCAACTATGAGATGCCCGAAAACCCACCAAAGCACTGGTTGGTTGCAAATGGCTTGTAGATAGCATCATGAAGCTTCTTATTCATTAGTTCACGGTCTCGGCGCACTAGACTAGTGTTAACCTTTCGTGTGGAACGACAGGAATTCGTACAAATCCCCAACAATCATTGTTCTACAATTGGATGTGAGCTTGGAGTAGTAAATATTTTTGACAGCAATAGTGGAAAGGACCTACCCACCAGAGCGAAGGAACAAATAACATCACTGGTCGATCTGCACTCCACTAATTTTGCGTGTCCAAAGGCAAAAAGGTTCTAATGACTGTGCAGCGGTGTGTTTGCATTGGCGTTTGCCACTACATTATTAAGCATGTTTACTTATAGGCGGATGGGTATAATGCTCAGTGGGGGCCAATACTGTATTACAACCTAGGTAATAGTGTCCTGGCTGGGGGGGGGGGGGGGGGGGGGGGGGGGGGGATTAATTATATGCTAGATATATGCTAGGGTATATTGTCCGTGGGGGACATTATACCCTAGGCTGTATTGTCCGGGGGGACAATATAAGGGGGAATAATATATACATGTACTACGACACCGGTGTCTTTGTTGATGACAATAAAGTTCTCTCGTGGGGCTGGGTGTCTTTGTGTAGGTATTGTGGAAAATTTCTACATATCACGAAGGGACAGCGTCTCCAGCTGTGTCTTTATACGTTTCTTTGTAGTTCTGGCTTGTCTTTGTGTGCCTTTGCGTGTCTTTGCGGTAAAAAAAGACGCGCCCAAGGGTATAAGGCCAGAACTAAGAAAAGATTGAAATTATCGACAATACCTACACAAAGACACCCCGGCCCACGAGAGAACGTCATAGTCATCAACTGTCGTAGTATACACCTACATATCAATAGTCTAGTCATATAAGACATGAACTTGATTGTATTCGAATGCACTTAAACGGTCTGTGCAGGCATGCAGCAGTATCAACATGATGATACGTATAATGACCTTTCCGATATATAACAAGCGTTCTGGATACCTGCAATGCATCATGGCTGTGCTTAACGACAGTAAATATGACGAAGCTGTGATCGATGCACAATCTTGCGGCAATACAACTGCAAGTCTGTCCCCTCAACAGAATAATGTCCTTCTTATCATTCGGGCCTCTGCAGGCTGTGCCGCCGTTGTTGCCTGCGCGATGGCCGCTATCCTTGTCCTCATTCGAAGACTTTACAAGCAGTTCGTTTACCGCTTGGCGCTGTATCAAGTCCTAAGTTCACTGCTCTTTGCAGCACTGCAAGTGCTTCAGCTGGTCTTCCTCAATTACCAGAAGAATCCGGACGCTTACCATCCATTGTGTCTCGTTGTTGCATTTCTCCACCTCTGCTCCATGTGGATAAAACTATCGCTCACAGTATGGGTCACGTTTCATCTCTTCTGTTTTGCAGTGTTTTCCAGAAACTTTAAAAGACTCGAGCCTCTTTACATTGTGTCGTCACTTTTGGTGCCTGTACCGATTGGTGTCGTACCGTTCATCACCAAATCGTATGGACTTCTCGAATCGTGGTGCGGTATTGTAGGTAGCAAGAACGGATGTCCTTACTTTGGTGGTGTCATGCAGCAGTTTTTCCTTTGGTACGTTCCAGCGTTGATCATGCTGTTTGTTGAGTTTGTGACGATAATTGTAATGATGACCACATTAGCCTGCTACGCGCATCACAAAAAGATAAATAGCAGCGCGAAGCAAGCCATCAAGCAGATGTTACCCCTTGTCGCCTATCCCACTACCTTCTTTGTGCTTATCATACTGCCATTCGCCACCCGCGTGTATGGAGCTATTCAACACTCGCCTAACTACATTGTACGGTCTTCTCCTCGCCACCGCGCTTTGCATTCCTGCGTATGGTTTTATCGCAGGACTAACTCTGCTGTTGCACATATGTGTTATTACATTGTCTCGCCGTAAAGTCGGCTTTAGGTATGGGGCCATTGTTAACGACAGTTTGGTTACATTTAGAGAAGAGACAGCTGTTTCAGTTAGCAGTAATTCAAGTGATTCATTTAGTTCACATACTGTGTAGTTGTACTGCATGCAATGCAAGTACTTACATGTATATGTTTGCAATTCATGCGTACGCATTTGTTATTGCTCGTGAATGCATTGGTATACAAATCAGATTGGTACAGATGTAGGTTTTGCATGTTGCCGCGGAGTAAAAAGGAAGAAAACAAGTTCAAGGGATTGCGGAAATTATATTGTCGGAGGCATGGCTGTCCCCCTGGGAAAAGTGTCCCTTAGGACATTCAGAACTTACATGTATATACCAACCAGGGAAGCAACTTTACGTCACAGCTGCCGCTGATATACCAACTGTTGCACGTGCATCCGATACGGACTACTCCTTACCATCCACAGACGGACGGGCTGGTGGAGAGGTTCAACAAGATCTTAAAGGAAATGCTGAGGAAAAAGTTGCTGCAGATGATGGGGTAAACTGGGACAAGTGGATGCCATACCTACTATTTGCCTACCAAGAAGTTCCTCAGGATTCCACGGGTTTTTCCCCCTTTGAGCTTCTGTATGGTCGTGCAGTACGCGGACCGTTGGACATACTGAAGGAGTCATGGAAGGAACCAAAGAAGTGCAGTGATAATGTGGTCTCCTATGTGTTGGCAATGCAGGACAAGCTGGCAACAATGGCTAAGATGTTTAAGGGCAACTTGGAGAGAGCACAGCAAAAGCAGAAACTATGGAACTGAAACTGGGTGATCTGGTGCTGGTTCTACTCCCTACCTCAAGCAGCTCTTTGACGGCCCAGTGGAAAGGCCCTTATCCTGTTCTGTACAAAGCCAGCAGCATCAACTATGCAGTGGACATGCATGATACTTGGAAGCAGGAGAGTACCTTCCACATCAATATGCTAAAAAAGTGGAATACACCTACCTATGGGAACTACTGGGCTGATGTGGATGACGAAGAGAGTAGTGAGGATGATATCCCTGAGTGGAGAGGTAGTGAGAAAGGTGAACCAACTGTGGGGGATCAGTTATTGGCAGTCCAGAAGTCTCAGCTGAACAAGGTGTTAGAGAAATTCTCGGATGCGATGAGCAGTACCCCAGGACGGACAGCAGAGATGGAACACCAATTAAGTCACTACCACGGGAACAAGGCCAGTCAGACTTACTGAGACCTGGTAGAAAAGGACAAGTGGGCAAGAAGGATGGCACACTTTGTTTGTGTGTTGACTACCGAAGGCTGAACAGTGAGTTGCTAGCTGATGTGTACCCCATGCCGAGGTTTGACGATTTGATCGACTGGTTGGGAAAGGCAAGGTACATCAGTACCCTAGACCTCACTCATGGGTACTGTCAGGTACCAATGGCAAAGGCATTTACACCTAGCAGCATTCACAACGCCTTTTGGCCTCTTCCAGTTTAGGGTGATGCCTTTTGGCCTTCATGGGGTTCCAGCAACATTTCAGCGGCTCATGGACAAGGTCCTGCAAGGTCTGGAGGACTATGCAGCTGCTTATATCAATGACCTTGTGATACACAGTACCACTTGGGAGGAACACTTGACACAGATACAGACAGTATTCCAGCGCCTATGGTTGGCTGGGCTCACGGCAAAGCCCCAGAAGTGCCAGTTAGGAATGTCAAGATGTGTGTATCTTGGACATGTGGTGGGCAGTGGCCTGGTGCAACCTGAGAGGAGTAAGGTGCAAGGTGTGAAGTCTTTTCCCACCCCTACTACTAAGAAGCAGGTTCGATGTTTCCTGAGAATGACTGGCTACTACAGGAATTTCATCCCGGACTATGCCAGTATTGCAGCACCTCTAACAGACAGAATCACTTCAAAAGTCTGTAATGCTTGTAGGTGTGAGTGTAATTTTAGCATGTAGCTTGAATACGCTCTTGTCTGCTGATCAATTGCAATAAGGGTGTGGAGGGTTGGCTATAAAGGTGTCATGTCAGCAAGCAGCCTATACTCATATTCAACAGACATTTGATCACAACATCCTTATCTGCATGTTAGCTCAGTGTTCTTGTATGGGCAATTGCATGGATCGAAACAGTGCATGGCCAGCTATATCAATAATTAAAGGCCAATGTATGTATATGCATGCCAGTTATTATAATTGGTAAAAACATATTTACCCTTCTCATTTTAGTTCAAGTCATGATGACTCCAAAAGTTGCTGTTATTATTGCATGAAAGAATGCAGAATACACAGTTTACCGATTGGGAAGTCTTGTCCCAGACACAATCTAAGGTTCTTAGACTGTTAGACTTAGTTTTAGGGGTTGAAATATGAAAACAATGAAAGCATATGCACAGTAAAATGCAAAGCTAACCTCAACTTAGACAAGGGCCTGAGCATGCAATCAAAGCCCTGGCATTTAGGGTGCAGAAGCCCAACGGTCCATTTCTGGGCCTGACTTGCATCTCCTTTGCCATTAATAGCCTGCTGTGCAGCAAAAATAAATTTCACCTGCTGAGGGCCATAGCCTCCAATCCGGTTCAATAGTTTTAACTGGAAGAGTATTTCTTGAAAAAAAAATTGTTTCCTGTCCTCCCCCCCACCTCAAATCTACAAATACAAGTAATTTAGTGGAGATGGATGTTGGTACCTGAATGTAAGTGACAAATGTATTGGAAATCAAGAGTTGATTCGACCCTTTTGTATTATGTTAAAAAATAAACTGCACCTAGATTTCCATCTACATGTATACGCTGAAGATAGTGTAACCAAATGATCCCTTCATGTGAATGATATAACATGTGCCATATATCATCGTGCAGTATAAATTACGTGGATGGATGGAGAGGGTGCATGTACATGTATTCATGCAATGACTCACTAAGAGCAGGGTCTTTGGAGATTATTGGTCAGAACAGGGTTATGTTGAAAGGCGACATTTCAACTCTCAAGCCCAGATGTATGGTTGCCACCTGGAGATATAGGGAGATGCCACTTCAGGAATGAACACAACCTTCATCTAGCTGCTTATGGGACCTCCTCAAGATGCTTGATGATCACATTGCCCAAGCAAAATGCACACAAGGTGCATACCTTTCTGGTCAACGCAAAATAAAAAATGGAAACCAATTTGTTTTAATCTGCAGAGGACCAATCTCCACCTGTGGATCTCATTGCCATACATACGAGGTAAGTGCTCATGATAATGATCAGTGCAGCTGCACCCACAAGCACCAAAGACGTCCTTCGCTAGCATAGCACACAAGTGTAGAACAAAATACCTGCTACACCCAAAAGGAAATAAATGCAGCTTGTACATTTATATGCATCCACCCATGCACATATCACACACATATACAAAATGGACATGCAAACATTCAGAACACACAAGAATATACCTGCACACAACAATTAACTGCATTACTGTATTTGCAATCATCACCACCACCACTACCTAATACACTAGTTGCCCCATCACTGGCAGGATAGGTGGTGGATAACATTGAACGGTTCTATGGCCTCCTTTCCCCTAGCCAGAGGAAACTGATGAGACTGGCTGGTCTAACCTGTTGGCCACAATCCTGGCCAAAGCCCCCAAAACAGGAATGCTGGATATACCCCAAGCACCAAAAGATTCAACAGCCATAGGATGTATTGGGTATCTAAACCTTAATATCATGTTTTTATTTTCTTTGTTCCTCTGGCACAAAGTTGTTCAGTCTGTGAATGGTAGTAATTGAGAAGGTTAATGTGGGTTCAGCTGAGGACACTAACGCCCATTGTTAGAACTTGACCTCCAGACAAGTTTGTAATGAAGTGTCCATGAAGAATGTATGGTTTCTCCAAATGGTAGTCTGATAAGACCACCAAAACAGTTGCATGGTGCCCAGACATACCCAGGTCATTATGACAAAATGAGTCTTCACTTATCAAACAAGTTCCTCCTTGGGAAGCACTGAAAACCATGGCAAAGCATGTGTAGCAGAGAGCACTGTTAAAAAGTGGCTCAGTCAACTGGAAGTATCATTGGTCTACCCAGAGCTGGAAAATGAGTCTTGGAACCATCTGGCTGTAGTCATAAACAGCTTTGTTTAACCCATTATTATTTGTAGTAGTAAATTGCATGCAGCAAGAATGGGCTAGTCCCCTATCTTACACTGTGGCATTTGGTCTCATGAGATGCATGTTTAGCCTGCCATAGATTTCATTCAAGACTACAGACTTGCGCCTGCATGTTAGGATGGCATATCAGGAAACCAACTGGATGAGAGTGTCTACAACTTCCCTTCTCCAGACCCTATACATGTACGTCTGTTTATTTTGAATGTGTACAAATTAATTAAGCTATACGTACAAAATATCAAAGCAGGTTATCAGAATAGCTCACATGGCCATATAAGGTGGCTAGAGCCAGAGGCTGAATTGCAGTGAGTAGATGTTGCACAGTCAGAGATTCTACATGTAAATAAGCAGCTGGCAATTGCCATGCTTTCTGTTGGACTTTCTTTCATCAATTACAAGGTTAGAAGCTGGAAGTGGTCTCACTCCAGGACTGGATCACACTTCAGCCGACCGCCTTTGAGATTATTTTATTTGATCACTAGTACAACTTGTTACACAATATTATTATTATTATTATTATTATTATTATTATTATTATTATTATTTTTTTATTTTTTTTTATTTTTATAATTTATAATTTTTATTATAACAACAATAATACATTACACACAATGAAGTATATCAATAGTTTAAGACAGGACACATCTGGTGAGGATGGCTGTGGCGTTGGCTCTCACCAGGTGAAGGTTCAGCATTATTATAATGCCTCAAATATCCACTTATTGTTACTATACGTAGCAATGATCCGCAGAGCAAACGGCGGGTGTATGCCATTTGTTCTAATTTATTCGTAGATTCTGACGTAGTTGATACATAAGAAGGCGCGCACGCTAGGCGAAGTGAAAGCTGACCAATGGCAACCGGAGGTAAGTTATGGTCCGGTATACTAGACTGCATATGTGATGAGCGTAGTTGTATCTGGCTGATGTATTGTGGACCTGCTAGCTAGCTATAGAGCGCGTATATGTGATAATTTTTTTTTTAAAATACACATGCAGCTGTGATAGCCGTTTATTAAGGTCAACGCGTTGGGGGTGCTGAATTTTCTTACCCTCAGCCTCTTGAAGCTATGCGTGCTAGCACTCCTCATGATCAGTTTAACTATCCAGAGAAAGTAAACTAAGTGATAGGGTGAAGCTAGAAAGATTGGAGATCAGATTTACTTATTGTTTTTGTATACCTGCGATGTATCTTTGAATCGTACGTCCACCCGTACCCGACACCCCTATCAATACTTACATGTACTTGCATCGATCGTGGAGTTGTGGGTTTGCTATGGACAGAGCTATGTACATTACCGTATACTGACTACATGTAACTGCTTCAAAAATAAAATAAAATAAAATAAAACTTTAAGTAGCGTGCATATATGCATAGATATAATGTGAGCAGATCCAATGGATGTGTGCCAAAGGTATTTGTGTTGGGAGTAGCACCATGAGACTCACGGGATGAGCTCAGGGAATTGGATAGCACATAGAATTGTTTTCATCCTGTCTGCCTGAGCATGTACATGTATAAGAACTAGGGAAAATTAATAAGCGCGTCGATTACTGACATCATAGATATTTTCCATGCTGCCATTTTGTAGCAACTCAAAGAATGTAATATAAAGGTGAAGCCCTAAGCCAACTAGCACAATGCTTTTAAAGTTCGACTTAGCGACAAGCTCCTCTATTCGATTATTCATCGCGATTCTAAGCAAACTGTCCCATTTTCTTCGTGCGACCTATGACCTACTACTTTCATTACCAAAAACATCATTTTACGTAGGATCTCTATCGATATGGCTAGATCAACGACATTAAGCCAGGCTCTAGCCTGCATTAATATCATTGACAGGTGGCAATACATTGAGCATAGAACCTCAGAGCATGGATTTAGTCGACTTTTTCAAACCTTAACAGAATACATGTAGGTACATCATAGACAACAAAAATTGTTACTTGGGCAAAAAGTTTTATTTCATGTTGAGCAAATTAATACATGTGTATTAAGTCTCGTTCATAGCCACGGATGGATTATATTGTAGTACTTGGGTCTGGGTACGAGAGTAGTTAATCTTATCAGCATATATGTAAAACGAATGAAATGAAATTAATATTGTCCAACATGGTTCTGGGGGCTAGGAACATTGGTGTCCTTTTCTGGAAATAATAGGGAGTTTTGGATACCCTCCAATACATTAGGCCTACATGTATTTGGGTGCTTGGTTTTTATTTCAAAAAAATAGGTGAATTGGTGATTTGAGTAAAACGTGAGGAAACAAGAAACTATACACTCATTACGACAAAGGTTTTTATTATATTACAGATCTATGAAATAAACTGCTAAATGAAGGCATGTGATATCTACAATTTTTTGTTCCGTAATCCCTTGTTTCCTCACTTTTTTTTTTTACTCAATTGCTGTCTACATCACCTTTTATTTTGTTTCCGAGTCTGAATAAGGGTGTGTAACCTTTTACATAAATTGAAATACATGTAAAGTCCAATCGATTTTTCAGGTTTATAGCAACTTGCAAATCAGTTAAATCAAGTTTGGAGATTAATGCACTATTAAAGGTTTTTGCAGATTTTTACTTTTTTTAATATTGGAACAATAAATCACAGTGTTTCAAGTCTATACATGCTTATCAGCTGCTTATGACAACTTAAAACTACAGTTACACGTGCCCTGTAAGATAGTATCCACAGGGACTGAAAATGAGACACATTCCAATATTACGCCACACCCACTGATGGGAATGATTCAATGCAGTGGATGGGAATTATAAGTGTTTCAAGCATTTTTTCACTGCAAATCATGTTCCATTTTTTTTGTTTGCCGGTTAATCGCATTACTAAGAATGGAAATAGTAAGATTTTTAGCTTATTGATATAAAAACGAAAATGACTAATTTTCTAAACAGTTTTCAGCATGTCCACCCCACAGCTAGTGCTTGAAAGAACTAAAATGTTCCATTCAGATATGAAACACATATACATGTAGTTTGCATTCACTGCCATTCCATTGTTTGAACAGCATGCCCCTCAATAATTCGATAAGTACTTAGCAGAACCAGCTAGAAACCTCATGGTGGAACACCGCTCCATACATGTACATATGCCAATCAAGACATGTACGATATTCAAAATATCATGCTGAATGTCTCGAGAAGAGCCAGTGGACACCTGTGACCTGCACAAAAGAGTACGTACATGTAGCATGTTTGATTAACACACTGCAGAGAGTGCAAACGTATTTAAATTGCTGTGCCCACAGCACTGCACTTGCACCGCGTATTTTGAGGGAAGGCACTGATGGTTAATAGTAGTACCTTCAGCCGGGTCCCCAGACTACATCATAAATGCTCTTTTAACTGTTAATTAACCCATTTGTAAGCCTTTGTACAGGTGGGAAAAGCGAAGGGCATATAAAAAGGGGTAATCGAACCATGACACATAATCACATACCACTCACATGCCCATGTGAGGGCAAGAGCCTACTTTTCAATTTGGGCAATATGCTGCTCCATTAGTATCATTGGCCAAGAAATGTAAATAACAGCCCAGAACTCTCCATTATGTTGTTTCTGTGTAAGGACTGCTCCTAGGTCAAAAGAAAAAGCATCAGCCATAACCACTATTACCAGTTTGGGATTATAAAGTGTTAAAATTGGCTTCGTACTTATGGCCTTTGTAAAAGCTCTGTGTTTGCAGTTATCCGCATCTCTACCCACTTGTTATTACTGCATTAGTTCTAGCAGTGGTTTTGTCATCTTTTCCACACCATTGTCAATGAGGGTGTGTGATGGTAATTATTATGCATGAGTTCATTGGCTTAGGTGGACAATTTATACATGCATTTAAATGTATAGTTGTAATAGCCAAAAATTAAACTTTTTAAATTTCATTTCACAGAAAAAGGACTACATGATTTTGGTATGCTGACTCATCAAACATTAAGAAGCTAAAATTTATTGTTGTGTTTTAAATGCTTGTCCTTTAGATGAATCACCTTCAAAAGACTCAGATGAAGGTTATTGAAAACTGCCATGCAATGCAAACATAATGTATCACATTGCAGTTTCATCTATTTCAGATTATATGACACCACCACCTGAATGGACAGATTCAGACATAGGTATGATGATTATGCAGAGTACAAGTACATGTATTATACTCTGGAACTATATCTCTGTTACAGTGAGGCATTAGCATCAGTTTTGGAGAGTGCTGGTTTAGATTTAGTGGTAGTAGTGTAGTAATATTTCTTCTAGCACAATTTTACTTCTAGAGTTCTGTAAAGAATGCTTACGAATGATTCATCTATACAATAATTAATTATACTCTTATGTAAATTGATGTCATGTGCTTTAACTGCTCTACTTCATGCAGAGATGATTGGAATGAAGCAAGTGAGAGAAATACCTCTAAAGCCACCACTTAGTATGGTACCACCTCCCATACTACCTACCACCAAAGCAAAGCCAAACAAAAAGTCCAGATTACTGGTGACAACATCTGAACCAATTGAAACTGAACATTTGTCACTGTTGTTAGAGAAGGCAATGGGTATGAAAATCAATGAATATTTTTACATCAATTTTGTTGGAACCAAGGACTGTGTTGTTACTTTGGTAAAAAGCTTATCAGATGAAGGTATTTTTACTTTTTTACATGTATGTTATCAAATGGGTAAGGTGGCGAGGTTGGTACACCTTTACATTTGTCTGTACACGTAGTGAAGGGTCTAGTTAATGGCTCAGTTATGCAGATTAGACCTACAATGTTACATAATATGCTAAATAATAGATGGATGTGTGTTGTGTATATATAATTATATAATATATAATATATTATTATTATTATTATTATATATATAATCATTATATATACATTTTATGTTTCCTACAAAATGAGCCATCAAAATGTCATTAAATTGCACAAAGAATAACATGTAAAAGTGTGCATTAAAAATATTCTACCATGACAATAAAATCATTTCAACAATACACGTAGATAAATAATACTTTTTGATACGCATTATTTACTCTAAAAATGTTTGAACAATGTTTGACTAAATATAAAATAATATTTCAGAGGTTGAATTATTGATTAAACAAATTGAAACCAAGCCGCTCAAGATAAATATTAAAGCAACTGCTATTTATGGCTGTCAGCTACTTCTTTCTGAGCTACCGTCCATTCAAATGGCTCACCTTGAATTATTAATTGAGAAGATGATTGGACAAGAGAATGAATTTACCTTGAAGCAATTGAAAAATAATACCACAGCATTATTGGAATTTAGGAAAAGTATGCCCGATGAAGGTATGCACATATTGTATATTATAATCCTTGTACATGTTGATTGTAGTGCTTGTTTATATTGCTTTTCCAGACATTGATGCAGTTGTAGCAGTACTGACTAGTACTAAAGTGAAAGGTACCAATATACAAGTGCAGACACTGGAACTACCATATGTAGAAGCATCAGCAAGTATATCTCTACCATGCAGACTGCTTTTGTCAGGGTTCTGTTCTGTTGATATTGATCACCTTGGCCTGCTTATTGAAAGAACTGTGCCATTAGAATACAATACTGATTTTTTTCTTGCAGTACACAATGCTTCAGTATTGATGACATTGAAACAGCAATTATCAGAGAAAGGTATGTGCACATGTCTGCAAATATGTGTTTTTAATTAGAATCAATGCTATTGCAGTGTTTTCACCTTTCCATGTGGTGTGACGCTCATCTATTTATTTGCTTTGCTGGATCCAATTTTATTCAAAGTGCTATATGTATGATGATTCATTAATGCTCATGCTGCAATTGTTAAAGACATATAATGTATAGGTAGCTAGTGTTGCATTGAATCTGTCTTCAGCAAGTACGTGTAGCAACCACCAAGATGCAATTGCCAGAATAAATGATATAATAATGTATGTTCAAAATTATTTCATATCCTCAAAGCTACATGTATTTTGAAATGAATTTTCATGTGGCAATTATAAATGGCACCTACAAGTATATAAGCATATGAATTCAATGACTGAGCGGTAATATTCTGTTATGTACAATTTTGAGCCCTTATACATTTGTAACACTTCACCCTCTTTATTTTTAAATTGAATGCTTTCAATGTATGAGCATCATAAAATTATATCAATCAACCACCACATAAAAAAAAACAGTACTGCATGTAGCATTTGCATCGCGTATGGGAGTCAGATTTTCAATGTGTAAAATAATGTTGTGCTTTCTTGAAAAAAATTTTTTGGCATTGATGATAGGCACAGTGCATGATTTATAGAAATGATGAATAGAAAAAATATTGGTAGCACCACCCAGCATTATACCTTGTTTGCAGAACAAAACAAGATTATTACACTGCTGCAAGAAGTGGAAGTAAAAGGTTCTTTTCTTAATGTGAAAGTGTTGAATGATGAAATTTCAAGTGCTCCTCCAACTATGCTTCTTATTTCCAATATACCTCCAAACTGTGAGCTTGATCATCTTGAACTGCATTTGGAAAAGTCCCTTAAAATGGACTTAGAAGATCACTTCACTTTGACCCCACATCTTACAAACTCATCTGCTTTGGTTACATTCAAAAAATGCTTAACATCACAAGGTACATCATGTACATGTTACAGTGTTTGTTTTTAAGTTCTTTGTGCTAATATTTTATTATACATTGTCTGTTCCACAATAAAGGAAGATTGCAACTGATTACAAAATAACAAAATAAACAACAAGGAAACTTTTTCTGGTGAAAACAAATTATAAAACTGTAATTTTAAATTATTTGTCTTATCATTATTTTTTAGAGTCAACATATATGTAGCATGACCACTTATTTTTAGTGAATTTGCAGACAGACAATAGATACATGTACTCTACAAATTAATGACAAAGAGTACTAACACTGGGTAAGGAAACAACATGACACACATGAAACTAAAATGGAGACAACACATTGCGCACATGGGAATGATTATTTGTATGTACATCATTAAAATTATTTATGGCTTCCTGTACATTTTATCTTGTGCATGTTCAACAAATTAAGGAAAATTTAAACTGCATTGCAAGAAGAAGCTGATTCTGTGGGGGAAAGAACATCTGCTTATATATGTAATACTAGTTAGTTTTAGCGGTAGCTGTCTTTCTGGGTTTTACTGCTTATGAAGCAAAAGAAGATTAGTGGCTAAAGAAATACTCTGTCATTCTAAAATTTTCTGATGTTTAATAATACAAACAAAGCACAATAAATGTACATGTAATAGGACAAAAAGTTCAATACACATTATGAAAAAATAAATTATTATCACTGAAAACACGATAAAAATGTCGCATTGTCAGTGTACAGGGAGTGCTGCTCCATAATCAAACCCTAGACCACATTGCCATTTCACTATAGAGCCGCGCAAACACAGGCTAGCAGATCTTAAGAGTGCAAAAGATAGCCTCGTTCTGACAAAACTAACTGTTTCTGAGTAAGACTTCTCCCATTTCATTGCAAGGCTAGCAGCTATACGCTTCATAAAATGGTTTGCCTCTCTGTGCAGGAGTCCATCCACTGAAACAAAAAAGGGTGTAAATTGACTTAGTCGATCTTCAACAGCATTCTGATAAATCCTTTTCTTCTCTTTTGCTGCCATCCTATGTTTATATACAACAAATTTCCTGTAGATTAGACATCTATACATAACTAGACTAGATGCTATTGGGTTTAATAGATTTCCGTTAATTTTAAATTTTAAATGTGTGCATTTTAAATTTTATTTCATTATATTCCTTCCCACATTAGTCAAAATATTGGGCACAAGTAGAAGAATTTTCCTCATTTTTGAAATGATCTGTACATGTACATAAAATAGTATGCCTTGATATCATTCATATGTATTATCTGGAACTCATGCTCTATGCTTATTATGTGCTGTTAACTGAGATAATGTTAGTGAAATTTAGTTAGTGACTGCCTTTTGAAGTGAGAAAAAAAAATTAAGCACTACAGCCATTGCTGTTAAGTGCATTTTTTTAAATAGTGCATGCACCTCTGTGTAAAATTCTTCTATTTCTAGAACTGGAGGTGGCTGTTGAAAGAATTAATACTACAGTAATGAAAGGCAAAATTTTGAAGGCAGCTGTATTCACAATGGCAAGTGATAGCTCAGAAGATGCTTCAACTCTGATTCTTCAAGATATACCAGATAATGTAGATGAAGAGTATCTTGAAACTTTCTTGAGCAGAGCTATGAAAATAGATGAAAGTGAATTTTCTGTTAAGTGTCTTGGAAATGGTGCTGCATTGCTTTCATTTAAAAAGTACTTGACAGATATGGGTAAGTTTAAACGAGAAAACATCCCTATGAGCATGATAAATTGGGTTACTATTCAATATCATAATACAGAATTGCATTCTCAGACCATCCTTTAATTTTTTTATACTCCTGACACAGCTCTTAAAGATAGAATTTCTAAAATACAAATGAAAGCAGTAAAAGGCAAGATTATAAAAGTTGTTTCATGGAAGACATCGCCTTGTATTTACGTGCAAGATATAACGGAACACTATGATGAGGATTACCTATTAAATTATTTTGAAAGTGGAAAAAGGTCAGGAGGAGGTGAGGTTGTGTCACTGGAGCTATTTGGAAATGGTGAAGCTAAAGTCATGTTCAAGGAACTTGGAGGTAATATAAATACACATATCATGTTATCACAATCAGGTTCGTAAAACAGATGGGAGCAAGGGATTGGAGACACAATAATTTGTCTTATTGTAAAACAGCATTATATTTATGTTGCTAAATAATATGTTCCCTTCCTTTTTACACCACCATAGTCGTCAAATCGTATATATCACTAAATTTCTCAGAGTTTTTATATCTTGTTTCATCCTTTTTTATCAGTAGCTATGTGTATAGATTGTATGACCATCAAAACCCAATCTTTGTAATTCAAGCCTAGCAATGGTATGTTAAAAACTTCATGTGTCTTATAGTATATATCATTAAAAACTCCTGCAACTGAACAAGCTTTCGCAGTATCCAGTATTTAGATTTCCTGCAAGTACCCAATCTTGCCTAAGCACAATATATGTGCAACATTATTTTCACATTATACACTATATTTTTTAATTGTGAGACATTGTTAAAATAGACAAGTAAATCAAAAACTTCTCTAGCAATAAAGTGATTGGTGGGATTTTGGATTTATTATTGGTTGTGCAAAAAGCAAAGTAAAAAGATACAGCTAACAGTCCTGAAAATTTGTGTTAGTTGTACGATCTTATCACTATGAAAATGAATATCAGGAAATAAAATACTACAACCTCTTTTATAGTCAAAAATTCATCTTCATACACCCCAGGCCAGAAAAATGAATCGCATACTTGTCGTGTTTTGTGTAAATGATACAAATTTGGGTTTGAGGAATGATGTCCTCCAGTTTGTCCACCTCAGTTGTGAAAAAATATATATATTTAATAATAATAAAATTAATAATAATAATTTTACATACACCATACAGCATAGCAACAAAATTAAAGTCACAGCAGCAACCACCCCACACCCACACACCTTAACCCCCCTCCTCCGAATGCCGAAACCTTGCACGGGAGAGCAACGCTCTAGCATTGGTTCTCACAGCAAAAGGCTTAGCATCTGGTACAAGATGGTGGTAGCCTGTGATTTGCTACATCCCATTTGGATGGCTAGACTTGCCGCAAGCCACAAGAAGGATTGTTGTGCTTCCATGCCCCAGCATCCATATGACTTCACAGCTAGGGGAATGCATACCCATCCATGCTCAGCACACTTAGAATCATTGACATTATGTTTTTAACAATAGACATAATATTCTATAGAATTGACATGCCCGTGAGACCATGCATGTACATGTGACTTGTGTATCAAGTGTATACATGCACATGTATAATACTCCACTATTATCATGCAATTCAATGGAAAGTAACAAGTATAAAATAGAAATAGAATGAAAATATGAAGGAACAAAAAATAGTGGGCATCCAGCCTTGTATGTTACATAACAATACATGTAGTTCACTTCCATTTATTATAGCAATGAAAAATGTGATCCAAAGACCACATGAAGTTCTTGGCAAATATGTAAATGTAATCCAAGATAATCCACTGGAAAAGGTTTGTGGTTCAAAACATTCTGAGCCTGTTGTACTAATTCAGGTGCCTCCAACCATAATGAAAGCATTGCGGGGAGAAGAAGGAACCTTAAATGGTCTTTTAAGTGATCTGCATGTATCTGTTAGCCTGGATAAGGATAGGTCAGCCATAACCATTTTGCCATCCAAAAAAACTCCTGCAAGATGGACAGAACATGCAAAGTCTTTAGTTAATAAATACATTGAAGATAATTTGGCAGCAAAGGATCTTCCTGTTTCCAAAGAAGCTGCATTAGAAATTATCAATGCATTGCAACTGTGGGACAAAGATGGCATTATATTTTCATTTTCAGATGAAAGTACCATTCTTCATTTGGTGGGACATCCCAAGGTGCTTGTTGAAATTGAAAACAAAGTTAGTGAGATAGTGTCAGGTATTGCAATCATTGATAAACAAATAACTTTGGATCCAGATGATTATGATTTTATGTTACACATTAAGCAGCAAGAAATAATGAATACATTTCCTGATGTTGAGATTGCTTTCGTTGATCCAGATTCTATAAAACTAAATGGTGCTGCAAAATGTATTCTAAAATTGGAGGTTGCAGTTTTAAAACTATCTGCCCATTCATCTGTCACCATGACTTTGGATCCATTACTTACACATTTTGCGCTTACCAAAGATGGCAATAAACAGATAAGGGATTATATTAGTTCTTGCCATGGTTTTTCTGCATGCATAAAAGGAGTTGGAAGTAAATGTTCCGTCCGTGTTTTGTATGACTCGAAATTCAACGAAAACATTACCAAGACTGTGAGTGTAGTTCAGAAGGAACTGAATGTTGAAAAGATAACAGTTGCTTCGAAATGTTATGATAAGCTTTCTGAACAAAATACCAATAAAGAGTATCATGAACTTTGTGAACATTTGCAAAACAAACATGGTGTTATTATACAAACATCAGAGAACAGTGTATGTATTGCTGGATTCAGGGACAAAGTTGCTCCCTCTCATTCTGCATTGAATGAATTTATTCAATCTAAGTGTAAAATAACAAGCAGTATTGAGTTTGAAGATGGCATTTGGCAGCTTTTCCAACATCACATGAAATCTGAGTGGGATGCTCTACTTGCATGTAAGAGTGGCAATGATGTTAGAATTGTTCATAGATCAGATAACAAAATTACTACTCTCACCATTCATGGACAAGTAGATGCAGTTGATGAAATACAAGAAGCACTATCAGCAATGAAAAAGGCAATTGTAACACAAGATGTATACCCACCTGAAACTACAGTTGGCTTCCCCGAGCATACAAAAAGCAATGATTGGAAAATATTTGTTTCTGGAGCGGAAAACATTTGCAAGGTTTGCATTTCGATAATAAATTCAGAAGACAGTTCTAAAACTGATGTAGTTGTAGTTAATGAGGTTCCTGTCCAAAGCAGAACTGCACCATGCAGTATAGAGTCAGACATCAAATATAATGCAGATAGGAATACACCACCTCAATTGGTGATGCAGGGACCTCCAAATCGGAAATGTTTAAAGATTCATAAAGGGAGCCTTCTTGATGTGAAGGTATTACATGTATGCTTTTTTTTTTCTATTTACCATTTACTTTTCCATTTTCTTCTTCTTTCGACAGGCTGATGTATATGTTAATTCTACTAATGCTAAGTTTGAGCTCAACGGAGGAGCTATTTCAAAGCTTCTTGCCGAAGCTGCAGGACCGACTCTGCAGGAAGAATGCATTTGTAAGGCTCCAATTGCTCCCGGTCAAATTGTTGTCACTGGATGTGGAAATATCAAAAGCAAGTATATATTCCATCTTTCCTTAAGTAATTATGATGGATCAGGAGGAAGTGCTGAGAAGGTATGTTTAGTTTCCACAACAATTAGGATTTAAGTCATATACAAGGGCCTACTAGATGTCATTATAAACATTTCAATTCTATACTGTAGTTACATGTAGTATTATTAGGCCCAACCAAAAATTACATTACGCAAACCCACAGTTTGATTAATACTATGTGTACTCTGTAGTGTTATAGTTGAAACTCTAATTAATTATCACCATACATCACGTGCACTATTACAAAATAATATGCATCTTATAATCTGTCCATAGTTCAACACTCCACATCTCCCTTTTCTAGAACCTACACACTGTATTTGGTGATTTAGATACATGGTGTTGGTTGAACTAATTCCTGTTACTTATGAGAACCAGATGCATTGGTATTATTGAGATTTGGAGCCTCGTATTGCCCTTCTGATTCATGCCCTATCACTTGTGGTTCAACTACTACCTCTAGTTCTTGTTGTACTACTGCTTCTTCCCATTCGTGTGATTTAACTGCTTCTTCCGGCTCTTGTAATGCTCTTTCCTGTTCTTGTGGATCTACTGCTGCTTCCTGCTGCTCCCTCAGTGTTTCTTCCTCATCTTGACGGATAACAACATTATGGGGCACTGGATCAGTACAGCTCACATCTCCACCATTGTGTACTATTGCTGAATGGCTATGGTCCTTTTTACCTGGAACAAATTTCAGCTGTTGCCTGATGTTCCTCCGCAATAAACCCCTTTCAGTATCAACCAAATAAGGTCTTGGGGAGTATTCCTTTACTATGATCCTCTAAAATTTTGGTCATCAATCCACACTTGACCTGGCACCAATTGCTGAAGAGATCAACTGGCTTGACGTCTATCAAAATCAGTCTACTCTTTCTGTTTATCCATCTGCTCCATTGCTCTGAGCTGCACATAGTTAGGTAATGATGGATGTAATTTATACCACAAAGTAGGAATGGTGGTCTTCAATCTCCTATTCATCCAAAGTTGAGATGGACTGTACCGATTACGGAGTCGAGTGGAATGGTATCCAAGAAGACCAAGGTATGGGTCTTTTGCATTGTCAAGGATATTTTTAATGGTTCTTCATCATCACCATTTCCTTGAGGGTACCTAGGATTGCTGGTGGTGTGAACAAATCCATATTTCCCAGCAAAAGAGTGAAATATGTTTGACAGGCATTATTCGAAGAATGTGTGCCAGTCATAGGGCATCTTTGTGCTACAGACAACATTAATGCTCTTTCACCCCATGGATGCCATATCCTCTGAGACAGGTGTGCAGCAAGAGGACCCCTTGGTGGCTCTTTTCATTTGCTCAGTCTAGCATAAATTGGTATCCACCATAGCTTCAGATGAAGAAGCGACCATTTTTTTAACCACAAATGCTATTTGTAGTACATTTGTAGCTGGACAGAGTTATTGCAATTATTAAAGAGCAGGGATCTCACTTAATTAGGCCTGTTCATGAAAGATTCAAAATGTGAATGCAATTTGAATCCCTTTCCACCGAACTCGCCTGATGATCTATGTCTCAAATAGGGTGTGTAACCTTTTTCATAAATCAAAATCGATTATATCGACTATGGAAAAAAAGTCCAATCGATTTTTCAGGTTTATAGCAACTTGCAAATCGGTTATTAGAAAAATTAAGTAAATTTTAATGCACTATTTATTTGCCAACGATTACCTAGGTTTTCCAGATTTATCCGAATTTTGATATTGCATGGTTTTGTTGCTTATCAGCCAACTTTTAATGATTAAAACAAGTTACACATGCCCTATTATTAGTATCCAAGCAAGTTGCATGTGCCCTAATATAGTATCCACAGGGACTGGGAACAAGGTGCAATCCAATGTTATGCCACACCCACTGGTTGGAATGATTCAGCGGATGGGAATCATAAGCATTTTTTTCATCAAAAAACATGTTTTTATTTGTTCGACGGCAACCAACGCACCACTAAGTATGGGACAAGTAAGGTTTTAGCTTACTGAGATAAAAATGAAAGTGACTAATTTTATAAAGAGTCATTAGCATTTCCACCCCAGCTTGCGCTAGAAAGAACTAAAATGTTCCTTTCATGTATAAAATGCCTGAAACACCTATATAATTCTCATCTGCCGCCATTGATAATTATAATCCATTGATCGAACAGCATTCAATGATGCCCCTCAATAATTCTGATCATGCAGAACCAGCGACACTGCTCCATGCATGCACATGACAAAGCCACCCATGTACGATATTCAGAATGTCATGGCCGAACTGAGTCAGTGTACCGAAGTATTTGGACAATTGTCAACCAACGCACTTGTACTATACTGCAGAGAGTGCGAACGTACTTAGATTGCTGTGCCCACTGCGCCGGCACGCGTGCACAATGTATTTAAATTTTTGAGGGAGGGCACTGATGGTATCCTTCAGCTGGGTCCCCAGACAATTAAGTATTTATTTTTACTGATTAATTAACCCTTTAGGAATACAGGCAGGAAAATCGAAGGGCATATAGAAAGGGGGAATCGATTTCCTACCGATTTCTGCATAACATGTAGGAAGGAAACAAATATAGACTAATTGCGACTAAGAAAAACAATCAGTTATTTCACTCTGAAATTGGTAACCTGCTATTCTACTAAATGCATAGTCGACCGAATAGGTAATCGCGAATAATCGATTAGCCTACAAAACCTGAAAATCCTTTACATACCCTATAGTCTCAAATTTACGCTCCAAGATCCGTGTTCTGCTTTCCAAGTTGCAGTAGATTGGTCCCCCGGGTTGCTTAGTTGCAGCTGCTCTCTCCCTGGTTGCTGAAGTTCTAGGCATATATTTGACACAGACATCCATGGCTATTTCAAAGAGTGAATGTCTCAGGCATTACATGGCACAAGGCTCAGCTGAGCCCTAGTAGGGGAGGCCAGGGTCTTTACCATAATTCCATTACTTGCTTCATCACTTCCATTACTCAGACAGGAGTAATGTGAGTTATTCAACAGGAATGCCAACGTTATTCCCACCAATGAACCAGGGATTACCTGTACTGCACCAGGTTTAGCAGGCAGGTGTGCTGAGTTGATGTGGCTGCTGTTAATCTCCAGGTTGCAGTTACACTTCTGCTCATGTATTCATGTGAGGGGCTTGTTGAGAATGGTTCATATTCTAGGGTCACCCCCATTTACTGTGCCTTCAGATGCCCATGCTGAGAATTTTGATGATAAGGTCATGCAGTGCTTTGCTTTGTGTGGTGATGTCTGGTGCCAAACTCAACTCGAGCTGAAGTATAGAGGACATTCCCTCTCGTAACATGCTGCTGCTGCCTTTATTGCCTCCTTGCCATCCTTGGGCATTAGCAGTGCTGAAAACATCCACCTTTATCAGGCAGTGATGGTGTTCAACTCCCAGGTCTTCTCTCCCAACCTAATCTCACTTGAGCCTGCTCTGGCCTCTCCCACCTCTGAAAGGTCATGGCAAGATTGAAGATGAAATCATACACATTTTGTTGGCCTATGTATCTCCTGCCTGCTGACCCCATCTCTCCTCAGCTTCTGTTCCTCATGCAGCCTCCTCGCTCCCCTGTTGTGCACTTGATGAGCACCAGGTACAAAGGGGCAATGCACCATCCTAGGAATTTTTTTTTCAGCAGTTTTATTATTTTAGTGTCATTTAGGAGAAGGGAGTTCAGAGGAAGCATTACTGTATTTTTGTATATAAATATTACATTGAGAGCTCGATTAACCAATAGTTGAGCAAACTACAGGCTCATTTTCCCGCTTGATCCGCGCCAATGATATAATCACCGCTCACTGAGCGGGATGCGATTTGCCAAAATCATTGGCGCGAATCAAGCGGGAAAACGTACCCGTAGTTTGTTCAACTGTATCTCCGTAACGGATGAATAGAAATTAACCAACAGAACAAATCAATAGCTACAGGACTCCTCTATGTGCAACCCGAATTTGACGCGTTTTCAACACTCGTACGTGGAGAAATGAGGATTTCTAACCCGCGGGGTTAACGATTGTTGTATCCACGGCACGGAAAATGTGTTGATCACAAAAATCGATTTTCTTACAGAGAAATGATGTGGGAACAAGTGTACGAAATTTGAAAGGAAAAAGTACTACCGTCGCGAAGATGTGTTGTTTAGTACAACGTGCAATTTTTATGGTGATAAAATTTTAACCCCACAAGCCCGATTTTGCTGGACACCGTCCCATATCTTCGCAACGGTACAATATTTTCCTTTCAAATTTCGTACACTTGTTCCCACATCCTCTCTCTATGCGAAAATCGATTTTTCCATGGCATGAGTGCAAAGATCGCTAACCAAGCGGGTTAGAATTCCACATTTCTCCACGTACGAGTTTCATAGAGGAGTGCTATACATGTACATATCAATTTGTGCTATTCTTTAATTTGTATATCATCCCGATCAGTTACGTGCACGTTTTCCCGCTTGATTTGCGCCAAAGGTACGATCCCCTCCTCCCCATACACTGAGCGAGATGCGATTTGCCCAAAGCATTGGCACGGATCAAGCGGAAAAACGTGCACGTAGTTTGCTCCACTGTATGTCCGCAACGGATGACATACAATTTAAAATAACAGAACAAATCAATACCTAAGTATAGGACTCCTCAATGTATATAACCCGAATATGACGCGTTTTCAATACTCATACGTGGAGAAATGGTGAATTCTATCTCGTCAGGTTAGCTGTCTGTGCACTCACAAGATGGAAAATAATTAGAGCACCAAAATCGATTCCACGCAGTCATAGAGAGATGATGTGGGAACATATGTGTGAAATTTAAAAGTAAATTTTGTACCGTTACGAAGTTACATGTACACTGTTTTTTTTTAAAATTCAATCTACATTTTTCATGTGAAATTTTTTTTAAAAACCAGAAGGGTGATTTTGCTGGACACTGTCCCATATACATGTATACTGCAGTATAGCAATATAAACAGATATGTACATGTATGTACACATCACATAAATCTCCACTCCACATGATGTGCTAGTGCAATGCTCAGGCGGCAGTTTATTGAGGCTAACACCTCAGGCCAGAAGTGACTTGTCCTGATGTCTAGTTTTGCAACCGTTTGGAAAGTTTGCTCTGCCTCATTTCCCATACAGTAGATTATGCTCATCCACTCTTTGGATTACAAACCGATATTGCAACTTTTACTGTTACGTAATTGACATATTCTTGTGGATGGGTGGTTTCAGTAGAAATACATGTACATTGTATATGTTGGTCAATAGCAGATTGTTCTAAAAAATCTATTTTAGGGCCTTCAAGAATTAATGGCCAAGTGTTTGAATGAGTGCAAGCAGCGGAAAATCTCTTCAATTGCATTTCCAGCACTTGGTACAGGACAGCTGAATTTTCCACCACATGTGGCAGCAAAGATAATGATAGAGTCTGTGGCTGCAATGAAAGACTCAGGTGATACAATGGTCCATTTTGTCATCCTTTTGGATGCTGTTCATAAGGCATTCACAGAAATGATGCAGCAAACCTCATCATTTGATCACTTTGGCATTCAATCCAAACTGGATTCATTGTGTTTAGAACATCTGCAATACCAAAGAAGTTTGCATAGTGTAGAACATAGAATGTATAACACAAAACTGAACACAAGTACCTGTATTCTTCCATCATCCATGCAAGTAGCATCAACTAGTGATAATATATTTGTTATCGATTGTGTCACTGTTGAAATTGTACAAGGAGATATAACAGATTGCACTGCTGATGTAATTGTTAGCAGCTCAAGTTCAGATATGAAAAGTACATCAGGTGTATCTGGGGCTATCTTGAAGAAAGGAGGATCTGAACTTGTAAAAGAATGTGAGGCCTACATTGCTAAGAACAGGCAACTAGATGTGGGTAAAGTTGCAGTTACAAAGGCCAGTGGAGGTCTGAAGTGCAAGAGTGTCTTTCATGTCAACATACAACCAGCACAGCTAGAATCAGCTGTAACTAAATGTTTGAAGGAAGCCGACATCCTTAAACATCATTCTATTGCATTTCCAGCTCTTGCAACTGGTACTCATAAATTACCAGCTGATAAGGTAGCTGGTGAAATGCTTAAGGCTATCCACCAGTATGCTTTACAAAAGCCTCGTTATATATATATAGGACCCAAATGCTGGTCCAACCGTATGGCCTCCTCCTGGAGTTAGGAGGGGGTGCCTGGTTCTCATCGTTTGTCTGCTGGAGTCTTTCCGTCTGAATTTGTTGTCAGTCGTACCTGCCATTTTTTTGGTCCCTCGTGGCACGAGGAATTGACTAAATCCTTCACCCGTTTTATTAGGCTTGTTTCTGCCTAGTCTTTGTATGTGTATAAGCGGAGCGCTTTAGCGTATAGCTTTGATTGGCATTGGTTTTAATGTTTACATAAGATACGATACACACGCCACTAATGAATATGTTTAACATACGTCTCCATCTCCTTCCTTTCATCCATCCTTTAGATCAGATCCATCGCTTCCATACGCGACCGGTTTCGGAACGGTATTTGTTCCTTCTTCAGGCGACTCAGGTGATGAAGCACGTTGTCACAGTTTGGAGCACGTGATGCGAATCTCTCTATTTATCCATCTATTTCATGTTTTCAATTTTCTGGCTGCTCAGTTTAGTAATGTCTGCTTGGTTCAAATGTCTGTTCAGTGTGACAATCCGTGGTTCACCAGTGAGCTCTTGGAATGGAGGGGTCAGCCTGCAGCAGACAAGATCTGGGAAACTGAGGATAGGTTATGATTGGACAACATCACTCTATGAGGGTTTGTTTCAGTCTCTAGTGGGTCTATCCATGTACATGTACCTTGTTTGTGTTTGCCATGTTTTCAGGCATTTATGTATACAAAATCCAAATCAAAACATGTTAATTTTACAACATTTATTTAGGTTGCTAGGCAACTCAGCTTTGGGTATTAGTTAGTTATATGGTGAGAGGAAAAGACATTGTCTGTCTCTGATTTCAGCCAGTGATTTACAGGTTTCAGCCATGTCTAATGGCATTCATGTGTCTAGATCTATATAGACATCCAAGAAGGGGAGGTACCACGTGAGCTAATGGTTTTGGTTTTGCCCTGTTTAAGGAGAGGTGTTCTGCAAGATGAGATGCATGGGCAATGTTAGTCATAATATTTATCTCCATAGTCTGTTGTATCAGGCGTCTCATACAGCATCCATGGACGGTGGGGTACCACGCAGCCACTCTTCAAACCCCGGGTACACACAGCGCGGGCAGGAAAACCTTGTTATATATATATAGGACCCAAATGCTGGTCCAACCGTATGGCCTCCTCCTGGAGTTAGGAGGGGGTGCCTGGTTCTCATCGTTTGTCTGCTGGAGTCTTTCCGTCTGAATTTGTTGTCAGTCGTACCTGCCATTTTTTTGGTCCCTCGTGGCACGAGGAATTGACTAAATCCTTCACCCGTTTTATTAGGCTTGTTTCTGCCTAGTCTTTGTATGTGTATAAGCGGAGCGCTTTAGCGTATAGCTTTGATTGGCATTGGTTTTAATGTTTACATAAGATACGATACACACGCCACTAATGAATATGTTTAACATACGTCTCCATCTCCTTCCTTTCATCCATCCTTTAGATCAGATCCATCGCTTCCATACGCGACCGGTTTCGGAACGGTATTTGTTCCTTCTTCAGGCGACTCAGGTGATGAAGCACGTTGTCACAGTTTGGAGCACGTGATGCGAATCTCTCTATTTATCCATCTATTTCATGTTTTCAATTTTCTGGCTGCTCAGTTTAGTAATGTCTGCTTGGTTCAAATGTCTGTTCAGTGTGACAATCCGTGGTTCACCAGTGAGCTCTTGGAATGGAGGGGTCAGCCTGCAGCAGACAAGATCTGGGAAAGGTCTGAAGTGCAAGAGTGTCTTTCATGTCAACATACAACCAGCACAGCTAGAATCAGCTGTAACTAAATGTTTGAAGGAAGCCGACATCCTTAAACATCATTCTATTGCATTTCCAGCTCTTGCAACTGGTACTCATAAATTACCAGCTGATAAGGTAGCTGGTGAAATGCTTAAGGCTATCCACCAGTATGCTTTACAAAAGCCTCAACACTCAATCCAGGTTTCAATTGTCATCTTTCAATCAAAACTGCTTGGTTCATTTGTGAAAATGCTTCAACCATTTTTGAAAACATTTCATGCCTCCTGTTCTACTTATTCCATTTTGCCTCCTACCGCTACAAATGTTGACACACCCATTGACATGAGCCAAAATGTTTCAACTACAATTGATTCTGTACATGCAGTTAGTGCAGCAAAACTTTTGTTTAGAATTTTTGGAAACAATGGCAACAGTGTACAAAAGGCTGCTTCAGAACTAGGTTCTTACTTCAATAAGAACTTTGTTCGTGAGACATTTGACACAGTAGTCAGCCCATCTGCAGACATAATCAAAATGTGTAGTGATAATTGTGTGACCCTTCATCATGATTCAAACCTGAACTCCATAACCTTGATTGGACAAAAGTGCTGGGTTGATAATATTCGCAGAAAAGTTGAAAATGATAACATCCTACATGAAAAAATGATGTGTTTAAAACACGAAGCAGAACTGCTACAGAAGCACATTGAGTGGCAGTATCAAATATCTGATATGTCATTTGCTCCATACAGTGCTGATGTGAACTTTCAAATTGAAAAAGCATTCAAAAATCATGAACCAATCTACATTCATAAAGACCCCTTCGACTCATTTTGCATTGATTTCGACAAGAAAATAGAAACTAAAAATACACCTAATAGTTCTACAGTGCCTGTGAGGAGAAAAGACCTACTAGATTGCTACCGTGATGGTAAGTAACCTATATCTTTTTGATATTTTTTAATGTTAATGTGTCTATCAATGTGCTCTCTATGGTTTCATATTTGTCTAGATGCACCAAAATCCTGGGAGAAAATGCCTATTGATTTATGGACAAAGAATGAAACAATGTATCATTTGTTTAATATTGCAAATACATCTGAGGAATATAAGGATGTACATCTAAGGTTTTCTACAACAGCAACTACTAAGAAAGCTAAGAAAGTAGTTACTATACAACGCGTTCAAAACACAGTGTTGTATGCACAATATGTTGCTAGAAAGAAGGTGGTGGAGAAGCTGAATCCACCAGGTACAAAGAATGAAAGCATGTTGTTTCATGGAACTGATGTTGGTGCGTGTCACAAAATAAACTCCCAAGGATTTAACAGGAGTTTTTCTGGAGCTCATGGTAAGTAATGTGTTATCAACATATACTGAAATATTTACAAATAGCCATGGTTTTTATCCGCAGCAACTAACTATGGCAGAGGTGTTTACTTTGCAGTTGATGCATCCTACTCTGCTCACCCAACATACTCTCCATCTGATACCAATGGACACAGATACATGTACCTTGCTCGTGTATTGACAGGAGAGTACACTATTGGGAATCAAACCATGATAGTACCACCTCCAAAAGATGCAGCTAAAAATCCAAATGTACTATTTGATTCTCTAGTGGATAAACTTCCTACCCCGGCTATGTACATTGTATTTCAAGATGCCCAAGCATATCCTGAATACCTTATAACATTTGTAGATGGATAGTGGTGTAGAATTCAACACTGTACTGTGTACATGTAGTAGTGTTCTTACATAATAAAAACTGAATGCTTAGTTTGAAGCAATTGTAATATGCACATGTGTATCATATTGGAAAAAATATAAAAATTTAGCATGTCTGAATATATTTAATTCAGTTCAAACACAAGTGTTAGAAATGTACTTATATGGAGATACTACATGAAAACTACGATTTGTGCACAAATACAGTTGGTCATTATGCCTAAATGTAGCTAACATCAACATGCATAGAGCTTATGGAAAGCTGTCAAGGTACTGCTTGACAGTGCTGCTGCCCTCACATTGACCCAGGCAGTCTAATAATATAAGGTTTACCTTTGCTGTCAGACTGAAGAGGATATAGGGAAGTCCTATAGTCTAAAAAAAAACCAAATCATTTGACTGCCTTGGTCAGTGTGAGAGCAGCAGGACAACAAACTCATTGACAAATAGTCATGCAACAGATACTGTCTCCACATACATGTACATGTAACTTTCAGTAATTGTTTCATTTAGTAAAATGACCGAGATATACTTTTAGCCAAGGGTTTAGAGGCAATGTTTATAGCAGCATGTTGCATGGGTTTGCTATCATCTTCCATATCATCATGGGAATTTGTTGATGCTTCATTGAGAGACATTTGGTATGGTTTGCCACTCTGAATTGTCCACATTGAGGGCATCACGATGGAATAGAAGGTACTGGTACCTTGGTTAATATCATCTGCAGATAACATTTCCAGAGGCATATCATCCAGTGCAGTGCTGTGGGGATGTTTTAAAAAATATGATACTGCATCCTTCGTCCAATCTACCACCTGAACATGTGTCATTTTTGCTGTGGACATTTTGTTTAAAATGCTGCATCCTTTGTCCAATGTACCTGTGTCATTTTTCATGGCTAAAATTCTAAAGGCCGGTCACCACACTGGTGACATGAATGGCTGGACAATTGATCAGAATTACTTAGGTTTGTTTAGCTAGATGTTCTAATTGATAGGCCAGCCACCTAACCTTCAGCTCCTTAAAAAGGAACACATCTATGTGTACAGTACAGCACGGTGGCTACCATGCAAATGCAGTCTAAACTGGCCTCCTAAAGATATATCTGTGGCAAGAGATAAAATCAAATAGCTCGCCATTTTACTTTAATATTTACAATAACTTTGAATTACATGTAATTAAGATATGCAAAATAACCCTTTTTCTAAATTACATGTGTTGGATTGGCATTTATTAATTAATATTCAGACAACCTAAATCAAACTTAAACATGCAAGGTTATAAGTTTTAGCAATTTCAACCCTGTCTTTGCATGGATTGATAACTTTTACCCACAAGAACAATTGAAGCCATTTCCCATGCAATTCTAAGAATGTTGTTAACTTTGTCCCATGGGGAACACAAACAAAAAGCTTGAGGTTGAAAATGTAAAGTGTAGTTGCACAAAAAGTGGTTTTTGAAAATGTAAAAAGTGCAGTTTGAGTGTCTGAGATCAAACTAGTCAATGAGCTGATGACCTAGCTCTTGTAGTCTTGCAAGGCAGAGGTACACAGCCCAAGGAGAAAACTTCAAGGCCCACAAAGCCATCTTGACAGCACGCTCACCTGTATTCAGGGCAATGTTTGAAAACGACATGACAGAGGCAGCAGAGAATTGTGTTGAGATTACTGACATCAACCCGCAGGCTGTTCGAGAGATGCTCAGTTATATGTACACAGGCACTGCTCCCAAGGTGGACAAGATGGCTGATGCACTCCTACAAGCTGCAGACAAGTACGACCTGAAGCAACTGAAGGCGATATGTGAGAAGGAATTAATCAGCCAGTTGAGCGAGGAGAATGTATCGGAGACGTTAAAACTGGCTCTTCATTACTCAGCTACCCAACTGAAGGCCAAGTGCACTGGCTTTATGGCAATCCACACTCCACATTTGGTGTCCAAATACATCTGCCCTATGGACAGGGATGGGGAGGAGGGTAGTGCCTCAACTACATGTAGTAAGAAGAGAAAGACTCAGTAAAGTAAACGTTAATTATAGATATGGAATTTGAACACTGGATGTACATGTACTAGTGTAGCACCATGCTGCATGCTAGCTATGTATCACAATTAGATGCTGTTTATGCCAATCTGCGCGGCTTTGTATATGACTTGGCATGCTAGTTTTGCTGACTGACATACACTTTAGTTTTCTGTTGTTAGTGGAATGAACTGATTAGACAGAAAATATACTTCCAGCAGAATATAGCATCCATGCAGAGTACATGTACACATGTAGATTGATAAAGATGCAAATGAATGTGCAGCTGTACAGTGCTTATCACAAGAGAGAAAAAAATGAAAAATGTCAGGTTTTCAGCCATAACTATGTTACAAACATGATGTAAAAAACCAACTGATTACACTTTTGGATTCAGCATGCATTAATGTATCATGTTTTATTGGTGCATCTGATGATATGTTAACGTTACCGGACTCTACTTCCAAGTAATTCATGTGTATAAGGCTAAAATGACATTTTTGTGCTGGGCTGTTGCAGGGGAGATAGAGATTATAGTAAATGGACTACTAAATGCATCCAATAAGTGAGTGCTCACAAAAGTACTTTAGTAGCTGCTATAAAAATGATATCATGTACATCGTGCTGACGCTGGGTGGACAGCTATGCAAAGTCTTGATTTTCAGTGCTGTTTTATGGTAGAATGTTTTGTTTTTGGTGAATTGTATTTGTTGTGATCTCAATTTTGATCGGTTTATACTTAGCCCATTGAGGGCAGCTACTGTACTATGAGGTCCACTTCAGTCCATGACTTTTGTGGCTTGATTGACATTTTACCACATTGATTTGGACCAGCATTAGTGTGAAACATTACATCAACTGGTCAAGGCTGTATCAAATGACTTGCAGCTACACATGCATTTTGACCTCATTGCTTAACTACAATCCAGGAACTCTGAGCCTAAAACAATGGGGCAAACAAAAATTAGGGGAGACATGTTGGCCTGTGGGGAGGGAGACATGTTGGCCTGTGGGGAGGGAGACATGTTGGCCTGTAGGGAGGGAGACATGTTGGCCTGTGGGGAGGGACACATTGAACCTCTCCATAATAAATTCTATAGGCCAGTTTAGGATCACTCCAATGCTGATCTTCCACCATGGAATCCACTCCAAACTCAACAATGGCTGAGCTGCATAAACAGCTTCAAAAGAGGCAACATAAAGAAGTATATCATATATGCACATAGTATCTGAGCACTCAGGTCAGTGAATATACGTGACACATTCTCTGGGGATCCTAGCTGGACTGATACTCACAGGGAGATACATCATCGAGCAAGTAAGGTATTGTTGGAATGCAGAAATTTTGCTCTTTCTAATGATATACAATTTATGGCTAAAAAGGTAATTTGAAAAAAAATTGTCAACTACCTACTTATGCGTTCTTATGTCACAATTGTAAGCAATTAGGCCTTTTTAGCGGTTTTACGAGGGGTTATAAAACGCACATTATCGTTGATATGGGATCAACGGTGTGTTGTATTTCAAGAGGTTCTGATTTAGTGCATTGCCCTTATAAATCAAACCAATATTGTAATTTAATGTATCACATGTGTGGTTGCATTGTACATGAAGACTGTAGCAGTGTAGCTGATTGTAAGAGTTTGTTGAATGTTTTAAGAATTACATTTTAATGAACGTAATGACTTGCAAGCACTCATGATACAAAAAGGGGCTAGTGTTCTGCATCCAACCTCATATAACATCTCAACATTTAGAAGTGTCATATATTGCATCCATTCAAGAAGTGGTGTCAGCACAATATCTGATGTGTTACATCTTCAGTCCTGTCCATAAAGAAGAGACCTTAAAAAAAATTTGGCTGACAAACACTACTCAGTTACAAATGGCAAGAAATTGTACTACATGTATATAGGCTTTATATATGGAAAAATCTGATGGAGAAAGAACAATACATTGCCATGGTTAGACAGTAGCCAAACTAGCAAATAAATATCAATGGTTTGGATTGCTGAAGCAAAGAAAAGAGCAGAGGTGAGCTTTAAAAAAATGTCAGGAGAATATTGCCAATATCCAAAATCAACTTGTTGAAAAAAGTTCCAGTTATGGATAGAAGCTAAAAAAATTAGATTTGGTGATTGTCTGAGGTGCTCCCAGAACTGAGCAATAGAACGGTTAGAACAGTTCTATCTAATATGTTATTGTCTTGCAGTTGAACCGGCATTTATGGTTTAATCAGCACAAGCAGAACATTCATTTCAGAAAAGCACTGGTAAAATTTCTATAGCCACTGCTATCTGCTACTGGTCCAAGGTGATGAAATTGCAGAGATGAGAAAAATTGTTGATTTTCCTGACCTGGGAAATTATTGATTGGTGAAATTCTATGTCTAGTAACATGATATGACTACTAGTACTATGAGTAGCTGGCCTGCAAATTTGGCATGTCTGTATGCATAATACCTGTCATAGAGCTTTCTAGAAATGATTTAAGTATACAGTTATGTGTGGAAATTACTTCTTATATGTTTGGTTGCAGTTGTATGTTTAGAAAGATCTGTATAGCAATAATTAGTCACAGCTTTTCTTAGCGTGGTCATTGATTCAGTTCCATACATTTAAAAGTACCGCTTTATGCTGCCGTATTGACTGAATGCAAAAAGATGATATTATAAGTAATATAGCATTGGAATACAGATATTTTGTACTCTTTCTAGAACCATGCGGATTGTAGAAAATCTTTTTTTTTTTAAATATCCAAGTACCTACCATGCGGTAATTACATTTTTTGTTCGCTTTACCGGGGGGGGGGGGGGGGGGGGGGGGGGGAGGAATAGCAACATGTACCACATTCTGAGCTGCTATTGAAGGGTTATGATGATGAAAATTATCATCCCCAGGAGCAATTTTTTCCCCACTAATTGACTACATATAATCTGTGACTCATGCAGAGTATAGAATGTATGGTTCGGGGGTGGTGAGGGATGTCAATGAGGCATGGTTATCTAAGGGGGTGGAGAGGAAAGGCTAAGGGGCTGGGTTATAGCTAGGGTGTAGAGATAGTAATGTAGTTCGTTGCATGTGCTTGGTTCTTATGTCTGCACCTGACAATGCATGCATGCAGTGTACAAAGCAAGATGTGGAAATAGTGTATAAAGAAAACTCTGAAAGGTATAAAACCTTTTGGCTTAAAGAACAGATTTCTTTGGACTCAAAAACACGAATGGAAGTCACTTCTTTAGCAACAGCAAGGATTAAATCCTGCTGTTTTCAGTTTTTTTAAATTATCAGTTGCACTTGCTGTGCGCCTGGATCTTAGGAACACTGTACCATCATAAAATCAGAGTGAGTATTTGATTTACAATCCTCCAAAACCTGCCTTCAACGCCCGACAAGTTCATGAAATGATTATTTTTTTAAACATAACATTACACACTTAATTTTAGACTTACAATCATCAGTTAATTTATCAGTTCATTTTCATTAAAACTTATGGAAGACCATCCTGAAAGAGCTACATGAATACATGATTAAATTTGTGCAGGACAACTGATTCATTAGTCATGCAAGCTAAAATTAGAAGCATGACATTTGTAGGACATATAGGGTCATATCAATAAGAATTAAGGTATAAAGCGTGTATGAACTTCACAGGGCAAGGAGTGGCCCAAACCACTTTCGGCAACCCGGACCAAATTTGGCAACCAAAAGAGGTCTGGGGTTGGACCAATTTTGGCAGTGAAAAGCGGTCTGCCCAGACTACTTTTTCTCGCCTGACAGCCCCAGTAAGTTTTGCTACATGTATACATGTAAGTCCATTAGGGCTAATCGTTAAATTGATAGTATAAAGTTATGGTGGGGTTAAACCCAGTGGGGTGTCGAATGTTGCAATACTGGCACGGAGTAAGTTCAAGACCCCTAAATGTATGGGAAGTTATAGCAAGACATTATTTAATATATGCTAATTATCATTTTCCAGAAACTGTCCCATTTTGTATGTAACTTTTAAAATAAAACATTTCGTTATTAGGATAACATGGTGTTTCTGTGCAGAGTATTACAAATAACAGAATGACATGTACACACTGATCGCATGAGATACAACTTATGTATGGTTATGTGCTCATGTGCTGCCTGTTCAAAGTGCACATGTGTCATTAGCCACAGACTTGCCATGTTTCACTGCACCAATAGCTCTCACTGCTGGGTTTTGATTTTCTGTGCAGTGATTACAAAATGCATATTTCTTTGTTATTTTCTGGCATCAATCTCTGCCATCATTGTAAATTTGCACATGTACCATGCTTTCATTCATGTCTTAGTTGAAACATACTGGTATTAAGCTGTAAAATTGCATGCTATTTTCATTGGGATCTTGCCATTCAGTCCTTGGCCATTCTATGCTTTGTTATGTACCACGCGTTTTGTAAACATCTAAATAAAATCGATCGGTAATGTACGCAAATGAATGGGATATGCAAAACAAAAACTGTCCCGGTTGAGTTTCTGTTGAATACAGAGACATTTATAAGTGCGCAATTTTAACCAAAACCTTAACACATGTAGTCCGACGAATATTATACATAGAAGTGCACTTAATATTGCTTTATTAAATTATTTTCATCTATTATATGTCAAAATAACAAAGAAGGTCATTGCGTCATATAATATTCGCATGTGCGCAGTGCGATGAAGATTAAGGTTTAAACTTTTTAAACATGAAACAAACTCGAGACAGATGGAATTACTATTACTTTACTCATAGCAATGATAAAATGATCACTATATATGCAAGAGGTTCATGGATTTTAAGTCCATTTAAGTTAATATCAGGATAATCTGCAAGTAGCCCATATGTGACATTCTCCCCTTCTTACTCTGCTTCATCTGTTTTTCAATCATTGACAACGACTTTAGGAATTTTAGATTTCGTTACAAATGTTTCCATTATAGAGTACGTGTATTACGTAGCAAACATGAGGTCCCAAGAAAGTAATATCTTTTCCATTGTACATTGCTTCTACTATTAGAATGCACTCCACGTTCATATGCACAATAACTAACTGTGGTAGGCTTAAACATGTCAGCTCTCTTGAAACTCCTTTAATAAGTGGAAATATATTACCAATAAGTACACCGTACTCCAAACATGCAGCAATAGACTGCTGTACGCGACAAGAAACATTTTCATCACTTTTAGTATTCATGCTTTTCAAAAAAAAAAAATCCATCATATGCATGTACTTCCTCTTTCAATTGCAATTGATGCTGGTTATTTACAGCTTTCATTTTACATTCTTTCATTATTTTATTTTTCTTACGTTCTTTATTACAAGATATTTTGAATCTGCACTAACTCTGATAAGAATATCTCAATGCAACCAGCGATCTTTTTAACTGCCTTACTTCATTCAGCCTAACTGCAGTATCTAAGCTTAGTTGACATGGGACAGGAAATGTTTGGTTGTCTGCTCTCGTGAGTATTAAAACTGAAAGAGAAGGATAGATATGTGCATGTACTATAGGGACTATATCAAATGGAAGTCTAAATGGAAGATTTACAAATAAAACAGCATCATTCCAAGCTCTAAAAAGGGTGATTCTTACGCCTTTAGGCTGATTTGCTCCGTTGTCAACTACCTTGGCTGTATCATATGGGGTAGTTCAGTAATTTGTAGTTATGTACAGCGCTAATCCGTTTATTAATGGTACCACTGGTGCTGACTTATTTATATGCTCTTCAATGAGACACTCTAGATCAAGAACAATCTTCATTCTGAATAGCAACAAAGCAGATTGGAATGTTATTTTGTTCATGTATGCATATGCATAAAATTGAATATGAATAAAGGGCTTGATAATATCTATGTGTGGGCACCATCTTATTGCAATTCTAAAACAATAAAAATGAACTGCTCTCTTAAGACTTCAAGTGGATGTTGTTCACAACTATGTGCTTCAAAGAATAGGGTGTGTAATAAATAGAATTGTCACAACATTAACACAACACATTGTGTTATTATAAAGGTCTACTTGGTTATGCTCTGTACATATGAAATCTAAGTTAATCTTATAAACTGAAGCGTAAATATAGTGATTTCAAATAAAATTATAGGTGTTTTCAAGCAGGCCAATACAAAACGCCTAGGCACTTAAAGCAACCTTTGGGCACCATCCAAATCTCCTGAAACTTTATTGCATCATTAACCTGGACCTAAACTAAATAAAAATCACTATCCTGTGATTGTGCATCAAAAGACTAATTCAAGACTCATATGCAAGATTTTACTACAAATTGAAAGCGCCTGATATCGATGGATCGTGAAGTAGCTTGAATTTAGGATATTGCAATGCATTCTAAAACCAATTGCCTTCCTCGATCGAGTAATGAAGTCTGGTAAACCGCTCAAGTAACGGAGCAAGTTTCTACGCTTCTATGTATACTTTTCAAACTTTCACAAATTCCAGTCCAATTTTTGACGTACTTTTAGATCAACTATTGAATACTCAACTACCTAGCATAAGTATGACGTCCCACTGGCATAAAAGTTATTAGCTTTCATGATTATCACGTACCATTTCGAATAGCAAATGCTAAAAGAAATCATGGACTACCTTGCTTAGGGTCAACTATCGATAAGGTTTTAAGTTTATCGGTAATTATCAGTACATGTAAGTAAACACCTATTATCGAATATGTACTGAAATTACTCTACGCCTACCGATAATAAACTTACCGATAAGCTTTCTTACTGAACGGTATTAATTACCGCTAAGGTATATGGGCGTGTCCAAAGGGTATATCTGCTGGCATCTTAGTATCATTTGGCATCCGTGATCCAGTAGGTTGTGGCCTTCCTTATTAGTTCCTTTCATGCATTCCTACATATAGCCTGCATGCAAGGATATTGATGGGTTCCGGCCCAAGTGTTGTGAGCGGACTATTAATGGTCCTTGGTCTAACCTACCCATTTAATTTCGTACGTTGGTTGGCCTTCGATGGCCAATAATCTCCTTCGGAATAACCTGATATTTTGCAAGGAAACTGCAATGGCAACTTGATCATATGGAGTCATAATGGGCCTTAGGTTTTTGTGATGACAAAGCGTCTTAGCCTGTGGTGTTTCTTATCTAGTCGTCAAGTCTCTATAATTGTATGCCAGTGCCAGCGGACCGTATATTGATTAATATCGGTTACGTGTGTCCGCAAACGCACAGTTCGTTGCTCTGACGTCACAGTGCTATTCAAACATATAGGCTACTCTATTCATAACACTAATTCGGTTAATTTTGACCACATGTTGTCGTGAATAATGATTTGGAAGGCCAGGATAAGAAATATAAAAATCAATAAGAAAGCCGAGTGTTACCGTTAATATTCGGTTAGAAGTTACCTTTTACTGAACGGTAATGAATAAGAAAGGGTTGCTTAACGGTATCGGATAACCGGTAAGCGGTAAGGACGAAGCTTATCAGTAGTTGACTCTAACCTTGCTAGAGTATATCATAGGTACAAAAGAATTCCAAACCAGTGCAAACAATTAATCAATCGCCATACATGTAAATCATGCAACCATCTCCGGGTCAAAAATTAAGTTTCAATTTTTAGATCGTCATTTAACGGTACTGAGTTACTTAATTTATCCAAGTATAGCATCGACAAACAGATTGCAATAGAATTATAGCGGACTACGTATACTTTATGAGACTTAGCTTGTCCAAACTATGTTTGGAAAGATTAGCGTCACTGCATGTGACGTTAGCTACTCACCCCACTCTTAACGTCAGTACGCTTTTGTTCGATTCAACATGGTAGAGTATATACCTATATACCTACGCTACCCTATACATGTACACAAAACAATGCGCACATTAGTATTATTTTCATATATGCATGCACACGATCGCGATCACTTTTATTAGTCGATAGACAACAGACTTTTGATGTCTGGTCAGCAGGTCAGCAGGGGGAACAAATGTCCATATAATTCATTTGGCGACTACATGCAATATATACAAGTTGTCATGCCAATCTGTTGTCATCTCTGATGCCTATAGGCGTACACCAAACATCAGATATGACACTGATATTAGTTCTGCGAGGGGTGGGCTTTTGCTTCCTATTGATATACTCACGACAAAAATAAAATAAAGACTTTGTGACACATCCATATGTACATGTACATGTACCAGTATAATTTCTTATTAGCACCATTCATCACCACGCACTGGCACTTACGGTACGTCACGTACATGTATCTACTATTAATAGACTTTCATCAAATGCGGAGTGAGAAAAATTGCCGTGTCCATATTAGTAGTACATGTAAGTAGACGCGTAGGCGAAATGAAAGTCGGTTGACAGTTCAAACCATTAAATGGCTACGGGAGGTAAGTTTATAGGGTCCGGTACATGCATATCATGCTAGTCTGCGTAATGAGTGTATTGATTATATATGACGCACTGGGGTACTGTCTTTATCAGCCTCTAGACGCTCCTCCTCATTCTAACCATCTACCTGGAGAGAAAGTAACTTGTACATAATGCTTATAGGTCACATTGTTTCGTATACCCAGATGAAAATGTCGGGCTATTAAACAATATAGTCCGTCCCGCCTAGCCTATAGCGGACGCAGCAAGTAAGTCATTGCCTCGTAGACACAAAGTTGTCGAGTTGTCGGTTTGCTATCAATGGACATTATACTACATGTATACTGACTCACTAAATATACAAGAATTGCTAGGCGCTTGGCCATCCACTCCCACTCATCCAATACTGAAATGCTAAATGCAATATATTGTCGCCTCGGCACTGTTTTGATGAGGCAAAATGCCCGAGCCCTCCTGGCTCGATCGGCATCATTTTCGTGACTTGTTGTATAGGATAGTATGTATAAGTGTTTAACGAATTAAAAAAAGTATAATCGTACTAGTAGTGGGTCCTTTGTAGGATTGGCTCCGTGGGCGTGGTTTTCGATCGAGCGTTTTAAAATGGTTGCCTTTACTCAATATGACTCACGCGTCTTAATCTACTGTTGCCGAGTTAAGCACCATTAACGTACATGTACGCGCAGCTGCAGAAACGCATGAAAGATACAACCGGCGGTTCTAAAATTATCTCCTTCAGGAGCAGAGAGAAAGTCCGATATGGTTTTGCACGTTGTTAGCAAGGCATTATACATACGTAATATATGTGTGTAGCCCGATCATAGCCGTATCGTATAAACATTGCCGTGCAAAGCCTATAGACATCGACGCTGTCTCGTTTGAAGCAGTTACACTCTACGTCTGACTCAGGCGACTCAGGCCATTTTGTGTATTTTCCAAACCGATCGAGCAGATGCTTAGATTCCACTAGTATATGCATATACTAGTGGAATCTAAGCATCTGCATGTGCTCGCAGTCAATCCGGCAGTTTTTGTGTTCACATTTGAAAACAAGTCAGAACCAAGCAGACGACAACTGTAACAGACATCTTTTTCTATGGAGCACTCTTTAACTCTTTGGGTGCCAGATGTGTACAATAATGATATAATTATGTACATGGTATACCTTGTGCATGTATATAACATGTATCAAATAATGTTTGCATGTCACTCAACTGCATGAGTATACTGTTCATGTATATGATTTGCTCCACAAACTGTCAATTGCTGATAACTACTTGCTTTAGTTTCTCCCACATAAAAAATGTGCACACGTATCATATGACCTGTGGGATGCACTGGTAACAGTTTGTGTAGTGCTGCTGAAATTTGAAGAGTTGTACTACTTCCTACAATTATAGTTTATGCATATACCGTATTCCTCCTCCTACTAAGTAACTCATTGCACCCATGCATCTTCAAGAACGTAACACAAAGGAGTTATTATTGTATATCCGTTTACATGTATGTCCTGCTATCATGGACATTCGACTGTTATATAGATATGCCCTAAGGGCTAAATTAATGAAATATGCCGGACCGGAGTTCTTGCTATTGGGATGGGGTACTAGATAGGGAGCTGTTTACGCCGAATATGATACCTTCACTATGCCTTGTAGCCATCTTTCCGTTCCTGCATTTGGATCGTATCAATGCTCTTAGATGCACACGCGCATGCACAATATATATGTGCCGCGCGAATTGTAAACTGATTTGCGCAATTGCGTTGCGCAATTTGAAATTTTTGAAATTGCGTACATTGCCACCCAATGTCGAAATCGCGTACAATGCCACCTAATTTCGAAATTGCGATGTGCAATTTCAAAATCGCGTAACTTCAGTATGCATACAGTGGAAACCATCACACTTGCTCCTATAATTTTTTTGTACTGTTATTTTGTTCACTTGAATATATTTCAATAACAATGAGATCAAATGGAAATCTGACAACGCAGGTATAGTGTACAACTATTTTTCAATATATACTGAAAGTTAAAAAGCATCACGTGACTATTTACTTTTGTTATTAACACTTGTTGTGACCCCAGTACAAAAAAAATTGTGAACATAATTCCTCCTCCTGTAGGCAATAGATCTTGACCATATTCGCAATGCATCTAAAGAACAAGCATTAGCAACCTTTGGCCGAGTCGGTTTTTAAGTCCGGTAAATAGTTACGGTATTATCGAGCTAGGTATGCGTTTTTAGCTCGTAAAAGCTTAGCGATGCTATTTCGTAGTACGCTCTCACTGGACTGCTATATTTCGCTTCCGAGTCGTCACATGTTAGATCTATCGCGAAATCGTACTTGGGAGGCAATAGACCCTTCTTTGCCGTTAAAAAAGTGCCATCAGAGCTGAGTACCTGAAAACCTCCGCCATATCGCGATGAATTACATTTGAAACGTCATCATTTCGTCATTTTGTATCGTGAATATATTTATAATGTGACGATAATACGAATGGATGCAAGGGATTGTGAAAATGGTTCTTAACCTAGCGATGCTGCATCTTGCAGCCACTCACGGCGAACGTTTAGTAAATCAGTAGCATCAAATTGGGAAGCTTTATGGACCATCAAGACATTCGCCAAGGCTAGCGTTCTATCACCCAAAGCTTCGAATCCTAGATGGCAGCTTCCAAATAGCTAATTGGGTACGCTTCCCTTCCAGCTTTAGAGTTGCCTCTTGCTTTTTGACGTTTCTTGTAACCTGCCCAATTTGATGCTATATTATCTCTGCCGATACGTCACATTATAAATATATTCACGATACAAAATGATGCAATGATGACGTTTCAAATGTAATTCATCGCGATATGGCGGAGGTTTTCAGGTACTCAGCTCTGATGGCACTTTTTTAACGGCAAAGAAGGGTCTATTGCCTCCCAAGTACGATTTCGCGATAGATCTAACATGTGACGACTCGGAAGCGAAATATAGCAGTCCAGTGAGAGCGTACTACGAAATAGCATCGCTAAGCTTTTACGAGCTAAAAACGCATATCTAGCTCGATAATACCGTAACTATTTACCGGACTTAAAAACCGACTCGGCCAAAGGTTGCTAATGCTTGTTCTTTAGATATATTGCGAATATGGTCAAGATCTATTGCCTACAGGAGAAGGAATTATGCTCACAATTTTTTTTGTACTGGGGTCACAACAAGTGTTAATAACAAAAGTAAATAGTCACGTGATGCTTTTTAACTTTCAGTATATATTGAAAAATAGTTGTACACTATACCTGCCTTGTCAGATTTTCATTTGATCTCATTGTTATTGAAATATATTCAAGTGAACAAAATAACAGTACAAAAAAATTATAGGAGCAAGTGTGATGGTTTCCACTGTACGCACTTTCAAAACTTGCATAATGAAAACAATACGTGCAAAGAATAAGCTAATGCAGATCATACATTTTATTAACTTCTTTTCTAGCTACATGTGTATGTCTTCTTTCATAATGTTAGGTTCCAGCTTGCCTGTAAATGGCATCATCAACCGGCTCTCAAAACAATTTACGTACTATGTGGATCCACATTGCACTCTGATCCCAATGAGGGTAATTCACCATTGCAAATTGCTGTAGCTGTTGCAATCGCAAACAGACCACAGTCATTGGACCCTGGCTGCTTTTGGCATTTAATCATATAACTTGTACCTTATACAATTTATAAAGCTGGAGAGATGTACAACTATAGATTGACTGGTTTTATGGTGATCCATGCTATCATAAAGATTGATGGTGTTTCCAGGGCATCCAATTGAGGAAACACACAACCAATGATTACCTGAATGTAATATTTGGATCACTTCAGATAACATAACTTGTAATTGGCCTGTCTGGGAAAGTGTCGGTGGTCAGTTGTAAGCCACCAATATGTGCAAATTGAGTATCTGTGCAGCATAAATATGAGTGCACGTCTGTCCTCTTGATCAAGATGCAAATCAGGATACTACATGAGAATACCAGCTGTTGGGTTTGCCTTTCGCTTAACTTTTCCTTTCCACTTTCCATCATCGCCAAAATTAAATTGCATTTGTGGCGTCTGTAACTAGGACGATGCTTTCTACATCTACAAACTACTCCAATTGTACAAGCGGGGTGAAAATAGACCGTAGGTTATGAATATGATAAGACGTTGCCAAGCATGTGTCGATCCGTATCGTCATTATTGAGTAGCCAACTTTGTGCTTTCGAAGCCTGCTTTGTTCTAACTGTGAATCAAGTTGGTTTGACTCCCAGCCGAAAATACGCTCATTAGTTTATTTATAGCCATAACAGAAGCCGTATAAAACCATTCCAACTACATATACATGTAGCTACATCAGTTAGGGTCAGTACGTTTGTTTTGATGTCAGTTATGTTCTATATAGTAACCTTATCCATTTTGTATATATATATATTGTTTTCCTTCACCTCACAGTTGTCTCTACATTGGTCAAAGTCACTGGTCTGCCAGCAGATCTTAGTAGTGAGGACATTGAGGTCTATTTTGAAACTGCAAAATCCGGAGGCAGAAAGGGATGTATCAAGAAGTGTGTTGTCGAGCAAAATGGAGTGGCATTTATTGAATTTGATAGTCCTGAAGGTGGAGTGTACAGTGTACAAGTCATAGTACAGCATGGTCTGCATTGTGTTCTTTTAATCTATCTAACATCGTAGAACTTCTGGTGCTCTATTCATGGTATCAAATCAAATATTATTTTACTTAACATGTCGGCATAATTAGTTGCAACCAGTATGATGAAAACTGAGAAAAGATTAGAGGCATTTGCCCTTTGATTTATTTTTCATTATAAATATAATTATGATGAATAATTTCTCCTTTGCAAAACTTGTCACTTTTAGGTTTATAGCCAGGAATTGTAACATGTTTGTGCATGTACATGTATAACATTGCAAGGTTGTTCAGTGTTAAAATCGAAGTGACTAGTACATCAAATTGTTTTTATCCTGTATGAATTATGGGACTATTTCAACTAGACCTTGGACAATGTATAATAAACAAACCGAAACATTGTTACTGAAAGTCTGCAACAGCATCAAGGAACTATATTGTGACGTGTCGGTCAAATTAATTGGCAATATCATGGTCCATGCACTTATAGACATACTTTAGGAAGGAAAAATACTTTAATTCAATGTTGTACATACAACATTGAATTAAAGTATTTTTCCTTCATTTTATCGATGCTTAGGGCTTGAATTTCTCAAGTTAAGTAATTATTTCTTTTAGGACTTAATTTGGTATTACATTGACTTTTTCCCACTGATATCGGTTTCTATTGCACCCGAAACACATATTTTCTCTGCTTCATTCTTACAAGTGATTGAATGAGCCTTTCATGGCAACTGCACCTCGACTTAATCTATGTAAAAAGAGGATTAATGTTGTGTTGCTTTCCATAGAAACTGATATCAGTGGCGGAAAAAATTAACGTGCGATAAGATCTTAAAAGTTAAGTTTAATAAACTAACTTCAAAAATTGAATCCATTAATAGTGACAAATCGAAACTTTGCCTGCATTTTACCCCTTGGAGAATTTCACTTTTCACTTTTTCACAGTTGCTGATTGTATTGTGTCCCAGAAAGGTCACACAATGTGTGGTCATGCCCTGGTGGTGCAGTATGCATCCATAGAACAGAAGGTCAAAAAGTGCAAATTGCTTGTGACTCAGTTGCCCGCAAAGATTGAAATGGACTACCTTAAATTACTACTGGAAAAAGTAATTGGTACAGATGAGTTCTCACTTGAACAGCAAGATAGTACCTCAGTCATGGTCATCTTTCAACAAATGCTTCCTGGTAATGGTACGTCAGCTGTACATGTTGTGTGCATTGTAGTGTGTACACTTTACATGTACTTGAATGCAATTCTGTACACTAGAGTTAAAATCCATCATCACAAAGATTGAATCGAAGAAAATGTTTAGCAGGAATCTAAAAGTTCTAAACGAAGGTATGTATATGGATTTTATGTGTAGCATACATGTACTTCAAATTCGGTTTGTAGGTAGTCTGTTCGTTAATTTTCATGTCATCCGTTACGGAAATACAATTGAACAAACTACGTGCACATTTTCGCGCGCCAATGATTTGGCGTCCCATGCACTCGGGATTATTATAACTATGCTGCGAATCAAGCGGGAAAATGTGGACGTAGTTTGTTCAACTGTATCTCCGTAACGGATGACACGAAAATAAAGAACAGAACAAATTGATAAGTATGGACCTCTACCTACAAACCGAATTTGAAGCGATTTGACTACTCCTAATGAAAGTTATGACGGGTTTGAACTCACAGGGGAATCGGACATTGCAATACAGGCACGGAGCAAGTGCAAGGCCTCAAAATGAATGATACCATAGAGAAATGGTTTAGTATGAAATACTGAAAATAGAATGTTGATAACTTTAACCGTTAAAATGGTATAGCGATTCAAACATAAGTGAATTTTATATCATTATAATTATAATTATATATACGAAGGCTCATTTTGTCGTGAACTGTCCCAAGTAATGCTTTAAAAAATAAATTATAGTAGCGCTATAGTTTCATGTAAATTGTTGTAATGTACTTTTACTGCTTGATTTCATGCAGAGAAGATTGGAATGGAGCATCTAGAAGGAACACTCCAAAAGCCGCCAACTATGATGTTACCTCCCGTACCAACTGCCACCAAAGTAAAGCCAAAGAAGTTCAAATTACTGGTTACAACATCTGAACCGATTGACACTGAACATTTGTTACTGTTATTAGAAAAAGCAATGGATATGAAAAGCAATACACATTAATGTCGTTGGACCCAAGGATTGGGTTGTTACTTTGGAAAGAACCCTATCAGATGAAGGTATTTTTATTTATACTTTTGAACACATGCTAAAACATAATCAAATGCATGTGAATGGAAAGTTGTTATGCCTTTGAATTTGTCTGCAGTAAAGGGCCTAAATAATGGTGCAGATTTGACCTTATAAATGACCATACAATGTAAATTAGCATTATAGAGAAAATCACATGTTTATCAAGATAAAAAGTATGGATAAATTCTAATGCTATGCTATTGGCATGCTTGGCACTCTTGCCGAAAACTGTTGCCAGGTGATTGTGTTTTTCCAATTTTGCAGTAATATGTCGAATAAAAGATGTCATACATGTAATTTTCCATGTACATGTATCAAACATTTCACTATATTCCTGTTTCGTGTCTACCATTCAGTAGTCTAGATCTCGTAAATCAGATGGTGGTATAGTAATACGCTGAAGTAAAATACTTCATTGATCCCCGGATACATGCACGAGATTTCCACTACATACCCATCTTCCCTATGCAGTCACCTCTAGCTCGCTAATTATTATTAGCATGTCATGCAAACATTGTGCCATGAAAATATTTTACCTTAAGGATTGAAATAGGTAAAATGAATAATACATCTCTCAAATAATTGGCTGTTCCAATAAAAAAATGTCTAATCCTCTAAATTGGAACCTATGTTTGTAGGTGGTATATATGAAGCACGATTAGCAAAAATGCAAAATACCCGAATATACCGTATTAGAAGCTCAGACAACACTCACTTGTTCCCACACGCTAACCTTAAAATGTTTCTCCTGGATCTGATAAGAAAAAATTCGCTCAGATAAGAGGTTTACTGCATTGCATCTTCGTCATGATTGAATCATAATGGTAGCGGGTTATGCATGCCGAACCAGAAAAGAATTTGTTTTATTCATTTTCGTGAGGGGAGTTATGCTCAGGCCAGGTTCTGGCCTCTGACTTGAAGGCTAGGCCAGGCTCCGGCTGACCTGAAAGGTCAACCGGCAAGGCAGAATAATTAAATTGTAAATAGAGGTACAATTATAAAATTAACATTACTATATATTTTCATTCGTTTACGATTACACATGTATAGTTACAAAAAGATATTACGTTTATTCATTCTATCGCTATGTCCACAGCCCTCTTTTGGGCGTCAGGTGTGATTGATGCTAACATACATGTAATACATGTACATATATAGAGTATGTTTGCATGTCATTCAAATATATGTAATTTACCGGGCTCTACCAACTGTTTCTACTTACGTTAGTTTCTCCGCACATCAAAAATGTGCATACCTAGAATATGACCTGTGGATGCACCGGTAGGAGTTTATATAGTGTTGCAAGAATTTTACTATGAACAGTTATACTACATTCTTATATGTACATGTCTCATTGCACTCATCTGCATGTCCTTGGCACCCAAAGATGTACTTCCCTTGTTTCCCAGACCTTTATTTTCATAACGCAAATGAACTTGTAAGGTACCTGCAGTGTTGTAAGAAATCATCTATAGTGTTTGTCATAACAATCAATCTAAATATGCTTCTAAGCGGTCTATCCTGACCTTTCCGGCTGGCAGGTGGGCCTGACAGACCAGTGCGACTAGGCCGGCCTTTGGCAACCCTGGAGCTATGCATTACACATGTTTCAATGGCTTTGGCCTGAAGCACTCTTCAGTGAGTAAACAGGAGCCTGACACACCTGTATGCAAGTGGCTAGCCTCAGTACGCCCAAGACACACTCAAATTAGATAAATGAGTAGAACAGGATGTAAATTAATGATCTAAAATAAATGGTCAACCTTAATTCCCTCTTGTTACTGTATCTAGCTAACACAACTGTTGAGATTGATATAGATTCACAAAATATTGTTTTGGTCCAGGACAATCCTTCTTTAGTACTTACTAGTATGACACATTTACTCATACACACGATGAAGTGTGTCCTGCATGTTAATTTCATTGTGCCTAGGCATACAAAATGGTGATTATAGCGCGTAGGAAGGACTTATAAAGTGTAGCGGCTTAGGTTACATAATAGAAATGAGTGCTTGAAAGGGCTATGCCCCCTCCCGTCTAGCAAGAGGGTATGTGAAGCTCCCCATCGGGGTCTAAGGGGGGTGCCCCAGAAGCTTTGCAATTTGTGCACTTTTTTTTCAAAAGCCATACAAAATTTGATCACTTTTACGAAAATTAGGCTCGAATTATCTGAGCTAGCACGTTGTAGCACATTTGCTTTTCATTATATACTGTTCCTGTTCAATTGCAAAAATGGATGCACTTACATGCATGTTATTATAATACCCGGGAACCTCAAGATATAGAGGGGTTATTGTACATATACATACTTAAAATAAGCTGCTACAACATGGCAATCGTTATTTTAAAAAAATCCACAGAAAAGTTTAGAAACCATGGCCGCTACAGCCGTTACAGTTCATACGCCACTGAATATCGATTCAGCTTCTCTTTATGCAAAAAGATTACATGTGTTATTTTGTTGCTGCATGCATTGGATGCCTTGATTTCACATACCTAAACAAATTTGCATATTAAATCGAGCACTTTATTTTAAAATGTGACCTGGACAAAGTGTTTGGATACACGATGCACTGTTTCATTTTTTTAAAACCATGCATCTGTACATGTATTAAGTAGCTATACCTTTTCAGCCACCTCTATATAATATTCACGACATCCAAATAACCTCAATTATAATGATATACATGTGTATACTACTTAAAGGCATCAGGAAATTATTTATTTTTGTGTTGCATTTGATAACCATAACATGCCGCATAAGTTTTAATGCATATACATTATAGCCTTGGTTCACAGCTTGCATTGGCATATTGAACATAAGTACATATGCCATTGTTGTTTAGTGCTTGGATTTTTTTTTATGCCAAAGCCTTATATCTGTCAAATCTGTGCAAAGAGTAACAAATGTAAAGATACGCAATACAATCATGCACTTCAAAGATCAATTTACTCAACATTATATGTAGATAAATAGTATTATGTTTACGCTATGCATGTTTGAACTATGACTAAAAATAAAATTATATTTCAGAGGTTGAATTATTGATTAAACAAATCAAAGCCAAGCCACTCAAGATAAATATTAAAGCAACTGTCATCGATGGCTGTCAGCTACTTCTTTCTGAGCTACCTTCCATTCAAATGGATCACCTTCAACTACTGCTTGAAAAGATGATTGGACAAGAGAATAAATTTACCTTAAAACAATTGAATAATAGTAAAGCATTATTAGAATTTAAGAGAAGTATGCCTGATGAAGGTAAGTACATGTACATTATACATATATAATCATTGTACATAGTGCTTGATTATATTAATCTTTTCCAGACATTGATGCAGTTGTAGCAGTACTGACTAGTACTAAAGTGAAAGATACCAATATTAAAGTGCGGAAACTGGAACTACCTTATGTAGAAACATCACCAAGTATATCTCTACCATGCAGGCTGCTTTTGTCAGGGTTCTGTTCTGTTGATATTGATCATCTTGGCCTGCTTATTGAAAGAACTGTTGTGCCATTAAAATACAATACTGATTTTCTTCTTGATATGCATGGTGATTCTGCAGCATTGATGACATTGAAACAGCAATTATCTGACACAGGTACATGCACAAGTCACCACAATATGTGTGTGGATTAATGCTATTCCTCTGCTTTCACCTTGCCATGTTTGTGATTTGCGCACCTATTTATTTGCATTGCGGGATCCAATTTATTCAAAGTGGATCAGCTCACTATACATAGGTAGCTACTAATCACCAGTGCTGCATTGAATCTAGTTATCCCATGAACACATGTATGTAGCAACTGCCGAGATACAATTGCCCAGGTAAAAAAAAAGTCTTAAATGATATTTGTACTGTCAAAGCATTCGGAAATAAACTTTAATGTGACCAATAGTTATAAGTAGTGCCTAGATAAGTATATCAATTCAAATGTGTAACATTTTATCCTACTATCTACATGTAAGTTCAATGTTTTCATTAAAGTTATAAGATGCAATTATGTATACCACCCCTTCAATCTCTAATCACAACTAAAACAGTAGTTTTCATATCATGTAAAGGATTCAAAATTTCAATGTGTAAAAGAATTTTGTTGTGAAATCTGTTTTCTTCAAGACACGATTATTTTTGTGTGGCATTGGTTTTACAATTTGTAAAAATCATTGTGACATAGTTATGCAATATAAGCGCAGATATCCATTTCTAATATAGTGATTTAAACCCCACTCCCAGTTGGGTAGAACATGGTTTGTTCAATTACTGGCACTGATATGAGAAATTTGCACAAACTTGGTCAACATCAATATAATAGCTATTAGAATTATGTTTTGTGGTTAATATTGCTGGGCATTGATGATAGAACGATAAGTTATAGAAATGATGAATACATATACATGTAGAATTAGTTACTGGTGAGATAGTATAGCACACCTACCATTACTCCTTGTTTGCAGAACAAAACAAGATTATAACACTACTGACAAAAGTGGAAGTGAAAGGTTCTTTTCTTAACGTCGAAGTATTTAACGATAAATTTTTTCATAATTCAAATTATAATTTTTATGTGGCATTGCTTTTCCTATGTGTAAAAATCATTGTAACATAATTAAGTGCAGATTTCCATTTCTAATATAGTGACTTAACCCCCACTCCCAGTTGGGTAGAACATGGTTTGTTCGATTACTAGCACTGGCACTAATATGAGAAATTTACACAAACGTGGTCAGCAATCTATTAGAATTATATGTTTTGTGGTTGGCATTGATGAAAGACCAATAAGTTATAGAAATGATGAACACATATACATGTAGAATTAGTTACTGGTGAGAAAGTTTAGCACACCTACCACTACTCCTTGTTTGCAGAACAAAACAAGATTATAGCACTGCTGACAAAAGTGGAAGTGAAAGGTTCTTTTCTTAACGTCGAAGTATTTAACGATGAAATTTCACCAACTACACTTCATATTTCAAATATACCTCCAAACTGTCAGCTTGGTCTCCTTGGGTTGCATTTGGAAAAGCCCCTTAAAATGGAACATGAAAGTCAATTCACTTTGACCCCTCATCTTTTAAACTCATCTGCTTTGGTTACATTCAAGAAATGCCTAACAACTCAAGGTAAGTGTAAAATCATATGTTATGTGTTTTCTTTGAGAATAAGGTCTCTGCACCAATATTATACATGTGTGTTGCACAATAAAGGAAGATTGACTTATTTCCATCTTCCTTTATTGTCAAAGAACTGTTAGATTTTATTTATTGCTTAATTAAAACTATAAATTAACATAACCTTTTAATGCTGCTACTAACTTGGTACATGTGCTGGTGTAAAGATTTTTAATTAAGCAATAAATAAAATCTAGCAGTTCTTTGACTATTTTAAATTTCAGTTGTTGAGCATAATTTTTATTTATCTGACAACTTTTAATAATTAAAGAAACGCAAAGTTCAATGTACATGATGACAAAATTTAAAAAATAAAATAAAAATAATTATTACGGATAACATGATGAAAATGTCTCTGTTGCTAGGATCAGGGAGTGCTGCTCCATCATCAAACACTAGACCACATCACCATTTCACACTAGAGTTGCACAAACACAGGCTAGCAGATCTCAAGACTAACTGTTTCTGAGTAAGACTTCTCCCATTTTGTTGCAAGGCTAGCAACAATACACTTCATAAAATGGTTTGCCTCTCTGTGCAGGAGTCCACCCACTGAAACAACAAAGGGTGTAAATTGATCACATCGGTCTTCAACAGCTTTCTGATAAATCCTTTACTTATCTTTGCTGCAGTGCATAAAAACTCACTTTTAGCCTATAGCAATAATGTACCTACATGTTGTAGATCAATCAAAACCTGTCAGTTATCACCTCACATCTGTGTGTATTTATACATCCCAAATACACTTAAATGAAATGAGTATGCATATCTTCATTTGTAATGACTGAAGCAAGAATTTTACAAAATCAATTTTAAAAATAAATTTGTTTGATTAACAGTAAGTACATCACAATCAAGTATAATATAGGACAGCTATTCTATATAAAATCTTGTCAAACATATAGCATTCGTATCTTAAGTTTTTATGTCATACGAAAGGTGAAAAATGTTTTTGGTGTTTAGATATTCTTAGCCTGAATCAAAATGAATAGAACAGTCTGATAAAAATAATGCAAACTTTTTTAATGTCATATTTTCAGCGCTTTCATGTCAAAGAAATGGCTAGAACCATCCTAAGGGCCAATGGCAATGGGTGTAAGAGCTTCATGAGTATATTAATTCTATTGGTGGTGTTGTACAAAGCATGTGAATTCGCAAACAGATGATAAATACTCTGAAGATACAAGTAGAGTTGTAACACTGGATGAGGAAACCACATACATTGACACAGATGACTCTGAAATGGAGACAAGCACAAGAGATCATGTCCTCTTGTTTCTGTGTACCAGTATTTAAAATTAATGTAGCCACCTGCTCTTTTTCATGTGCATGTTCTACCAATTGCAGAAAATTGATAACTGCATTGCATGGAGAAGCTGATTCTGTGTGGAAATTGAGCATCTGCCTTTTGTTATGCAACAATTACTTAATCATAAAAGATTAAGCCATGCAAGTGGTCATATGAAGTGCCAATTGCCATGCCTCAAGAAATTCTCTCTAGAGCCATGTTATTATTCATGTGCATTTGATGCCATATTGTTGGCTTTTTTTTTTTCATGCTGATTCTAGGGCTATAAAAACAACTTGCAAACAACTGTCATAGGAAACAAATAATGTCCACAATATAGCTACTTTAATTGAGTGTAACTGATTTTAGTTAGTTTTAATATTTGTATCAGATGTCATCCAATAGTTAAAATGATTGGGCACAATTAAAAGTAATTGTGAAATGCTCTATAGACATAAAGCAAAATTCAATACTTTTTTGCATTATCATCTGGGAGCTCATGCTCTAAGCTTTTTATGTGCTACATACATGTATATTTGCATTTGTGAATGCCTTTTATTTCATTTTGAAGGGAAAATGTGAGCTTTAGAGCCACTTTAGTATACATATGTGAGCAATATGTGATTTTGTGGCTAAAAGTGCATATACTTCTGTATAAAAATTTAAATTTCTATTTCTAGAACTGGAGGAGGCTATTAAAAGAATTAATACTACAGAAATAAAAGGCACACATTTGAAAGCGGCTGTGTTCACAATGGCAAGTGATAAGTCAGAAGATGCTTCAACTCTGATTCTTCAAGACATACCAGATAATGTAGATGAAGAATATCTTGTAACATTTTTGAGCATTGCTATGAATATAGATGAAAGGGAATTTTCTGTTAAGTCTCTTGGAAATGGTGCTACAATGCTTTCATTTAAAAAATGCTTGACCGATAGTGGTAAGTTTAAATGATCTAACATCCATGTAGGCAGGATAAATTGTGTTTGTATTCAGTAATAGAGAGTATCACAACACCAAAGTTTTGATATTGTGCATTAAAAAACTTGTAAGCATTTGTCTTTTTAATGTAGATGTACATGTACATGTATGCATTCAGAACATTAGCAACAGATAAGTTCTGAGGACTCATTTCTCTCTCCTAATCTATTGTCATTCCTGGAATAACAGCATTACCTATTATTCAAAAGACATACCTGTTAAAATGGAATTATTAAGTCATGTTACAACCTCTTGCTAATATCCTTTTAATGTCATTTAGTTTATTGACATTCACATTTGAATTTAATTTATCATTGTTCCAAAAGTCATGTCTAATGTTTGAAGTCACAGCCACAACTGAAGGCTTACCTTGAAACAACCATACATATAATCATATACATGCAAGTAATGTCATTTACATAAGTTGTTTTCTCTAGGCACTCCATTTATGTTTTCAATTTCCAAATTCCAACAGTCAGTTAGTCTAAGATGATAGAAATTTTTTATGTGGTTTGGTTTATATAGCACATGGTTTCTGCCCGGTCAATCAAAGGCCATTATGTGCATGTAACTAGGACACTTGCCAATTGTTGCTGATATCATGGTCATTTATAGCATACTTGAAGCTTGAGTTAATTATCACTGATTGGAATGATGGTAATGATATCTTAAGACTGCAATGTCAGACCAATGCCACTCTCATCAATTTCTCTCACGGGCATTCTGGTCGATACAATTCATTTGATTGGAACTTTGTACCACATGCCGCTTATATCTTTGAGGCCCCGCTCAGGTCAATATCACCTTTTATTTCCTACATCGCAAGTGTACGCAAAGCAAAACAAGATATTTTTGTGTCACTTAATTGGTTTCAGCAATCAAGTTATGTTTTTTCTTGATCCCTGAGTTAATTGCAATTTGGAAAGCAAGCCAATTAGAAGATGAATCTACTGGGTGGATGGTAAAAAGTTGTATAGCTGTGTATTTAAAGGTCATATATATTTCTTGACATGTTTTCCAGTACATAATAAGACAGTGCTATATATCATAACAATGTGGATAACAATTCATGATAATGGGATGCTTCACCTTGACAGTTGAAGTTACAGTTCTAGCATTTTTAGGGGAGAAGAAATGTACATCCAATTATACATTGAGTGCTATACAATTGTGTCACTCCACATTATTCATAGTCAAGCGTTGTTAGTTGGCTTTGCTTATCAAGTTTAAACAAATGTGAGAAAAAAAGTATTCTTAATTTTGCAGTATTGACTTGCATTGTCAGACTCCACTTATTCAATTTTTGCTTACTTGTACAGCTCTTCAGGATAAAATTTCTAAAATTCAAAGCAAAATTATAAGAGGCAAGTTTGTAAAAGTGGTTTCCTGGAAGACAACACCTTGTATTTGCGTGCAAGATATAACTGAACACTATGATGAGGATTACCTATTAAATTATTTCGAAAGTGGAAAAAGGTCAGGAGGAGGTGAGGTTGTGTCTCTGGAACTATTTGGAAATGGTGAAGCTAAAGTCATGTTCAAGGAACTCAAAGGTAATATTAGTACACAAGCCATCACAATTGGATTTTCTGTGGTGCAACATCTATCACATATTTACCCTTTTGTGTGATAATTACTTAGTTTTCTTCAATATGCTTATATCGAAAATGTGTCCCTTAAGTTGTCAGGCAATATATTATTAATTGCACTTATTACAATTACCATAACCCAAATGATTCAGCTTAATGATTGAGCTCAATACTTGAATTGGGTATGTTTTTACAATGTGGGTGTCAAAACTACATGTACATGTATATCGTACACTTATATTTTTGCTAACTGTTTTACCTCTCTCACAATATAACTTTCTCCCAATAAAGGATAACTATGGCTTAGATATGGTATTAGGTCCCCAACATCCAAAAGACTCTACCACCAAAGGAATGCAAACCCAGCTTAACTCTCAATATTTTACCTCATTACTATGCATGGTGCTTTTTTCTTTTCTGCTTGCATTCCATCGTACACACTATGTGTAGGGTGTCATAATTTAGCAGGTATGTGATGCAAAGAAGGTTTGCCCAACTCCTAGTTAGGGATGAGGATATAAGCAGGATGCATTTGCCAAGCTTCATGACGCAGGCTCCTTCTGGCTTTCAGTTGTGCACCCATGTATGCATGGGGAGAGAACTTTTAAAAGGAGCAGCTTCAATGATAATCATTAGATCTTCACAATCTTGCATTTAGACAGGCCACTCTTGATAAGTTTTGTGCTGTCCACTTTCCTGAGCTGCTTCCTTGGGCAGCTTGGTGTTAAAGAATTTTGCAGTGGCAAATGCCTCCAAGTTCTATGCCATAATAAAGTGAGTGGGTTTGTTCTTGCCCTGTCTATGTGTTGGTTTCTATAAATTTCTATAAATTGGTCCACATTTCCCTTATCTTTCTCAGGGAGCTATCACAGGCTCTCAGCCAAAACCAATGACAATCAAAACCTATGACTACACTTGTTCCATCACTTTTCAGTGGTTATACAAAGGGGCAATGCAGCCTCCATCAGAGTAACACTTAGTTCACCTTTCACTACTGACTTTTAGGCTTTAGTATTAGCGAACATAAAAAATAAAATAAAATAAAAACATGAAACTGTATGTATGCATGTATGTGTGTGTATGTATGTATGTATGTATGTATGTATGTATGTATGTATGTATGTATGTATGTATGTATGTATGTATGTATGTATGTATGTATGTATGTATGTATGTATGTATGTATGTATGTATGTATGTATGTATGTATGTATGTATGTATGTATGTATGTATGTATGTATGTATGTATGTATGTATGTATGTATGTATGTATGTATGTATGTATGTATGTATGTATGTATGTATGTATGTATGTATGTATGTATGTATGTATGTATGTATGTATGTATGTATGTATGTATGTATGTATGTATGTATGTATGTATGTATGTATGTATGTATGTATGTATGTATGTATGTATGTATGTATGTATGTATGTATGTATGTATGTATGTATGTATGTATGTATGTATGTATGTATGTATGTTTGTATGTATGTATGTATGTATATATGAACGTATGTACGTATGTACGTATGTACGTATGTATGTATGTACGTATGTACGTATGTACGTATGTACGTATGTGCGTATGCACGTATGTGCGTATATACGCATGTACATATGTACGTATGTACGTATGTATGTATTTATGTATGTATGTGCATAGTAATATCTTTACAAAAATATAATAAAAATACAGGAAAATAATAAAATACAATGAATATGAATATTGATATAATATAAATAAAAAAATCAACTGAAAATGTTGAGCATGATGTTGCCCTAAATAATCAGAAATTTGCACATATACCTGATGCGATTTTAGTTAATTATAAGCCATGGAGGGTTCTCCTCCTGGAGATGTGGAGTCCACTTCTGTGACCATCCATGACTAGACAGCTCTCTTGCAAGTCACAAGAGAGAGTGAAACTCATCAAAGCCTCTTCCTGCACAATAGTACACTTGCAATTCCAAAACAGATATACTATGGACATAAACTTTTTTCCTGTCACCCAGTCTCCAACCTTATGAAAATTAACTGCGAAACATGTTATGTTTCATAATAGATACTAGACTCCTCGAAACAGATAGAGGCGAGGTCTCTACAACCCACAAATGAGGCTAAATGTGCTGATGGAGCAATGAACAGCACTCTTTGGGATTCTGCCATCACTGAATGATCCACAGGTCATAATGAAACTCTTTGTATATATAACACAATCTGCAAAGCCATTGGCCTTCATCTGGAGGGGCCCACTTTACATCCCTCACCTTTGCCATCACTATGGATCAAATGTGAACACACTTGGCATGGATGGGCTCAGTTGTCATTTTAGCACTGTTTTCCACTTCCGCCATGCCATGCTTAATGACATTCTGCACAAGGCATTGTCTCATGCCAATGTTCCTTCTGGGTTTGTGCCCACTGGTCTAGATCATACAGATCATAAGCATCCCAGTGGACTTACCAAGGCTCCTTGGTCATATGGCAGATTATTGGTGTGGGAAGCAACCTGTGTAGACAATTTTGCCCCTCCCCATCTATTAATCTCTGAAGCACAACAGCAGCAAACCAGGCTGAGCAGACCAAGATTCAAGAGTACAGTTACCTCAACTCCCATGCATACGACTTCAATTGTTGCTTTTGAACCCACAGGATTCTATTTGTTATCAGACTTCAGTGCTGCTTCCATGCCCCTCTCCTTTGAATGATGTTTAATGAATGTTACGTATTTATATGTGCATAAGTACACTTACACTTATACAAAACAGTACTATATAGGGGGTGAAAATAATTACTGGTATTATTTTTTAACTTTTAGTAACTGACAGGGCCTGTTATAAAGTTGTATGTTACATAACTTCAATCCCATTTATTACAGTCATGAAAAATGTGATCCAAAGATCACATGACATTCTTGGAAAATATGTAACTGTAATTCAAGATAATCCACTGAAAAAATGTGGTTCAAACAATTCTGAGTCAGTTGTACTAATCCAAGTTCCTCCCACCATAATGAAAGCACTGTGTGGAGATGAAAGAACCATAAATGTGCTTTTAAGTGATCTGCATGCATCTGTTAGCCTGGATAAGGATAGGTCAGCCATAAATATTTCGCTATCCAAAAAAACTCCTGCAAGATGGACAGAACGTGCAAAATCTGTTGTAAATAAATACATTGACAATAATTTTGCAGAAAAGGATCTTCCTGTTTCTAAAGAGGCTGCATTAGAAATTTTCAATGCATTGCAACAGTGGAACAAAGATGGCATTCTATTTTCATTTTCAGAAGAAAGCACCATTTTACATTTGGTGGGACATCCCAAGTTACTCGTTGAAATTCAAAATAAAGTTAGTGATATATTATCTGGTTTTAAAGTCATTAATGAACATATAACTTTGGAACCAGATGATTATGATTATATTTTGCTTATTAAACAGCAAGAAATAACCAAAACATTTCACGATGTCAAGATTACTTTCACTGATCCATATACTATACAGTTAAATGGTGTTACAAAAACTATTCGAAAACTGGTTGAGGTTATTCCAAAACTATCAGCCCATTTCTCTATGCCCATTACTTTGGATCCATTACTTACGCATTTTGCACTTACTAAAGATGGCCATAAGCAGATAAGTGATTATTTTAGTTCTTGTCATGGTATTTCTTCATGCATTAAAGGAGTTGGAAGTAAATGCTGTGTCCTTGTTTTGTGTGACCCAAAATTCAAAGAAAAGATTATCAAAGCTGTGAGTCCAGTTCAAGAGAAACTGCACATTGAAAAGATATCAGTAGCTTCTAAATTTTATGACCTACTCTCTGAGCCACATACCAATAAGGAGCATTATGAACTTTGTGCACATCTGCAAAATAAACATGGTGTTGTTATAGAAACATCAGGGAATGATGTTTTAATTGCTGGATTCAGGGACAAAGTTGCCCCTTGCCATTTAGAATTATATGAATTTATTCAATCCAAGTGTAAAATGACAAGCACTATAGAGATTGAAGATGGTATATGGCAGCTTTTTCAACATCACATGAAGTCTGAGTGGGATGCAATAGTTACACGTAATGCTGTTAAAATTGTTCAACGATTGGAAAACAAAATTACTACTCTCACCATTCATGGGCAAGCAGATATAGTTCATGAAATACATGAAAAACTATCTGCAATGAAAAAGACAATTATAACACAAGATGTATACCCACCTACATGTGCAATTGGCTTCCATGAGCATACAAAATGCAGTGATTGGAAAATCTTTGTTTCAGGAACAGAAACCATTAACAAGGTTTGCATTTCAGTAATAAATTTAGAAGATGGTACTAAGTCTGGTGTAGCTGAGGTTCAAGTCAAAGGCAGAAATTCCCCATGCAGTTTATGGACAGATTTCAAATCTAACGCAGACAGGATTACACCACCAGAATCAGTAATGCAGGGTCCTCCAAACCTGAAATGTTTAAAGATTCATAAAGGGAGCCTTCTTGATGTGAAGGTACTACATTTGTGCTTTATTTTCTATTTGCCGTTTACTCTTCTTTTTTTCTTTCGGCAGGCTGATGTATATGTTAATTCTACTAATGCTAAGTTTGAGCTCAACGGAGGAGCTATTTCACAGCTTCTTGCCGAAGCTGCAGGACCAACTCTGCAGGAAGAATGCATTTGTAAGGCTCCAATTGCTCCCGGTCAAATTGTTGTCACCGGTAGTGGAAAAATCAAGAGCAAGTATATATTCCATCTTTCCTTATCTAGTTATGATGGGCCAGGAGGAAGTGCTGAGAAGGTATGTTTGGTTGACATAACAATTAGTGTTGTTCAATTCCAACACTTAGATGGTTTAAGTCTTATACAAGGGCTTACTAAATCTCATTATAAACAGTGCTGTTACATTTCTACTGCAGTCAGTATTATTAGGCCCTGCTATTCATTACACCCACAGTTTGATTCAAACTATGTGTCCTCTTCTACATTTAGTGGATTCATATATGTCCTTTTAAGTTGCATATGAAGTGGATAGTACTTAGCATTTATCGTACAATGGTTTTGAAGAGCATGTTTACAATATAATCTAATGTGTTTAACATATTACAGAAATGTAAACATTAAAAGAGGTTTGTCATATGTGCACAGGAAGACATTTCTGAGGCACAGAATGACTGAGATAAGTGCACTTACCACTGCACAATTACCATAATGGATAAAATAAAAATCAACAGCCTGAAAAAATTAATAGCAATACAGTACACCTTCTACATATATTCCTAAATTCAAGCTCCTGCTGAAACACATTAACCTGAAGTATCAAATCTTAGATTTTAAGAGTCAAGTATTATATTTAATACATTTAACAAGAAAGAAAAGTGTAATAGTACGAAGTTCGTAGCTTGCTTGCCATTAAAAAAGGTCAACGTTCAGTCTTACATCATCTAATTTTCTTCTGTTACTTATCATAATGCTGGGGGAGAACAAATAAGTGGATGAGAGTGACTGATGGGGTGATTCAGCTCATGTTGTGCATGTGTGTCAGTTATAATGACTAAACAATGATATGGGAAAAACAATACATATGTGGATGTAAGATGTGATTCCTGTCAATGCAACTCCTCAACTAAAGGAACAGGAACATTGTGCTGAAAACTGTCCCATGTAATATAGATCACGGAATATTATTATTTATTAAACATCCTGATTGGCTGATAATTTTGGGCTCAAATTATTCACTTCGATTAACCAAAATCTTACTAGAATGAATTAATAATTACTGACAACTCCAAATTGAAATACATATAAATTTATAGGCATCCAACTTGTTAATTAATAAATTCAAAGCAGTTTTAAAAACAATATACATATATCAAGGGAAATCATTTATAAATAGTTAATTAACAGAGGAGTTCAGCCCATGCACTGGGCCTGGGCATCCAAGTGAACTTGGCCACGTATGAATTGTTTAGCAAGAATGGCAGCACCTCATTCCCACCTGATTTAAAGTCATCTTTTTAGCTTAAACTATGTTTATAGCTGGGAGTCCAAGAAACTGCTGTCTGATCTTGCAATTACACTTCTTAGCATATTTGGGGGCTTCTACAGAATGGTAGGTTCACCACACCTATTTTTGCTTCAGATGCCCCCTGCCATCATAATTGATGCTACTAATTATGTACACGCGTTAATAAGTAATAACATCGACATTATTATCATAATTATATACAATAACCTATAATATGATAACCTATAATGATCAAACAATTGCGAAAAGTGCAATAACTATTCTCAGAATTGCTTCTTACATGGACATTGTGGTGCTATGCCCAAATATATGCTCGAAAATTATTGTTATAATAGCTGTACATAGATAATGGTGTTTGCTGGTCTTGCAAAACATACTGTGATTATGACCCTTTCAATCATCTAAAATCTAGGCCCCATATTATGTGAGATCAATTAAGTGTCCAATTTTGAAATATTTTGGGCACCAGCATGAACTGATGTTGCATTATTTCATGCTGTGTTAAAACAAAACACACACACACACACATGCACTGATGCATCACAATTGATTGGACACTTGGGTTCTGATGTTACTCCTGTGTTTGTATGTTACTCCTGTGTAGTGGCAGAGTAGAATAGCAATGACAACTGATAATATTTTCATGGGTCACACACAACTAGAGATCCAGTTGGATTAGTCCATGCACATGCTACTGCCAATAGGTGTTGATGAGATGGGAGATCCACCTGCTGATTACACCTGCATTTTTATGGCAGTGTTTTTAGATTGGTACATCATTAGGTCAACCCCTCCTGCTTTTATTATGAAAACTTCCATGTGATGTTTGCTTATTTCACTGATGTCGGATACTACTACAGCCAGCATAGATAGATTTAAAACATGTCACGTGATCATTGACTTGGCAGCAAAGCTATCACTTAACTCTCTTGTTTGAATAGGCCTAAATTTTTTTCTTCCAACTTCTACTGCCATAGAATCCAGCCTGGTCACTGCTCTCACCCATCAGGTTTGTAACTATAATTTACTTGAATCACTACACACATGCATGTTCAATGCAAGCTAGAAAATATGTTGACGCAGAGACACAGTTGGTATGGTTTTTTGTAAGGAACACACATACATTTGTTTGTACGCAAGGTGTTCCATCTTTGTGAAGGATCAATCTAGCCGCAGCCTGCGCGCCGCTCCTTCCTCCCAACTGCTAGATTTCCATCACCGCCCCAGACCAAGGAATACGTGCACAGTACACATTATATATAGCATTAAGGTCCGCATTAACGTCACTCTAGACCTGGAGGCTCCCGCTATTCAGTCTCTTTTCATCCTTTGTCAGGGTGGTAGGTCGTGAACCCTGACACTTCCCACTTCTCCTGCGACAAATATCATTTGTCGAACGCTCACACCGGCCTACTGCTTCTGATATCATCGGAGACCTCCAGTCTATCACATTCCTTAGTCTATATCCTTCTCCTGCGACAAACAACGCCGTTTGTCGATTGCGTATTCCTATCGCCGTCTTCAGTCGTACCTCTTCAGCGCCCGTTCAAATACACCTTTCCGCACCGCACAGTCACTTTGCCCGTTCCATGCATGATGGCAACCGACGGTCTTCCCACGTTCGGGAACAGCTGCACCATGCATCCTCAGGTTCTCCACTTTTGAGTACCGCTAGCCTTCTCTATCTAGCCGGCTACCCTCAGGTCTACTAGTCTCATACCCAGACCCTAGTACGTCACAGCTGCGGATGGATTACATCACCGCTACGCTAGAACTAGTTCTAGCGTAGCGGTGATGTAATCCATCCGCAGCTGTGACGTACTAGGGTCTGGGTACGAGACTACAGGTCTACCGCTTTTGGATACGCTGCCGCGCCAGCCTTCCTTCATATAGGTCCACCTCAATCAGTCCCATCACGACAGTGACTCACTCTTCTGGATCCATGGGTCTCCCTGCACAACTGTCAGGGATGGATCCCACCGCTGCCACCAAAATGTCACGGTCCAGGGTAAGCCCAGTACAAGTACGCACGGCCAGCGCAATAGCACAGCTGAATACTTCTCAACTTATCCAACTCAAGCACAACAAAAGCTGTCACACACACCAATACATGTTCTTTTATACACCTAATGTCTGTATAGCCCTGCGGCCAGTCAAACAATGCACATAAAAGAAGTAGCCTTCCAGACTCCTCGACGGTGCTGGGCCTCCTGCGAAAGGAACCAATCAACACCTATATTCAGGGTATTCAGGCCATTGAGCTCCAGAAGGGCTGTTTCCCAAGCTACCATGCTTCACAATCTTTCTTCAGTTAGCAGCCATGGACCAAAAGTTATGCTTGATTTGGAAATTTTTGTATGTGCAACGACGATGCATACCCATAGCAAATTAATTTAGTTTATGTATAAATATCACTAGTCCGCCACGCTATGCTTAATGACATTCTGCACAGGGCTTTGTCTTCTGCCAATGTTCCTTCTCAGCTAGAGCCCAATGGTCTCAATAGAGCAGATGATTAGCCTCCTGTTGGAATCACAATTAGTCTAAAAGAAACATTTGCCCCTTCCCATCTATTCATGACAACCTCTGAAGTGTGTGCAGCAGCAAACCAGGTGGAGCAGACCAAGATCAATAAGTAGTTACATCACCTCCCATGCATTCTTTCACACCTGGTGCCTTTGAAACTACTGGAGTCTGCGGCCCTCACTCCATGTCATTCTGGACAGACTTGGGTCACCACATTATGAACACCACAGGTGACAAAAGCTCTTTGTCATACCTCCTGCAAAAGTTTTCAGTGGCCATTCAGAGGGGGAATGCTGCATCTGTTTTTGGGAACTTTGCATCCAACCCTATCCCCTCTTTTGAATGATGTTTAGTGGTAGTATATTTTTATTCTGATTCTACATGTATATTAAACCATTACTAGTTAGTAAATGTATTAATAAAATAAAACGTCTAAGCCTTTCTTATTAAGTGTAATGAAAACAAATTCTATATAAAAAGTTTCTGTCCAATATAATATGGCCACAAATGTAGTGTACATTTCTTAGCCTCCCTCACTGCTTCAGGGCTCAGCTTATCATTTAAGATCAGAGCCATCTATCCCATTCCATTGAGCAGTTTAACATACATGTTTCACACTCAGAAGGGCTCACTTTTGATATTGTTGCGAATTCCTTGATCACCAAACCCAAAATCATTCATTGTAGACTCTTGTCATGAAGTCCAATTAAGTGCTAGAGTAGAAAATGTAGCTGTAGTAGAGGAGCAAACTCATCCCTGACATTATGTTTCCTAACTGGGAATGTGGTAAGCCAGTAGCCCTCAATCTCACCATTACTTGTAGATTACGTAAACATTGCTAGCAGACAGAAAAATGACACCATTTGTGTTTAACTGGGCTGGCAATGTGAGCACTTGTGGTATATGCCATCTAGTTTGTCCACAGGAATAGCATTACTTGCCTCTCCCTGCTCTCTTCTACACTTCCAAATATTTTAATAGCATGTTAGAGCTTTCATGATCATCTTTCTTCATTTAAAAATTGCAGCAATGCTAGGTCTTTGCACACATGACCTCATATTGTACAATTAGCAAAGCCCCTCAGTAACTACAATTGTCACTGCAAAAACACATGACACAAAATGTGTGCAGAATCCAAAAACATATAGTGACAGGCATCTGCATGCTATATGCAGGCTTGTAGAGTGCAAGCAACAGGCAGCCAATTACGGAGAATAGAAATAGGCGGAAAACAAAATGCCAAACATGTAATCAAGACATAAGTTAGCCATGTGGTTTCATGCAATTGTTGGCTAAATTACAGGCACTCTTTGGATAAAAAATCTGATATTGGATCATAATTAGGTTAACTTTATGTAACTTACCATTTATGTTATGTATATGGTATAGTAAATGAAAATCATACTTGACCTATTCCTTTATTTAGGGATGGGTAGTTTCAAAAGATATAGGGAAAGGCAGGTTGTTCTAATAAAACATAAGTCAAATCTATTTTAGGACCTTCAAGAGTTAATGGTCAAGTGTTTGAATGAGTGCAAGCAGAGGAAAATCTCTTCAATTGCATTTCCAGCACTTGGTACAGGACAGCTGAAATTTCCACCACAAGTGGCAGCAAAGATAATGATAGAGTCTGTGGCTGCAATGAAAGACTCAAACGATATAATGGTCCATTTTGTCATCCCTTTGGATGCTGTTCATAAGGCATTCACAGAAATGATGCAGCAAACCTCAAAATTGAATACAGGTAGGCCTACTTATACTTTTCCATCATCCATGCAAGTAGCATCAACTAGTGATAATATATTTGTTATCGATTGTGTCACTGTTGAAATTGTACAAGGAGATATAACAGATTGCACTGCTGATGTAATTGTTAACAGCTCAAGTTCAGATATGAAAAGTACGTCTGGTGTGTCTGGGGCTATCTTGAATAAAGGAGGATCTGAACTTGTAAAAGCATGTGAGGCCTACATTACTAAGAACAGGCAACTAGATGTGGGTAAAGTTGCAGTTACAAAGGCCAGTGGAGGTCTGAAGTGCAAGAGTGTCTTTCATGTCAACATACAGCCAGCACAGCTTGAATCAGCTGTAACTAAATGTTTGAATGAAGCCAACAACCTTAGATATCATTCTATTGCATTTCCAGCTCTTGCAACCGGTAATCATAAATTACCAGCTGATAAGGCAGCAAGTGAAATGCTTATGGCTCTCCACCAGTATGCCTTACAAAAGCCTCAACACACAATCCTGGTTTCAATTATTGTCTTTCAATCGCAACTGCTTAGTTCATTTTTGAAAATATTTCAACCATTTCAACCTCCAAACAGTACAAATGTTGATGCACATATTGAAATGAGTCAAAATGATCCAACTACAATTCATTCTGTACCTACAGACAGTGCAGCTACACCCTCATTTTTATTAAGAATCTTTGGAAAAAATGGTGGCAGTGTACTGACTACTGCTACAGTACTTTACGATTACTTCAATAAAAATTTTGTTTCTGAGACTTTTGACACAATAGTCAGTCCATCTGCAGAAGCAAGCAAAATGTGTAGTGATAATTGTGTCACCCTTCATCATGATTCAAAACTGAACTCCATAACCTTAACTGGACAAAAGTGCTGGGTGGATAATGTTCGTAGAAAATTTGAAAATGATAACATCCTACATGAAAAAATGATGAGTTTAAAACGCGAAGCAGAACTGCTACAGAAGCATGTAGAGTGGCAGCATCAAATATCTGACATGACATTTGTTCCATACAGTGCTGGTGTGAACTTTCAAATCGAAAAAGCATTTCAGAATAAAGAACCAATCTACCATCATAATGAATCATTGGACTCTTTTTGTATTGATTTTGAGAAGAAGATAGAAACTAAAACCAAGCCGAATAGTTCTGCAGTGCCCGTCAGGAGAGAAGATTTACTAGATCGTTACCGTAATGGTAAGTAATCTATATATTTTTTGACATATTTATGTATTACATTCCCTATCAATGTATTTGTCTAGATACACCTAAATCCTGGGAGAAAATGCCTATTGATCTACGGACAAAAAACGAGGCTATGTATCATTTATTTAATATTACAAATACTTCCAAGGAATATATAGATGTGCATCAAAGGTTTGTTTCAACAGTTCGTGCCAAAAAAATAGTTAGTATACAGCGTGTTCAAAACATAGTGTTGTATGCACAATATGTTGCTAGAAAGAAGGTGATGGAGAAGCTGAATCCACCAGGTACAAAGAATGAAAACATGTTGTTTCATGGAACTGATGTTCTTGCGTGTCACAAAATAAACTCCCAAGGATTTAACAGGAGTTTTTCTGGAGCTCATGGTAAGTAATGTGTTATCAACATATACTGAAATATTTACAAATAGCCATGGTTTTTATCTGCAGCAACTTACTATGGCAGAGGTGTTTACTTTGCAGTTGATGCATCCTACTCTGCTCACCCAACATACTCTCCATCTGACACCAATGGACACAGATACATGTACCTTGCTCGTGTATTGACAGGAGAGTACACTATTGGGAATCAAACCATGATAGTACCACCTCCAAAAGATGCTGCTAAAAATCCCAATGTACTATTTGATTCTCTAGTGGATAAACTTCCTACCCCGGCTATGTACATTGTATTTCAAGATGCCCAAGCATATCCTGAATACCTTATAACATTTGTAGATGGATAGTGGTGTAGAATTCAACACTGTACTGTGTACATGTAGTAGTGTTCTTACATAATAAAAACTGAATGCTTAGTTTGAAGCAATTGTAATATGCACATGTGTATCATATTGGAAAAAATATAAAAATTTAGCATACAATTTGTGCACAAATACAGTTGGTCATTATGCCTAAATGTAGCTAATATCAACATGTATAGAGCTTATGGAAAGCTGTCAAGGTACTGCTTGACAGTGCTGCTGCCCTCACATTGACCCAGGCAGTCTAATAATATATATAAGGTTTACTTTGCTGTCAGACTGAAGAGGATATAGGGAAGTCCTAAAGTCTAAAAAATCCCCAAATCATTTGACTGCCTTGGTCAGTGTGAGAGCAGCAGGAGCATGTATAACAAAAAACGCATTGACAAGTAGTCATGCAACAGATACTGTCTCCACATATATGTACATGTAACTTTCAGTAATTGTTTCATTTAGTAAAATGACCGAGATATACTTTTAGTCAAGGGTTTAGAGGCAAGTTCATAGCAACATGTTACATGGGTTTCCTATCATCTTCCATATCATCATGGGAATTTGTTGATGCTTCATTGAGAGACATTTGGTATGGTTTGCCACTCTGAATAGTCCACATCGAGGGCATCACAATAGAATAGAAGGTACTGGTACCTTGGTTAATATCATCTGCAGATAACATTTCCAGAGGCATATCATCCAGTGCAGTGCTGTGGGGATGTTTTAAAAAAAAATGATGCTGCATCCTTCATCCAATCTACCAGTCATTTTTGCTGTGGATATTTTGTTTAAAATGCTGCATCCTTTGTCCAATATACCTGTGTCATTTTTCCGGCTTGGCTAAAATTCTAAAGGCTGGTCACCACACTGGTGACATGGATGGCTGGACAATTGATCAGAATTACTCAGGTTAGTTCAGCTAGATGTTCTAGGGCAGCCACCTTACCTTCAGCTCCTTAAAAAGGAACACATCTACGTGTACAGTACAGCATGGTGGCTACCACACAAATGCAGTCTAAACTGGCCTCCTAAAAGATAAATTTGTGGCAAGAGATAAAATCAAATAGCTCGCCATTTTACTTTAATATTTACAACAACTTTGAATTACATGTAATTAAGATATGCAAAATAACCCTTTTTCTAAATTACATGTGTTGGATTGGCATTTACTAATTAATATTCAGACAACCTAAATCAAACTTAAACATGCAAGGTTATAAGTTTAGCAATTTCAACCCTGTCTTTGCATGGGTTGATAACTTTTACCCACAACAATTGAAGCCATTTCCCATGCAATTCTAAAAAGGTTAATAACTTTGTCCCATGGGGAGCATGAACAAAGAGCTTGAGGTTGTAAATGTAATGAAGAAAAGTGTTGTTGCACAAAAAGTGGTTTTTGAAACTGTAAAAGTGCAGATTGAGTGCCTGAGATCAAACTAGTCAATGAGCTGATGACCTTGCTCTTGTATTCTTGCAAGGCAGAGGTACACAGCCCTAGGAGAAAACTAAGGAACTTAAGGGGAAAAAAGTAGACGAGGAAGGCTGTATTGGATGAAACTGATGTAATCAAGGCCAAAGAGAATAGGTTGTCATTAGATGGCATAGAAGATTTGAATCAATCTGCTTATGACTTTGCCCCTTGCAAATGCTGAAGGTGTTAGAGAATTTGCATGTATGCAAGCTTACATCCCAGAAGATATCAAGGTCCAATGCTTTAAGAAAGGCAGTAAAGGGGAAGGAGGACGAAATGAAAGCTCTTGATAGCTAGTACCATTATAATTACACTGTACTCATTGAAGTATATTTTGTTCTACAACTCAGAGTATTAGTATGTATATTATTGTGTTCAAATATCCATTTGCATGCCTTTACAAAAACATGTTATATCAAATGAAATATGGTTTTTGTACCACAAATGCATTTAAATGGTCTAGGTTTGACTGACCACATAAATATAATTATGTGTATAAACCCTGTTGGGTGTTGGCTAAACGCGCCCACCTCTGTACTTGACTCAAGGCCGTAGCAGCCAGTCAGGCATTGGGGCTATAGCCTTTTTTTTTTTTTTTTTTTTTTTTTTTTACAGTATATATAATATAAATCAAGTAATTACATTTCAAGGATGTATGCTAATGTGTACTAAAGGGGGCAGTCAGACAGTAAACTAAAGAATAGATGAGACCTGTGCAACCTTTATAATCAGGTCGACAGGGGAGTGGTTAAAGGCATGGCCTATAGTTGATCGAGCTCCTCTGATGCACATGATGGAGGAGCATAGCAGGGAGAAGGAGAGATGGCATCGAATCCAGGCTATGGTTGAACTATAAGAGTGGCCCCACTTTGCTGAGAGCTTGGCAGCAATGTGTTTGTAAACCACTGTGGCCTCCCTTCCTAAGCCTCCAGTGGCAGAGAAGATGAGTGGGGTGAAGGAGGCATGCTCAACTTCGAGGATCCGACGCTCATAGACTCGTTTCTTTGAGGCCTCATGATAGCCTCCCCACTTTTTGCCCAAGGTCCACCTCAAGAAACGGCTGAAAACGATACAAAATTGTGTGTATACCCGGTATGAATAATTATATGATAATTATATTCACAGGTTACCCGCAGTAATGTAATTGTACTCCCATATTCGCTAGTTCGCTGCTATTGTTTTGTTTCGGGCTAATTTTAAAAACCAGACACATTTATGACTTTATAGTTATAAAATTTGTAGCTATAGATATCAACGTGAGGGCCTCATGCATCGATGGATGTCAGTTCAATCGACACTAACTTTCAATTGTCATCTGCATGAGATTCTTTCAGACATCGGGGGATAATCCTAATCGTACAACTTCCCTAAACGACATTTTAGCGTATTATTTGATATAATTATTATTTTGATTTTATATATGGGACAGTTTCCGCGAAAATGTCACCCCTTTATAATGTTATAAAAATGCTTCTTCTTTGAATCGATATATCTTCCGAACGCTAAACTCTATCGGCTTCCTATTTTCAACAGTTCATACTACACCATTTCTCTATGACAAATTACATTTTGGAGTCTTGCACTTGCTCCATGCCAGTATTGCAACGTTCGATACTCGACTGCGTTCAAACCCGCGGCGCCATAACTTTAGGTATAGTAGGAGTAATCAAGTCGCTTCAAATTCGGTTTGTAGGTACAGAGGTCCTATACATATCGATTTTAATTTTTATGCCATCCGTTACGGAGATACAGTTGAATAAACTACGTGCACTTTTTCCCGCTCGATTCGCGCCAGTGATACAACAACCGCCTCCCCATACATTGAGCGGGACGCAATTTGCCCAAATCATTGGCGCGACTCGAGCTGGAAAAAGTGCACGTAGTTTGTTTTATACTGTATCTCTGTAACGGATGGTATAAAAATTAACAAAATCCAATAGCTAAGCCTAAGGGATCTCTCTTTGAACAAACCGAATTCCTACCGTAAGTTATGGCAGGTTTGAACTCGGTGGAGTATCGAATTTCGAACGTTGCAATACTGGCACAGAGCACGTGCAAGAACCCAAAATGTATCTTACAATAGAGAAATGGTGTAGTATAAAGTGTTGAAAATAGGAAGTCCATAGCCTTAACCACTAGTAAGGTACATGTACAGTGGCTCAAATGCAAGGGAATTTGATAACATTTGGGACAGTCTCCGAGAAAATTGCCCGTCGCTTATACGTGTACACTAATATAGGGTGTCTTCGAATGAACGCAACGCTTTTGATTGTGAACAACTTTTGATAGGATGGAGCAAAAATCTGATATTTTATAATAGAGTTGGATGGTTTCCTCAAATTTTGTTCCATTAATTTAAGTAAAAAATAATTAATAATGCCAATTAATTTTAATAAGCACAACAAATTATAAAGTTTGTCTGTGTTCAGGTATCGGTTGTGAAGCTTCGACCAAAATATTGGATTTTTTCCACCTGCTAAACTAAAACTACAATCCACTGCCTATTTTTCTTCGCATGCGCATGCGCATACGACCTCGTCCTAAGACTTAATGATTAAATCGCTGTCACAGTCACGTGATAATACGGAGGCGGTACAAGCACTCAAGCCTGATGCCCCATCTTCTAGTGGGTGTCACATCACGTAATATAATTCGACTCCGTATGCCTCACCAGCTCAATATGCTTTCCTCTAAGCTATCGAATGTGGTGTGCAGTGTGCTGTTTGCACCAATTAGCACAATCGTACAGAGAGGCAATGAAGGCTTAGGGTGTGGTACGTATCGATTGATATGCGATGCCATTCTGTGAGTTAAATCCGAGACGCACACACGTGGCCTGGGTTAGTAGACACGCTAAAAGGAAATCTGATAATTGATTATACCTTACAGCTCTCTCAGAGTTTAATTAATAGCCTATATCAGTATCTCAAGCAGCACGCAGTAAATTGTGCGCAGATCTCATTCTGGCTCTGTCTACCATAGCCGGCTTAAAGAATACTTTTGTTGAAACTGTCACTGATGTGAGTGCGACTTATGAAAGCTCATATGTGAAGGGTCAGTGACCTATCCATTGCGCTCCGTGCGGATATAGGTCGGAGCGGGTCATTTTACGAGTACCGAAAGGATTTAAGCCTTACTTATCTCGGCCCGATCCCGAAAAGACTTGTTCTGTAAGCCTGTACCGTTAAATGCAGCAGATCCCTTCTCAGGGCCTTCTGTGACCGAACGGCAAAACTTTTTTGGCTGTCCACCCGGGTGTCCAATTGTATCCCCGGCCGGGTGGACATTCAGGATAATGGACATTAAATATTAATAATGTTTAGTAACATGTGTACCGATCACATGTTCACCATGCAGTCATCTATACAAGCACAGTAAAAGATTTTGAAGCACACCGATATAGCTTTATGGCTTAGAAGGAACAGTAGGCTTGGTCACCTTTGCTGAACCGCCTTGTATCTTTCAAACTTAGTCTAGTCTCGCAAGCCAGACATACTTCGACGAACCGTACTATGACGTGGACTGGGGACTAGCACGAGTTGTACGTCTGGGGACATCGGCCACTCATTAATTATTTCGACACAAACTCCAGCAGACCCAATCAGAATACAGCTTACATATTGTCATGTGACTTCTAGCGGTTTTGTCGCATTTGCCTTATGACGCGCACGTAAGCGAGCCTCCGTTTATAACTCCGCGGATCATTTTTGGTGAGGCAACCGTTTTTTTGGAAAATTATAGGTGTGTCCTACGTTTAGGTTCATAACTTCACTTCCTTAAGCGCAAAGAGTTCACCAATTTCCCCATTTTACAAGCTATGATTTCTCGATATTTATAATCTCGTTGCGTTTCTCTGAGACTCTCCGTTTTTGCTCTCCACTAAGTTGAAGGTCGAAGGTATCCGTAACTACTGGTACCATACGACGTACTGTTAGTAAGTCCGCGCCCTGTCTACCGCGTTAATGATTTGATGCGTGCCAGGTTGCTACATTAAACTGTAGCAGCCAAACAAAGAAAGCTGCCGATTACAAGTTACAGACTTACAGCTATAGACCTCGCTTTTAGATTCTCTGTCTAGTACAACAGTGTCTATGATTTTTAATACTTAGGATTTATATTCTTTTGGCATCAACTGCTGTAACTGAAAGGGTGCTTTAGTTAAATCTTCCTTGAAGTGCTCCAGGTGCTCTGTATTGGTGCTTCTATCAGATGGTCTATGAAGGTCCCCCCCCCCCCCCCCCCCCCCCCCCCCCCAAATTTGATCCGCGGAAAAATATCCGGACGTAATGTAATGTGACGTCATAGGCAAAAGGTCCATTCTGGAAGCTGTACATGCAGCTGCTACATTTCTGGGGAATTTGCGGTTCGCTCAACCACAGAAATTGGCCGGAAAGCACTTTTTTAGGGAGGGACGTTCGTTTTGCTACCCTTGACTTCCGACTGGCAATGGTGGTCTCATTCGTACCCAGACCCAGCTTTCGAATGTTTGGGTCTGTGTACCCAGACCAAGTTATGAATGTTTGGGTCTGGGTACGAAGGTATATATTTTCGACGAGCTACAGATAAGTTCAGAGACTATTTAATGAAGGAACAGGTGAGGGCTATCACCGAGCGTGGTATCCGCTGCTATTTACGCTGGTGAAAACGGTGTAGCTGTAAATAATATTTTGGGAGGTACATGTAAGCACCGGGTTGTGTACCGTGACTCGGTGTTTCTATCTTCCTTCGTTGGTCAGGCTTTTCTACCAGCCACGAGGCATTTAGTACGCCGTTGAGCCATGTGTTTTATATTCCTTGCAATAATTGCATGTGACTTGGAATTATGAATAATTAACATATTTCATGTGACGCGGTTGTGTGATTAAATCAGATTGAATATGCATTAGTGGCCGATGTCACCATGCAGACGTACTATTCGTGCTAGTCCTCAGTCCACATCTTAGTACGTGTGGCTTGCGAGACTACTTTCAAACGCGTTTGCAAGCTGCTACGTTAATTGTGCGTAGCCCGGCAACAGTACATTAAAACGCGTGTGTGCATGACGCCATACTGCTAAATACATGTATATGTACATGTTATATGCTTTGCGCACGAGCAAATCCCAGGATTTATTTGCTTGCGCACTAGCTATAGCAATCAGAGGATTGCGCGACCAATTAATCCATGGTTTGCACAGGACCATCCCTGGATTGCCCAAATCCATGCTCTGCACGTAACATATGCATGCATGTAGGCAGAGATCATATATAAATAATGTTACATATATAATCAAACCGGCACGCAGTAAGTGTTTTTAAGTTTCGCCACATGAACCAACAGCACATAACCCAATACTCGTAAGCGATATGGTGTTTTATATCTACCACGCCCTGCCCCAGCCCAATATGGACCAATGATGGGGCCTGGAAGAACGATGCTAGGAAGAACTATATAGCCCTGGGTAGTCTCGGCCCCAGACCCTCTCCGCTACGTAATACATCCGCAGCTGCGTCTGTTGGGTCTGGGGCCGAGACTAGCCCTGGGGTCCGTCACGTGCCAGCTCTTGACGGCCCTGAATACAAGCTCAGTGTGCCAGGGGTGGATATAGGGGGGGAACATGCAGCGTTCTGCATGTTACCATCCTTGGATTTGCAGGATTGCACATTGTTCTAGTCAAGCGGGATCTAGATCGGTCTAACTAAATCCTCCTATTAACGAAATTTAATTTTGCATGTGTGGTTAATCGCGTGATCGATCGAATTGTGCGTGTGAGCAGGTACGTAAATGGAATGGATCTCAGATTCTTTTCCTCAGAAAACAGGTTATTACCGTAGCTATAGAGCTAAACAAACTAAAAGTACTAATACTATATAGTTAAACATACGCGAGTCGTTATAGACCGACATCTAGCTAGCGCATGGCCACCTGCACGCTTCGGTCACAAATTCACAAAAGCTTTGCGTCACGAAGTAGCAGTAGGAACCATAGCATTGTGAAAAATGAAGAGTTTTTTCGTCGCTATCCATGCAAGCGCAGGCTCTAGTAATCCATGATGTTTGTATTGGATATCACTGGGAATTTCATGCTAAATAAACGCAAAAGCAAAAACCGGCTGGGTCTTCGCCCCAGACCCCACTGGGGGAGCTATTAGCGCTCCCCCAGACCCCCTTGCTGTCACGGGAGGGGGCACGCTCTCCCCCTCACGTACCCTCCCCCACTTGTGAATATATTTATCGCCCCTCCCCCCCCCCCCCCCCCCCCCCTTTTCCAAAACCCTGGATCCGCCCCTTGTGTGCGGGGATGATACTCGTCACATGATACATACGCACCGCGCATGTGCGTAGGGATCACGTTCAATTGATATCCGGTTAAATTTGGGTGGGCTGCTTTGCCTGCTTACGATTCAGTAGTGGCCGAATTTTTTTTTGCCAGAGGGCGATTGCACCTTTATCAACTTAGAGAATGGCGTTACCTATTCGCTTCCAGGAGCACTTACAGGTCAGTGCAAGGAGCTGTATGCAGTACATAGGCGGCGGAAAGTAAATATACCTGGGGGAGGGGGGTGGGGAGGCGGACGGGAAAAGTACAAAAACTGGAACGGTACGATTAGCCAAATACGAATTGAGGGGGAGGGGTGGTTACTACATTCACTACTGCATGGTACATTCTACTACGGCGTTTACAGCAATCTCGTCCGTTGCAACAAACTTTGAACATCAAACATTGTGAGAACGAGGTGCAAAGTGGCGTTTATCTGATAGCTAGACTACGGCAACAAGAGTTCGGGGGCGGATACATGTTTGTTAGGCGTAGCCCACCTAGATTGTTAGCATTTAATTGGGGGCCCCTCTAAACCAGCAAGGAGGTCTGGGGATGTGCTGTTAGCTACCCAGTGGAACCGGGGGGAAAAAATCCCTGCCTCGTTTTCTTTTGCACTTTAGAAACTGCAACATGTACATGTCACTCTTCAAAAACATGGTCACTTAGAAGCATCCTTCCGGTCTGCAACTAGTGTGTTTTCGGCAATAGCTTCGAGGGCGAAGCGCGGAAGCTCTGTGATGCTGTTCAATTTATTTTTCAGCAATTTATTTGTAAAAATTTAAAAAAACTCGGCCCAGACCCAATGCATCGCAGCTGCAGATGAATTACATTACCTGCCTATGCGGTAATGTAATTCATCCGCAGCTGTGATGCATGAACTAGAAATGTTCAGAGCTTTTCAATGCATTGAGTTGCTGCCTAATTATTCTAGTGGTTGTGTGTGTGTGGGGGGGGGGGGGCGGGTGATCCTGTAATAAATAGCAGTACTGTACAAAAATCTGGGAGGGGAGGGGTGGGGGGGGAGGGCAAAGACCCCTTGCCATCCCGTCTGCGCCGCCTGTGTAGTATTTGAATACCTCTTGCAATGTTGCTTCCTTACAAAATCAGCTCCAGAATGTAGGCATCAACGTGCCCGCAATTGGCTTTGCAACTCTGACGATGGAATCTGACAAGTTCATATGTGTCAGAGAAAAAGTTGCAGAAACTACTCAAGTGGTTATCATTGACCTTGCTGACACAGCCAATCCAATCCGCCCTCCCATTACTGCTGATTCAGCCATTATGAATCCGGCGTCGAAAGTGATAGCAATAAAAGGTAACCCGAAATCAAGAAGTTTTGTACTAGGACCAGTATTTCTATTGTTATACGAAGTCACAAACATGAGTGCTAGTACATATAAAGTTCATGAGTGCTAGTACATATAAAGTTCATGAGTGCTAGTACATATAAAGTTCATGAGTGCTAGTACATATAAAGTTCATGAGTGCTAGTACATATAAAGTTCATGAGTGCTAGTACATATATAGTTCATGAGTGCTAGTACATATAAAGTTCATGAGTGCTAGTACATATAAAGTTCATGAGTGCTAGTACATATAAAGTTCATTTATCGCCTCAAAGACAGTGAAGTGCAACAGGATCTAAATGAAGCACGGCCATGTTTGTGACTGGTATTGGGTTTTAGCCAATATAAAGAAGGTATAATACTACTGTATGGGCTAGTTACATGTGTATAAGCTGCAAAGCGTATGTTTGTTTACCGCCCCGGCCCATACTGCAAAGGCTCAAACATGTATTTCCTTGGAGTTTGATAATCGTAGGTTACAATATCTTGCATCAAGTTCACCATGCACTCATGCCTCCCACCTGTGATAAACATGGGGTGATAAACAAGCATACGCTTTGAAGCTTATAAACATGTAACTAGCCCATACAGAGTATTATACCTTATGGGGATAGTATGCTTTCCAAACATGACAGATTATATGAATGCTTTATGTTTAAGCAATATCAGATAAAATAATAACTCCAATTCATTCTCCTTAGCTACATGTATCATGGTTGTGAATAAAAATATGAATGTGCCACAATAGCTCGTTAATGACGTACCTTTTGCCCACTTTGTAGTTGGTAGCTCAGTCACTTTTTATAAACAAAACTCTTTAACTCTGTGTGTGCAATGAAATGAAGTATGAGGTATTAGAACTGCTGGTTCAAAAATAAAAGCTGAATTACAAAATATAGCCATGATTACATTGTATAATATCATTGATTTTGTAGCTGGCAAGAGTCTACAGATTTTCAACATTGAAATGAACAGTCAAATGAAAGCACACAACATGATTGATGAAGTGGCCTTCTTGAAATGGGTGAATGTAAACACAGTGGCACTTGTAACTGAGACTTCGGTCTATCACTGGTCCATGGAAGGTATGATATTGCTGATTTTAACTTAGATCTTTACTGTCATGTATGTATTCAGGGGATTCTCAGCCTGTAAAGATGTTCAGTCGTCACTCAAATCTTGCCAGCTGTCAGATAATCAACTATCATGCTGATGCTGCACTGAAATGGTTGCTTTTGATTGGAATGTCAGCTCAGGTAAAATTTTGTTAAGTGTAATGAAAGTGGCATATGCTCATACTACTTTTTTGGCAGCAACATCGTGTAGCAGGAAATATGCAGCTCTACTCAGTTGAGCAAAAAATCAGCCAGCCCATTGAAGGACATGCAACAGCTTTTGCACAATTTTTGGTTCCTGGAAATACTGCAGTATCTACACTGTTCACTTTTGCAGTTCGTACAGCAACAGGTGGCAAAGTATGTTATCTTATTTATGTGTACAATTGCACATCTCAACATGTGTATCTGCCCATGTGCCTGATTACTATATACATACTGGCAGGGTGTTTCACAATTAAGGAAAATTGTTTATAAATTAACCAGAAATAGTTGATTAACTAAAAATTGTTGCTAAATCCTCTACTAACACAGGCTCAAATGTTGATGTAAACAAACTAAATATAAATTTCTAAATTAATTAATGGCAAACTGTGCCCTTTCTGCCCTGGTGTTGCCCTTGACATGCTTGGTCACCATGCTGTATCATGTAAACATGGTGGAGATGTGGTGGCGGCTAGGCACAATGATCTCAGGGACTTTTTTGCTGCATTTTGTCGTCGTGCCCACCTGTCGGTAAAAGTTGAGGTAGAATATGGGTTAGGCATAGGCCATGTCAACTCCCGCCCAGCAGATGTTCTTGTTCAGGGCTGGGACAGAGGAAAACCAGCTGCCTTTGATGGAACAGTTATATCTGTTCTTTCCTCTGCCATCATAAAGGAAGCTAGTGCAGCAGTTGGGGCAGCAGCCTTTGCAGCCGAGGTTAGGAAGCATACTGCAAATGATGCCAAGTGCCAGGAATAGGGATGGTCTTGCATCCCACTGGCTGTTGAAACATATGGCAACTGGGGAAAAGAAGCTCAGTGTGCATTTTCCCGACTATCCTCTTTGCTTGCCATCTGCCAGGCCAGCTCCAAAGCAAAAATGGCTGCAGAGATCTATGGCCATCTGAACTTATCTCTTGTGAGATCAGTGGCCGGAGCCATCTTAGGGAGGGAGTTAGCTAGTGCATTTGTAGAACTGTAGAGTAGATCTTATGCATAGTTTTTTTGTATCTGTTATACATGTATGCTGAATTTATAATAAAAACTAAAATCGAAGAAATTATAATTAAATTAAATTTATTAATAATTCCCGATAACACCTAATTAGAAACATACCATTTTAGATACATTCAAAAGTTCCAATATTCCCTTGAATTTTAATTATGTTAACCTGTCCAAATTTATTAATAAATTCAAACCACTAAATCAAGATGCAATAGCCCCTAATCAAGTACATTGTGAAAATCAAAAAATCAAGATTTCAACTTTGAATAACGTCTTAAAGGAAATAGTTAATTATATACAGTTTGCAGCTTTGAACTAACCATTCACCCTATCAAAATTAATATTTTATAAGAATAGGGGCTCTGAGACTTTTATTAATATTATGTATTATATTAATTTTATTTCACCACAAGTCGTCTTTTGCTGTTAGATCTTTTAACAACAATTACCAGTTAATTAACTGCTTTTGAACAATTTTCCTTTTTGAGAAACAAACACCCTGTATATTGCCTCGTTACTCTATTGCACTCTGCAACCAGCTGCACATTATTGAAGTTGGCACACCAAATGCTCCAAACCAACCTTTTCCAAAGAGATCTGTGGATGTTTTCTTTCCTCCTGAGGCACAAGCTGACTTCCCTGTTGCAATGCAGGTAATTATTTCTATATTAATTGTAGGTCCATGTACAATGTGGTTTGTGTGCAACTTCATTACATAATGGTAATATATTTCAGGACATGTTGACATTTTGTATCTTAAGCAATCAATTTTTCTAGATGCCCATGATCATGCAATTTTTATTTTTTTGATTGCCCCAGCCTCACACCAGGAGATGAGTTTAAAAAAAAAAAAGATTTATAAAATATAGTGAATATTCTCATACAATGCTTCAAAATAAGACATGCACATATGTAGGTTACTCATATTTTTAATGTGCTTATGTAATGAGAGCTATTAAAATCTTTGTTGCAACATGCACAATATTTTTTTAAAGATTGTTTGAATTTCATACATGATTGTGTGCTTGTTTAGCTCAAGTGGAATTATTAATGCCATGTCCTTATCTTTTATTCACATTTGCTCCTATTAATGTAAAATGTTCTTTCTATATACAATTATTATATTATAATTATATATATATATATAATGTAGGGTAGGAACCGAAGAAGCAGAATAATTAACAGTGCATTGAACAAAACTTAGCCAATTACCTTATAATTTCTTGTATTTTGTTGTTCCAGTTATTGTACTCTATTTACTTTGTTTGGTTTAACTCTGTGTTGAATGGCAACTTAATTTGCAGCATGCTACCTGGCCATGGCCTAACTAATTGAATCCTTCATATCACTTTTGCATGGGTCCATATTTCTGAACTGATCTTAATAGTTTGAATCCATTGCCATTGCCAAATCAAAATTAAGATTCCTGGTTTGCTTTAATAAATGTAACTTGTATTTTTTTAGGTCAGCTCAAAATACGATGTGATATACCTCATCACCAAGTTTGGCTACATCCATCTTTATGACCTGGAGTCAGGCACCTGCATCTATATGAACAGAATCAGTGGAGAGACAGTATTTGTTACGGCTGTGCACGAGGCCTCAAGTGGTATCATTGGAGTGAACAGAAAAGGGCAGGTATTGTGTGTAGAGTTAGTAGGAGTTTGTATTCTTGTAGTTTTGAAATTGTTATTTTGTCTTGCAGGTGTTGTCAGTCAGTGTGGATGAAAGCAGCATTGTTCCTTACATAATAAACACACTACAGAACCCTGATTTGGCATTGCGCATTGCTACCAGAAATGACCTTGCAGGAGCTGAAGACCTGTTTGTAAAGAAGTTCAACCTTCTTTTCAGTCAAGGACAATTTGCCGAAGCAGCCAGAGTGGCAGCCAAAACTCCAAAAGTATGTTTAATGTGCTACTACTAAATACTACTAAATATGTTTAACTTTTTATTGTAGGGAATCCTGCGCACCCCAGAAACAATACAGCGTTTTCAGATGGCCCCATCACAACTAGGGCAAACTTCTCCTCTTCTGCAGTACTTTGGTATTCTTTTGGAGACTAGCCAACTAAACAAATATGAGGCTCTGCAGTTCTGCACACAAGTCTTAGCACAAGGCAGGAAGCAGTTGGTAGAGAAGTGGCTGAAGGAGGACAAGGTGATTATTTGACAGCTTGTGTGTACAACTAAAGGTGTTACAGATCAATTAACACTGATAGCTTGAGTGTTCAGAAGAACTGGGAGAACTGGTAAAGCAAGTTGATCCAACCCTTGCTTTGTCTGTCTTCTTAAGAGCTGGAATTCCTGGAAAGGTATGTGTATGTTTTATTAAGTGTCTGTGTGGCTCATATCATTGTTGTATATGCAGGTCATCCAATGTTTTGCTGAAACAGGACAGTTCCAAAAAATTGTTTTGTATGCCAAAACAGTACCATACACACCAGATTACATCTTCCTGTTGCATGATGTGATGCGAATCAACCCTGAACAAGGAACACAATTTGCAAAAATGCTAATTCAAGATGAAGAACCACTTGCTGATCTAAATCAGGTTTTTTAATGCTATTAATCGAGTTTTCGTTTCATTTGTATGCACCTCTTGTTTTTCAGGTTGCTGATGTTTTCATGGAGATGAATATGGTCCAGCAGTGTACTGCATTCCTTCAGGATGCCTTGAAGAATAATTGTTCAACTGAAGGCCAAGTGCGGACCAGACTTTGAAATGAATCTAATGACATCTCCTCAGGTACAACTACATGAGGCTACATTTTGAAAACTGTTCTTTTTTTTTTTGCATGTGCCAGCCATATCATGAAATCATTAAAAACTCATAACTCAATAACCGAGAAACGGATAGTGTATCTCTCTGTTCCTATCGAACCAGAATGGAAATATTATCATTTTTATGTTTTGTTCAAGTCGCCAAACCATTTGCTTTAAGACAACAAAATTGTATTTTTTTTTTTCGTTCCCAGACCCATTTTCCTCCATAGTCGTCTTCTTTTTCTGGGTGAGTATAACTCGCGATAGAAACGGTTTCAAAGAGCGTCAATCATACCAATGGCTGTAGAATTTCCTGGAGGAACATCTGCTGGTATCAGATATAATAAAGCATGTAACCGATTATCACGTAAATATGGAAATTATGCGTTCCCATGGCAAAGTTTCACGTATGATTAGAATTGTGTATCGTACATTCCTTAGCTAGGTTTTTGCAAGCTTTGTTTACCGCGATTGTCGTAATGCCTTCATGCAGGTTGAAAGAGGTGAAGTAAACGATGAGAGGGGTGCCAAAAGTGATAGTACCAATCAGTGTCCAAAGCGTCTGCTAGCATGCAAATGTTGAATCGAACCGAATAATGTATAAAGCTTGGAGCGCGAGTTTCGATGTAGAACAGCAAACGTAAGTACGGAATGTACTATACATGTATAGTAGTCAAAAAAGGAATGAAACAAGATATATAGGATTTGAAGGCAATGGTGGTGTTAAAAAGAAGGGAACGAGGGATTGGAGATACAATAATTATTCCTATATATAGCAACATAATTGTAATGCCGTTCTATAAAGTGCTAAATATAGGAATAGTTGTTGGATCTCCAATCCCTTGTTCCCTTCCATTTTACATCCATCAAACTTTCTCAGAGAGAATGTTAATCTTTTTAACAACAGTGAAATCAATTATAGTTATAGGATAGTCACAAATAGTAAGCCATCTTACCCTTGTTTTGAATCTGCTAACTATAATTGTCTAATACCTGCAAATGGTTATTAAATCCTTATGTTGTGCTGATTTTAATGGTTGTATTCTTTCAGGAATATACATATAGAGAATTAAATTACAGCTGTATAGCAGTACTATACTGTATACTGATGTCCAGTGAAGAAGGTACTATGATTTAATGTTAAAAAAATGCGAATTCTCAATGTCACAAGGGATTCCACTATCAGTAGGCAAAGTAAGTAGTCTGTAGTAGCACATCGGTTGTAGCACATCAATCGAGTAAAAAGTGTACACATTTTACATAAGGCTCTTTCTCGTTACTACTAAGTTGGTCAGGACTCAGGTGCTACATGTATTTCCAGGGTTGTGCGTCAATCAAGATACAGAGATACATTGTGTAAGCTTTTAACAGCAACACCAAGCACTGCAGCATTTCCTGGATGCGGTCACACATGCAGTGTCGAACTCCAATAACTTGATTTCATCACAATTTCAAGGATACTAAAGTTCACTCATAAACATTTTAAATACATGCACATACATGTATAACGTAAAACCAGTCAGACCAGGTTCACTGGTGCACCAGTTTGATGTAAAAGTTTTAAATCCATGTACAATGTCACATACATACATACATACACAACCACTAACATACTACGCTAAATTAGATCCAATGCACAAAGTAGCTATTGTCTAATAAAAGGTTTCATCATTCTCATTCACAGAATGTGATGGTGCAATTTTGCTATTTTGCTGAAGCTGGTCTCACTACGCATTACATTACCACCAGTCTAATCCACCTCTGTTTCCCAGAGCAATACAAATACAAACCTGTTGCCCCTGTGGAGGTCTGGGCACCGTATACAGAGCTACATGATCCTCCAGTGTACTTAACATTGCAAGAACAGGTCCCTAAGTTATTGCAGAGCTGCAGAGAGAATAAATGTATAGATACATGTAGATATGGCCGATCCAAGCCAGCATACTCCATTTCCTGAACATTCAGTTCCATTAAGACCAATTGGGCAACATCAAGTGATGACACTGGCACACATCTTTGTTGAATACAGAGCTGAAGGAGGATGGGATGGACTAAACTGATAATGTCAGCAGTGATACATAAATATACAGATTGATTTTAGCATATAGTCCCATCCTCAAAGCAATCCAGGATTGCTAGTATGCATCGGTTAGGACTCTTGTGGTATAAGTCAGAGTGAAGGATGAAGATGTCCACAGCAAATGGAAACACTAGATTTGGCACTGCAAATATCATGCCACACACGCGTGTGCGGCATTAATTACATATGCATGCATAGCCTGAAAATTAAGAAAGAATATTCATTTAACGATTGGTGACACCTACATGCAACTGACTAAATCCTGTTACCATGCAGTGCATACATAACAGAAATTTTAAATACAGTGCTGCATGAGCAGCATTGCATTTATATACATGTATTTGTGTATTTATCATTGTAAACTTTGGGCCTTTTGATGATTCTTTATCTTTCCTGTGCAGTAGTACATGTGTTGGTGAAAAGGTGCCACCTTGCAACCACAAAACCATAATCTGAATCACAACTTTAATTTATACTTCAGATATTTGGACTGTAATAAAGATTACAATGATATGTACATGTGCATTGTAACATCCATTCAACTTTTTTTCCTTTGCACACTGTACAGCTATGTGCATTTGAATGTTCTACACTTGATAGATTCTTTCAGTTAATTTTGCCATCATCCTTTGTAACTGATACGTATGTACATGTATATGTGGAATTGCTTTTTAGAGGCTTTTAATATTGATAAACAATGGCCTGATGTCATTTAGAATTTGGCACCTTTCAATACAAATTGATTTGGAAGCCTATCTCCAAACCACCATGCACAACATGTACATGTACATGCACATGTATATACACAGTATGCTGAGTCTGCTAGAATCATATATATATAACAATAATGTTATAAGCATGATGCTCTCTCGAGGGGTTGCTACGTTGCTCTGGTATGCTTCAAAGCTTGATAGCAGAGTGCTCGAGTCTCATACCACATTAATCATGTCTCCATTGGACTAGGTGATGGCTTGTACCAATACCACTCGAATGCCAAGTACTTTCCACATCTTTGAATAAACAGCGAACCATGCATGATCTATGGTGCAATATACCTTTCTGACAGACTTACAGAATCAACAAAGTTTGCTATCTGAAGAGCCCTCATTACCACCGTTGGTACACTGCTATTGAATGTTTGATACTGTGAAAAGGGTGAGGAGAAAACCTTGACAGGTTGTAGTGAAAATGTTGGATGACCAGATGATGTATAGCAGCATAGATGAACCGATTTTCAGCTTAATCAGGTTATCCAAATATTTGTACAAACTTATTCACTTGAATCAATCAGTTAGTGGATTTTCTTTCTTAAGTTCGAAAAAGCAGTTTCCATTTTTCCATTTGTGTTAAAGCACTTGGCACTGCAGTCTCTCATTGAATTTAAAAAAAAGCAAAAAACAGCTGATTCTGAAACCAATGTCATAACATTGTACTGGTTCTCGTGCTGCTACTGTTACCAGCCATTAGTGCTGTGTAAATTAACTCTTGTGCACTTTGGACTAACCGACAATAACGTTAGGTACTGTGACAAATCGCGTAATTGGGTCCGAAAATCGATGATCTAAAACTACGTCGAAAATTGGACCCGTATTTCGTAACATTGAAAAAGTGTATCGCGAAGAGAAGAAAGTTGCTCAATCACCTGCGAGGTTAGTCCGACTGCATGGCTAGATTTAGTGACCCGATTAGTTGTAGAATGAGACACTATCGTCTAATTTCGAGCTGGTTCTTGTTCTTTTTTTATTTGACACATTGAATTTGTAGCATTTTTTTGGGAACGAATCTTGACTCTGATTGTTAACCAACTATCACATGGTATGTTTTTTTATTTAAGTTAGGCACTGAATCATTATGCTACAAAGTATGAGGCCATTTGCACGATGCCCAAAGGGTGCTTTAACTACCCAGGCGTTTTATGTTGGCATGCATGAAAAAAGAGCACAAATCCTTGTACTAATGTATCTTTGTGTTTGAACTAAGTTGGATAACCTGGATTCTCTGTCTAAAATGCATGAGCTCATTCAAATTTGGTTCAATAACGTTCTTTCTGACTACCCTATTTAGTGCACACCCCAATCTTCAATTAACTACGTTGTAAATAAAATTTCGTTCAAGAGTGAACTAATCACTATATTTCTATTGCTATAACATTGCAATACGATGATGCCCACGCACTGTTCTTTTCAAGCCAAGTATTCATGTTTAATTACTTCATATCACACACGTACATGTATGCACGCAATCATTGCTTTTCGCTATTTAGAATGAAGACAGTTGCTGATCTCAGAATGCTCATTAATGGTTATAAAAAGGATGTGAGTGAGGATGGATCCCTTCTTGCTCCGGATGTAACAAATGGCTTGGTGTTGTACATCAACTCCAACCTAAAAAATGCCAAACCCGTAGAAATAGCAAGGATAGTGGCAAAACTAGCACCAAGACAAGATGTGAACATTAATGCATTGTGCGCCTCCATTAAGCGTGTGCTTCAAACTATCAATGACATGAAGAAGCATCTTGATAGAGCCTGGGAAGATGTTGTTTGTTTTCTGAAGCTGAAATTTGATTTACCTTTAAATGAATCAGTGACAAAGAAGCAAAATCCACACGCATCAGCTAGTGTTGTCATGCACACTAGCCAAAGTGGCAGTTCTGGTTCAATAACATTGAATTCTACATCTGGCTGCACTAAATGTGGGGAAATAAAAACTTCTTTAAGGAAGTTGATTGCATCAAATAATGTTCTCAAAGTAAAGCTTTGATTGTTTCCAAGTGTCAAAATGAAAAACAAGTATCTTCAAAAAGCATTAAGAAGGAAGTCCAACATTAAAGATACACTACGTTCTAAATTGCTAAGTGCTGAAAGAACAATTAATACAAACAATTCAAAGATTAACAAGTTGAAACTGGAAAACCTCTCATTAAAACAAGGTCAAGGAAGCGAATCAAGACAGCTAAAACGATCACTTGTTGCATTAAGATATAAGTACTACAAATCAAAAATCTCCTATAAGATACATGAGCAGAAATGGAAGAAGGAAAATAAGGAATTAAAAGAAAAAATTCGCCTAATGAAAATTGAAAATGATATGCTAAAAGTGAAAAATCAAAAGAAGGAAGATACCTTCAGGAGAAGCATTGAAAAAAAGTTACGTTGTGTTGTAGAGATGGAGCATAACTTGCTGAATGGGTTTCCTGAACTTTCACCTCATCAAGTAAGTATTATATTAAAAGTTTTGTCAGATACATCCTCCATACTTGGTCTCTACTTCGAACACCTTTGGTATGTGAACGAGAAGAATGTACTCTATAATGGACATGTAGTAAGTGTGAAACCTTTAACAAAGTCAAAAGTTCCTAAAGTCATTGTATTCTACTGGAAATCAGATGAAGATGAAGAAGATGGGGAGAACGTTACAATGACAGTATATGGGCTGTTAGCAGATTACATTGCTGGTGACCTTAACTTAAGTGAACTTAATACATGAATAATGTTGCATTGTACATAGTGTTGTGTTGTTATAATGGGATATTTGTTTTGCGTATTATTGTACTATTAGTGTGATTTGTGTATATTTCACCACTTTGTACCATAATTCAGTGCATACAGCTATGATACCAATTTGACAGAATAACCTTCCTTAACTTTAAAACCAATGGTAAGTGTAAATGACTTATAGGAGCAGATTTCAATGCATCTCTCTGTATGTTATGAGTGAGTCATCGTAACTTAACGTTTTGGTTAAGTCTTTGCACTTAGTTGCATCTCTGCACTGATTATAAACTCAACCGGGACAGTTTTTGTTTCGCGGTTCCCATTAACTCACGTACATTCGCGATCATTTCGTATTACATCTTTGGAATAGCGTGGTGCTCGCAACGAAACTAATCACTATAAACATAAGATATCGTTGGAATGTATATTTTTTGCTCTTTCCAATGATGTATATTATGTGCCTTAAATAATGATTTGAAAAAAATGTCACTGTACCTAATAACGTTATACAGCAAGCGGATATGTTTTAATGTTCCAAATGACCTCAAGATGGCCTACTAACATTCTTAACATTTTTTAAGCTCATATTTGTCACTTTAAAATTCGACCTTGAACAAAACAGAATACATGTACCTTCGTATTCCAAGCCGTGATCGCTAACCCAATGGGTTTGAACTTCCCATTTATCCACGTACGAGTTTTGAAAACGTGTCAAATTCGGGATATACATAGAGGAGACCTATACCTATTAATATGGTTCTGTTCATTGATTTGTAAGTTTTATACGGAGATACAGTTGAGTAAACTACATGCACGTTTTCCCGCTTGTCTTGTCTAAGGAGGCGATTATAGGCGAATCAAACGCGAAAACGTGCACATCACTCTTGTAAACGTTATGATTTCCAGCAAATTATTGGCTGATTATAGATAGGCACTATTGAATTATCAAAGTCATTATGCATACACATGCAAGTGTATAGGCCTACATAAGCCTCACACACTTTAGGGTGTTCTAAAAGACTCGCCTCTCTGTACTCTATTTTCAGTCTGGCGAGGTGTACATTGAATATTATGCAGGAACTATAAGGCTATAGCATGGTATATGACAATTTACCAATGAAAATAAAAGTCCCACCCTTGGGCACCACTTAATACCGGTGTCATAGTGTACAATGTCCCGTCTATATACAATTTGTCCCCCCGGACATTCTGCACTATAGTGTACAATGTCCCCACGGACAATCTACACTAGCTAGGGCAAACTGTCCCCCTCCAGGGTAAAATGTCCCCCCTCATAACATTTTTTTCATCTATGACAAGGCTGGGAAACCCTTAATATGCATGGACTTGCAGTGTACAATTGATAACGATTGTATTTTCAAATACCGTATATGGCGTACATGTATCGCACAGTAAATTGACACTAATATTCATACACTTATACGAGATTTCCTTGACGAGTGGTGATATATAATCTTGAGATCAATAGGATCATAGCCTGAAAAGTAATGTCACATAAACACAACTTCACACTGCGAGTACCGCCTGGCATACCTCAGGAAAAAGGTTATTTAATGCAAAGGCTATTGTCAAACTTGAAAGTCCTTTTTCAACTGATACTTATTTCCTGTTTAACTGTAACCGGGTGAAGAGGTACTGCTTCCCATCATTTGTTGTCTGACAACGCTCATACATTGTAAGATTGGACAAAATCTGATACATATCTCTCCACAGGAATTTCCAATAGAACCTCTCGGCAATCGTTTTGTACGTTTTATCTCGCCCCAAACGGCCAGCTACTGTAAGCAACTGCTAAAATTTGTAAGATATACCTTTGAGGAGAGAATGGCACGCTTCCAATATTCTACTTAATTCTCTCTTTCCCACAGCGAGGAACCTGAATGCTTCCATTCATCCGTCTTTGCTTTCCGATATCGATGAAATAAAATTAATTCAGGCCATTTTCAACGATGTACGTATTTCTGCGTAAAGCTCTGTTATCTACTCTCCCACAAACCTCAGGGTATAGCAGTGAATATGTATATTTGCTCGCACTCATCGTCCTCAGTCGCCATCGTGGATCACTCAAACGGCAGTGCTAAATCAGTATATACTGTATTCTATAATGTCTTACCGTATAGGTAGGTACATGTAGGTAGGTACATGTAGGTAGGACATTATGCCCTAGTGTAGAGTATCCGGGGAGGAGGGGGGGGGGGGGCGGCATTTTACCCTAGAGGGGGACAATTTGCCCTAGTGCAGAACGACCGGGGGGACATTCTGCACAGGGGACAATCCACCCTCTCACACTGGTATAAAGTTCAATGAAATCAAAATTGTAACCAAAAATGAAACAATTTTCACTACAGGTCACAATACTGTTCTATAAAATGTGATGGGAGGATTGAAAATAATAGTACCATGTGCATGGGCCAGCATGGCTAAGGGATGGGCTCACATAAGGTGGACTCACCCACCAACTCCAACTTTAGACAGCATTCCCAGCACACATGCAAGATCACTTGCCCAGCACACATGCAAGATCACATGTCCTACACACCCACCTACCTTACTCCTCAGCATCCTCTTCTCAGCACTGCTGTGCACTGCTGTAATGGTTGTGGCTGTTTCCTGACAAATAGGAATAAACCATAAACCACTCCTCACTCAAACACAGAGTCCAGTGCTCACCACATGTGCACCTTGTTGAATTCAGCCTAAGCTCCAGATTAGACAACATGAGGGTGGTCCAACTGAAAAAAATATTGAGTGGCTGCATTGATATACAGTTGTATATGCTCTTTAGAAATTGATATCAAATCCCACGCTGTGTAAGTATGTACTTTTCATAGGCCATTTTAATTCAGATGTTGTTTTCTTGCTTGTTTCTGACAATCATTATTATTTTCTAACTCTACAACTGTACTTAACATTTATCCATCAACATCTCTGTGTGCAAATGAGGATGGTGATTGCAAGTGATGGGCTGCTAACCAAATGACTGTGTACACATATGGAATATATATTACGTTATAACTGCAAGGTGATGATTTCAATATGCATTGTTTTTTTTTTAAATTTACACAACTCTATATTCGGTATTGCATTTTGCAGAGGAACATCTAGCACATCAGGTCTCAATGTGATAGCCCCCCCCCCCCCCCCCCCCCCCCTACCATTTCTTTGAAACAGGGAGACTTACTCCACCTCTCCCATTTTTTTGGTACAGAGAGAATTTCCCCACCTCCCATGCATTTCTTTGGCCCCACATTTCTTTGGGGACTTCTCCCATTTCTTTGATGAATGGGGACTTCCCCCACCCCTCCTATCTTTTTGTAGTGACACCATTTGTATAGTGTACACTTACAAATCACACCTACATTAAGGTTTAATAAATATAAAAAATATAAAGAAATTCAATTTCATGTCAGTTGTCTGCCATCTTTGTGCACAAGTTACTAACTACATGTATAGGACATTATTATGACTATGAGCATGCAATTTATAGTTTTGATTTCCGCGATTTGGATTTCTTTATAGTTTACATTCTTACTATGATTTTAGTGCCCACTGTTTATAAAGAATTGTGTTCTCTGCGGATCATACAGTGCATTTGTCATACTGTATTATACACCAAAATGGCGCACACATTGAAATACAGTGCAGGCTCGCAGCAACGAAAGTCACATCTCGCAACAACGAAAAATAAGGCGTATAGAATGGTGTTGGGATAGCTATTGGTGGTTCATAGCGCAACCAAAAAAAGCCAACCATACTGCTTTCATCAGTAAAACTCATTTGATGAAGGCCGATCCAGATGAGATGAAAGCGATATGGTTACGCTGTGAACACCAACAGCTTTCCCAACTCCGCGATGAACATTGCATGAATTTCATATACCCACGCGTCTTAGAGACGTGACATTATCCTGGTAATTACCAAAATTAAGGTGTGATGCTGGGGACACTGTTTTAGCTGAGAGTTTAAGCAATTAATGTGCTAAAAATGCAACTTACCGTTCAAAGACGACTCAAAATGATATCATTGATATTCTGGGAGGTATGATTACAGTCTTTTGCAGGAGATTGAGGACAGATTTACCATAAATGCAAAAGTAAAAACTCTCGGGCTGTGTTTGGTACCTAGTACTATTTGCAAGAAGGATGATTGTCAGGCTCATGTCAACAATCTTGCATCACTCTATCAGGATGATTCAGTTACATGCTCCTCTTTCACTGCAAACTGAGCTGCACTGTTGGAAACATAAATGGGGTTCACGTTAAAACTGATGACCTGCCAGACAGTCCTATTGAAGCACTAAACAAATGGAGAATAATGAGTGCAATTCCTGTAACATGTTGTGAGGCCGAACGTATATTCTTTATGTCGACTTAAAAACCTATCTTGAGGACGACAATGGGAGAGAACAGACTTAGTAGTCTAACTTTATTGCATGTCCATAGAAACACCTCAATAGATTTAGAAGATGCTGTGGATAGATACGCAAGACTACACACACGAAAGCTGCAATTCATACTTCGTGGATTAGTAGTGCCTATAATTTTAGCACTGCATAATTTACCAAAGTGCACGTATTAAAGATGTGATTATATTTTAATAGAAACCAGGATTGAATTCTCAAAAAAATAATTCTGGTGGCCCCGGAGTCCCGGACCCCCCCCCCCCCCCCCCCCCCCTTTTTTTGGGAGACTGAGGGGACTATAGCCCCCCCCCCCCCCCCCCCCCCCCCCCCACTCCTATTATTGCAGAAGATGTGACGCGTGCTTTATCAAACCATGGCGACAAAGCGAAAGCGAGTATCAGACACTTGACTTGTCCCATGTAATTTACAGACTCAGTAGCGTAGCGAGGGTGACAGAGGGACATGTTTCCCCGGGCGCACGGGTGAGGGGGGCGCCAAAATGCACCAAAATTTATTATCGCGTAATCGTGAACGGGCACCTCTTGCATGAATCTTGATTTTGAGAAACGTGCGCACAGTATAGTCCTATTTGGCTAAATAAGAGCGGGAACACCCCCCCCCCCTCCCCCCCCCCGCCCTTCCGAGTAGAGTTGTTAGGCTAAATGCGACCCCCCCCCCCCCCCACCCTTCCGAGTAGAGTTGTTAGGCTAAATGCGACCCCCCCCCCCCCCCCCCCCCCCCCCACCCTTCCGAGTAGAGTTGTTAGGCTAAATGCGACCCCCCCCCCCCCCCCCCCCCAAATGCGAGGCGGGACCCCAGCCCCCCACAGTAGTCTTACTTGGCTAAATGCGAGGAGGACCCCACTCCCCCCCCCCCCCCCCCCCCCCCCCCCCCTTTCCATATTTGAGCGCCCTACAACCACACTACACCACCACGCCCAGTTAAAAGAATTTCACTTTAGCCCCCCCCCACACACACACAAGTACACACACTTTTTTTATAATACGTTCCAACGCCTCTGTATCATTTCCGTCTTACCTTTTCACCGCCGGAGTGTATGATACAGAGGCGTAGGAACGTAAATTGTATCCAGGGGCTGGGCTGTCCATAAATTACGTCACGCACTTAAGGGGGTGGTGAATATAGAGGAGCATTTAGCTTCACTATGGGAGAAGGATGGGCCCTGGTCTTCTTTACTTCTTAGTACTGAACTATTAATATTTGCGTGTGAGTAAACGTGTTTGGGGTGGGAGGGAGTGGGGGGGCGGGGGGGCAGGACTTGATATACTTCAGGTATGCTACAAAAAAATCAAATCCAGCCAATAGAAATAAAAATACCACCGTCGAAAAGAGCGTAAAAACAAAACTTTATGATACAGCGTAGAAGTTTGATACTTAAAAAGTTATCCGGCGTCTTTTGAAGAGCAAAAATTATTGTTAATTTTGTCACGGACCTCAATGAGAGCCGTGCGACCCTTTCTGCGTATTGAGAATTATAAGCAACATAATATCTGTGACAATAGAAAATGGATTCTTCTACATGTATTGAATGCCTTTAACAAATCATAACTAGTCTCGTACCCAGACCCACCATGACGTATGCGTTTATCGCTTACACTACGATAGGTAGGTCTGGGAATAACGTCAAACATTTTGTTCCAGCGTCCCTGATTTTTGACGACGGAAGTTTACAGATATACGTAATGTCCATGATTATACAAATTAATTTGCAACCCAATTACGATGAACCGCTGCATAGTATGCTCAACCCCTGTTCTACAAAGAAAGAAAAGAAAGACGCTTGTAGCGTTGTCGACGAATTGCTGCATAAAAAAATTGGTGGATTTAGCTACGCAGTCGGGTTGGGACCATGAAGATGCGCGGCGGAAAACGTTTGCGGAAGGCTATGTCAGTATGTGTCTTTGACGTCGACGTGCTATCGTACTGTTGAAAAGTGCTCATCTTTGGAGAGTGAACTCCTTGCAAAGCTTTCAGGACGAGCCAATGATCCCAGCGCGCTTGAGAGCAGCGGTACAAAAAGTAGAGCTACACCAACTGAGCACGCTGCTGCAGTTAAAGTGGTTAGTTTATACTGTACGCATGCTTTTTAAAATATATGTTATCCTGTTATAGGTTGTTACGGCGGAGGCAGGCTACAAAAAGACTTACACCTTGTCTCCTTCCAAAGAAGCTCTTGGAAAGTCTTTAGGCCACAATTCTAGCAATGCATTCATGAGGCATGCTTCTCACGACCAAACATTGAAACAATCCATGCTTCGAGAACTGTGCATGTAGGATGTTGCGAGCTGAGATGACAGTTCTGTTGGCTAGTCCAGATTTTATGAAGAAAGATGTGAACTCGTTAAAGAATTTCTCATGGGATGGCTTATACTACACATGATGAAAAACAAAGCCCCTACACTGGTTGAGTTACTTCAGCAAACTCATTAATATAAGCTATCCATATAGAGCTGATGAGGATGGCTCTGATCATGTACTGAAGTATGCCACGGAAGTTAAGTCATTGGGTCTTCTTTACCTTGAGTTCAAGGATGCAGTTTGAGAGGGTGATGGTCCTCGTGTTCTTAGATGTTGGAAGTTCTTCTTTCTTCTATTTCGTGGAACAGGTCACAAAAACTATTGCATTGAAGCCTTACTGTTATTGGCATCATACTACTACATACTGCCTTCTTGGTATGCGGCTCAAATGCTTTGGGGACGATTTGTTAATGTACATGGAAAAACAGGGTGCAATATTTCTGCTGATCTCCATATGGAACATTTGAACAGGCTATGCAAGGATGCTATTTCACATCTTGGAGCAAACAAAAATCCTAGTGCAATATCTAAAGTTGGAAAAGCAATGGGTCCTCTTCCAGAAATTGTTACCAATTATGATGCAATGACAGGAACAGTTGTAACAAAGGCACACACACAACGCTTTGAACAAGAAGACCTAAGCAAACTTGTCACTGAACTTGTACAAAATGGCAACTTTCGTATGCAGCCAGGAAGATTTCATCAAAGCTTTAAATCCAAGAAGAGCAATCAAATTATCAGTTGTGTCAATACAAACAAGTTTAATTAGAGACTGGATGATGCGGCAACTACATATCTGTTTAAAAGAAGACCACATTTAGTAAATGGTTTTACTTGCATATAATTTCCTTCCTTTGTTGCATATCACCAGTACTTCTAAACTTACTCCCTCTATTTCCTACACACAGACACACACACGCACACGCACACACACACGCACACATACACACACACACACACACACACACACACACAAAGTACAATCACCATCATTGGCACCCAACACCCAATCACTATCCTTACACCACCTCACCTTGTCAGATCTATTTGTGATATCACCGTTATGACAGCTGTCACATTATCAGCAATGTTAACAATGGCTTAGCAGCTGTCCCTAGTAATCACTCCTATAGACCCTTTTCATCGCGTGATCTAGTTTCATTAAAAATGATGTTTATCGTTACGGACGCCATGATGGTGCACAGCTGGTCTATGAAAAGATGACTGGAAAACTATATAAACAAAGTGTTTGGAACAAATCCACTGGGATTTCAACGTGGTCATTGTAATGTGCTTCCTGGAGATCGCAGCAATGTATCCATTCGGTAGAACGAAGCATCTTTATTGCGCCCGAAACGATTGAAACAGCCTAGTACTACGCACAATACCATGGCTACCTGTGCACCATCATGGCGGCTGATAATATTCATGGCAACTTGTTTATAAATTCACATGACTTGTGACGTCACATGAAAGGGGTCTATGGCACAGCATGAATATGTTAAGATAGTTGGACAGGGAAGCTTTTACATTTACAATCAGTGCACTCACAGTTCTTAGAGCAAATGTCACAACATGCACAACCAATAACTTGTGCTTTTGAACAGTCAAAGTAGGAACACAGAATAGAACACCTGCACATCTGTTGTTGGACACATTAGTTCTTCATTTCTTTTGAAGTAGTCCAATTGCTGAGGTCAGATTTGTTTACATAAATTACTGCACTAGATGCCTGACCACTTCGCCCAGCTATACCAGATTCTTGCATGTAATTAACTTTCCACGTCAGCCGAAGGCCTCCAGTTAATAACCTGGTTGACACCTACACAAGCTATCCCCATATCGAATGCAATAGTGCATACTACTATGCGAAGAGAGGCAGTAGCACAAGAGAATGATTTTACAATTGTCCACTAGTCTGAACTTGGACACATTAGGGGCAGATATCGGCTCAGTAAATTCATGCTTTAGAGTGGAGAGGAAAAAGTCATATATTGATGCACAGTCTTCACATCGCCGACAGAAGATGATAACTCGAGGCATTTGGTTCTCTCATTACGTAACTCAGTTAGCAGCAAGTGTCCTCTGCAGCTCCTATTTCTTTCACCCAATAGGACATATTGGCCCCGCGGAGATTAATGCTAGGTGGTATCAAGCATCTAATCTCTCCGAGGTTGCTGAATTCCTGCCTAAAGTTATCCCCCCCCCCCCCCCCCCCCCCTAAAAATGCACACACAATTATATGAATCCTGCATGTGCAAGTAATCTTACTATTGAGTAATGCAGTGAGCTTCATCAATAGCAAAAGCTACTAGCTTTTCAATGTAAACAGAAACCCGTACCATGGCTCTCCAAAGAGGGTTTAGTAGTAGAAGTTCAGCACCAATAAAGAGAAGTTGGAACTCCCCATTCATGGTCGACGCTGGCCTGCAGCTGTTGATCACCGCTTGCTTCACCAGTAATGCAGGCTGCTCTAAGTCCTCGCACACACATCACAGCAACCTTAGACGAAACCATGCATAAAGTGCTCATATACAGTTAATATCTCTTACTTACAATGCTGCCTTCGCTGCCACGTAGGTGGTCAAACACAAACGGTAGAACAGCATAAATAAGGGACTTTCCACTTCCAGTTGGCAGACTAACAAAGACGTCATTCCCTTGCAAGAATTTATTTGCAGCGTCCAATTGATGCTCTCGAAGATCATGGTATCCTAACCTAAGGGCAGCTGCAGCATGCAATATTGTCGCGCTAAGCTGAGTGGTTGCAAATTAATTTGTGTAATCACGGACCGGCATTGCGCATTATAAATTTAGATGTAAACTCCGTCATCAAAAATCAGACCCACCTGTCGTACTGTAAGCGATAAACGCTTACGTCATGGTGGGTCAGGGTACGAGACTAACTCATACTGCACGATTGTTCAGAATAAATAAAACTGCTTTGGACTCGCAGCGCTACTAAACTGTTTTTACCATCCGTCTTTCGTGATGTCACCAGTGCCTCATGCCTTGGGTCCTCTACTGAAATAGAGAACAAAATGCTAGTTAATCAATACCGGTGTAACAGGAATATATGTCCCCCCGGAATACGCGTCCCCCCCGGACAATTATTCCTAGGAATAACTGTCCGCTTTAGGAATGCGAGTCCCCCCTATGTTTTTTGGAACTAGGGGTGGACATAGGAATTCGGTGGTTACCGTTCTATGATCGATCGTTCATGCATACAATTACAATCAGTATATATCTTAGATTTGGGATACTATACATTGTATAGTAAAGACTATTTTATTATTCGTTGATAAAAAATAACGTACTTCATATGGCTATGCAGTTAAACCGTATCGCTGTTCTAGTAAAATATTCAGTCGCAAGCACTTAATTGGCTATAAGGTTTATGAATTGTCACCACGTGCATTTTGGTGATGGACAGAAAGCTAACTACTCCTCCGCCTGAAAATGAAAATGAGCAGCAGTTGTATGATGATGTATTCATGTATTTGCAAAAACAGGAGTACAGGAAGGATGTAAGCAAAGACTACAAAAGAGTTGTGCGTCGACGAGCAGAGAGCTTCATTTTGAGGGACGGGTTTGTATATTTGAAGAGAAAGATGAGAAAGAAGGAATAGAAGGTCAAGAGAGGGAGTGGATCATTGACAAAACCGCACAGATGAGAGTGATTGAAGCAAGTCACGACGACAAATTTGGTCAGTACATGTCACTGATGTCAGTATGGCATGCATTACCAGCTGTATACGAATTCACCCTCTCAGTTTCTTGGAACACATACTAATCGCTTTTATTTACAGGAGGAGGGCACTTCGGTCGTGACAAAACAACGCAAAAAATCTGCTCACGCTATTACTGGCAAGATATGACTATGCAGATTCGAGACTATACGTACAGACATGTGACACATGTCAGAGATCAAATCCAAAGCTGTTAAAATCCTCCTCTGTTCTTCACCCTATAACCAGTGAAACCGCAGGCATGGTACCATATTGCCGGGCATTGACCTTGTTGGCTCCCTTAAAGTTTCACGGAAAGGAAACAAGTAAGATTGGATAACAGTATCTGAGTATAATGAAATGGGAAAGTTTACGAGAAAAGGGACCTAGCGTGTATTATATAAAAGTATAATAAAAATGCATTACGTTTGATTTGCTATAACTTCCGAACAGTTAACGCTATCAACTTCCTATTTCCAATACTTCATACTGCACCATTTCTCTATGGTAAAATACATTTTGGAGTCTTGCACTTGCTCCGTGTCAGTATTGCAACGTTCGATACCCCACTGGGTTCAAACCCGCCATAACTGTCGGTAGGAGTAATCAATTCGCTTCAAATTCGGTTTGTAGGTAGAGAGGTTCTATACCTATCGATTTGTTCTGTTCGTTGATTTTTATGCCATCCATTACGGAGATACAGTTGAACGAACTACGTGCACATTTTCCCGCTTGATTCGCGCCAATGTTATAATCCCCGCCTCCCCATACATTGAGCGGAACGCAATTTGCCCAAATCATTGGCGCGAATCGAGCGCGAAAATGGGCACGTAGTTTGTTCAACTGTATCTCCGTAATGGATGGCATAAAAATCAACGAACAGAACAAATCGATAGGTATAGGACCTCTCTACCTACAAACCGAATTTGAAGCGAATTGATTACTCCTACCGAAAGTTATGGCGGGTTTGAACCCAGTGGGGTATCGAACGTTGCAATACTGACACGGAGCAAGTGCAAGACTCCAAAATGTATTTTACCGTAGAGAAATGGTGCAGTATGAAGTATTGGAAATAGGAAGTTGATAGCGTTAACTGTTCGGAAGTTATAGCAAATCAAACGTAATGCATTTTTATTATACTTTTTTATAATACACGCTAGGTCCCTTTTCTCGTAAACTTTCCCAAATATTTGTACATATACATGTACACGAAGGGCAGTTAATTACTCCCAATACGACCTTTTTGTACTTTGTTCTCTCTCCATCCTACATATGCATATACATGTGTGCATATATTGTGCCATGCTAAATATGATAAGCTAAACTAAATGTATTCCTGCAAATCATTATTATTATTTTTTGGCATGGTGTTATACATGTGTAGATAACTTGTACCTCAGGTTATATAAACATGCTGTGACAACACATCCCATGGAGTGTTATGAATAGACCCTGTCATTAATTCTATCACACATGACACTTCCTGCCACTTGTTGTAGAAGTGGGATAGAGGTCAAAGAATGTTTAAATAATGCTTTTTCTATTTGTTATGTATGTGTTTGAAGTAGATTGGAGTTGACAATTGCACAGGCCTTGTTACATGTAGAATTTTATAGGTATTTGATAACCTGCACAGACTACTTTTCAAAGCGGCCTGAAGCTCAAGCTCTACCTTCAAAATGTGCAGCGGGTGTAGCAAATTTTCTTTTGAGTTTGATAACTAGATTTGGATGTTTTCAGATCTGCATATCTGACCAAGGTCGGGAATTTGTTAATGAAATAAACAACAATTTATTCGCATTAGCAGGAGTTAAGCATTGTGTGAGTAGTGTGTACCACCCTCAAACTAATGGTCTGGATGAACGCATGAACCAAACTATAACTAAGGTAATTATGAAGTATGTGAACAGTGAAATAGAAGATTGGGATGAACATATTGATGCAGTCTTATTCTCGTACAGGACTAGTATTCATGCATCAACTAAGTACACTCCATTTTTTTTTATGTATGGAAGGGATGCAATCCTACCTTTACAGCTTACAAAAAACCCATCAGAAAAGTTTAGCTCAGAGCCTCAACTGCAAGTGCAGGGTTTGGAAGGCTGCAATACTGAACAGACCAACAAAGAAGGGTTACAGAATCGTACGGATGAAATAAAAAGGATTAGCCAAATTTTGATTCCCCAAGCCATAAAATTCATAAATGTAGCACAAACTAGGCAAAAGTGTAATTATGATAAAAGATGCACGCCAGCAAAATACTGTCTTGTACTAAAAAAGAATATGAAAAATGTAGCAAGAGCAGGTGGGAAACAAGAAAAAAGTGGTTAGGGCCTTACAATGTTGTTGAAAGATTTGACAAAGAAGTATACCTACTGATGGATATGAAAGGCAAAATGTTGGCAAAGCAGGTCAACTCCAAACAATTAAAGTTATACAATGAACGAAAAGTAGTGAAGAAGATTGACAAGTTAGAACTTAACATAGGCAACAAACAAGAGCACACAGCGGCAGTGCAATTGATCCAAACCATAAATTTGGAAGACACATCTCTTACTAAAAACTGTGCTACATGTAGCAGTACTCTTCCACATGATAACAATCACCAAATGCTGAATAAACAGCTGTATTCAACACATTTATTGCGTTTATGGAGGACAGGGGCAGCAATGCTAGGGTACTCTGCAAAGGAAGATGAAGATTTGATGCAAGTTATACTGTATAGTATCTAAAGAATACATGAATTGTTTTACCATTATATCCCTTCTAGCTAGCAACATTAAATTTGAACATGGGTGAGTATGCTTTAAGTAAAGACTTAAATGTGGCATTATGGTTAGATTACAGAAGCTTCAACAAGGAGAAACTTTTAAAAGAAGTATATGATGGGGATTTTCTAATCATTGATGAGCAACTTCATGCTCAATTTGATGAGTTTAAGCAAAAATTTGTGCCTGCTAACCACAGTATGGTTCGAAAGCTTAACCTCATAGATCACTATTTGTCCACAAAGGGTAAATTTTGTGTGTCTAATTGTGTAGGGCTGTATGGAAAATTATATGTAGTGCTGAATTCAGTTCAAATGGACGATTTTTGTCAGTGGATCAATGACTCAAGAGAAAATGATGGTGATATATTTTATCTTGGTAAGTTGTATTTCGTAATATAAATATTATAATACTTCTAAAGGTCTGAGCTCAGGAGAAGTTGATTCAAAAGGTAAGAGAATTTTAGATGCATCGTGTAATGGACATAATAAATTTCCATTATAGACTTCCGTTTAGAAGATAGAAATATTGAATATTGTTTTAAAACAGAAAAGGCTTTGTCAAATCAAGAAAAATGTGCAGTGCTTGATGATTGTACAGAAAAGCATCCCAGAAAAAAGACATGTATAAAGGTTAAGGCGGTGACACAGTGGGTGAAAGTGGAAACTATCCAGCTTTATGAAAGGGACAAAAGAAACTTGATTTTACAGTCTGGGTGGTTAGATGACAGAGTTATAAATGCAGCCCAAGCACTTCTGAAAAGCACAAATCATACTCCAGGGCTGCAGTGCATAAATTTGGGTTCAAATCTAAGCTTTGAAGTCGTGAAAGAAAGCTTTGTGCAGATACTGCACAATGGAACTAACCACTGGGCGACTGTGTCCACTATCAACACTCAACCATCGCATATCAATATTTATGACAGCAAATATTCAACTATTACAGAATCTCTAAGAGATCAAATTTGTGCACTTATGCACAGCTGCCAGCGAACAATTACTGTTTATTACATCAATACAGATAAGCAAGCTAGAAAATGGGCATGACTGTGGATTGTATGCCATTGCATATGCCACCAGCTTATGTAATGGTGATGACGTTACATCTGTACATTACAACAGCCAGAAGATGAGGGAGCATCTAGTACAATGCTTGCAAACCAGGCAGATGTTAAACTTCCCTTCCAACATGGTAAAAAGAGCACAAACATTTGTCAATGACGAACTCATTAATTTATACTGCCACTGCCGACAACCACAGTCCTCATTTATGATCAAATGCTCAGGATGTTCGGAGTGGTACCACAAGGAATGTGAAACCTCGATTCCTAAAACAGCTTATTATTTAAAGAACAAATGGTACTGCAGAAATTGCAAAAGATGCTAAGCCTAAGTTGTGTGCATGCATGAAGTTTTAGTGCAATTTCATGTCTTAGTGCAATTTCATGTCTACATATATAAACCTAAGAATTGCGGTAATTTATGTATGCATGCAATTATAGGTCGCATGCAAAGCAGAAAATGCTCAATTCGGTAGGTGGCGAATGGATGTATATATGCACGCGTGCTGCATGGTTCAGTATGCATGCAGGGACTTGATTCACGGACGCGCTAGCGCTATGCACACAGTTCAGTTTGGGTTGTGATTTTAGCCAAATCTTTATATGTTGTACATAGGTCATAGGGCATGTTCAGTGTAAGAAACAGCTGCTGCATGACTTACACGTATATCAACATATCACATGCAGACTATACAGCGATGAGACGGAAATGTTTATATACAACTATATAAGACACCTGTTACATGTAACTCAGGCGGACACTTATTGAAGGTCAAGTTTGGGGGACACACACTCCTGGAGGCGGACACCTGTTCCTAGGAGGCAGTGTCCGGGGGGGACCCTCCTTCCTAGGAAGACGTGTCCGGCGGACAATGCTTCCTAGGAATAATTGTCCGGCCGGACAATTATTAGGGGGGACACGTATTCCTATTACACCGGCACAGTTAATACACAAGTGCAACAACAAAAGCCTAAACAAGTTAAATAATCAATGTAAATCAATAGATGTGAATAGCATACCACGTACCAAATGTCGGGCGTTATAACATTTTTGAAATCGTGAGATTGTCTTGAAACTTTGCCAAACACAAGATAAAAAACAGTACTATGAGTCCAGATACTTTTCTAA